>OZ019969.1:10398301-10871666 GCA_963970395.1 Ephialtes manifestator | reverse complement strand
AAAGATTATACTGTTCATATACCAAAGTTGAGCTCGATATGTCACATAAGATTTTGGAAAAGTTAATGACATAATGTCAATTTTTTGAAAAATTCAAAATTCCATGAGATCTGAACCACTTGAGCGATTCAAGCCAAACTCAATACCAAATAACATCAAGTGTAAATGCTCTTATGAAGAACTATTTAGCATAATAGACTCATTTTTACGAAAGTTAGAGCGACCACACCCTTTTTAAAAACATTAAAAAAGCTACGAAATCTAAATTTTCGCGTACATTTTGTCGAAATTGCAACAATTTAAGAGGGTCTGCTGCTCCACTTGTGTGCCAAATTTAAGCTCGATAGACAAAACGGTACTTCAGTTACCGGCGTTCGAATTTTCGAAGTTGTATACGAGACATTTCACCCGTTATCGACAGGGTCGCGATCCTCTTTTTTTTTTCTTTTGACATGTTGTAGAGCAATATAAAAAAACACTTTAGACATTTTTTTAAATTTGTAAAAAAATTTGTGTTCTTTTAATTACCTAAAATTTGATTTTCTCAAAAAGTACCTACGTATTTTTGATTTTCTCAAAAGTAAGTAGTTGTTAAATATATTATTGATCACACGATCAATAATATATTTAAAAAAATATTTTTTAGAAAAACAAATAAAAATTATTTTTCACAATGAGCAGTTATGAAATTCTAGAATTTTAATAATGGGGAATACATTTTTTTTTGTTAAAAAACATTGGCTCGGCTCAGAATCGGTAAACCATGTATGCACATTTAGTGGAACGTACACTGAGAAAGAAGGTTTGTTTTGGCTTCACTATTAGAAAAAAAAATAGAAGTGTTTATGCATAAACTCGTTAATTTATTTTTGATTTTCTCAAAAGTAAGTAGGTAATTAAAAAAATACAAATTTTTTTTAACATCTAAAAAAAATTCTAGAGTGTTTTTTTATATTGCTCTACAACATCTCAAAAGAAAAAAGAAATATACGAGGGTCGCAACCCTGTCGATAATTGGTGGAATGCCCCATACATAAACACACACACACATACATAACTACGGACATTTTTTCTAGAACACTTTTCTCGACATTTTGTACCCTTCTGAGTGTTTTGACATAAAAATCTCGAAATTTTACTTCCTCATAGAAGAAGCTATATTTTCATGAAAAATTTTTTTTTCGAGATTTTTATATCAAGACACTTGGAATAGTCCAAAACGTCCAGAAAAGTGATCTAGAAAAAATGTCCGTATGTATGTATGTATGTGTATGTATACAACTTTGAAAATTCGAACGCCAATAACTCAAGAACCGTTTTGTATATCGCGCTCAAATTTGGTACACAAGTGTAGTAGCAGACCCTCTTCAACTGCAGCAATTTTCGACAAAATCTGTGCGAAATTTTCGATTTTATGCCGTTTTTAATTTTTTGAAAAAAGGAGGTGGTCGTTCTAACTTTCGTAAAATTTAGTCTATTTTGCTAAATAGTTGGTTATAAGAGCAAGTGCACTCAATGTTGTTTGGTATTGAATTTGGCTCGAATTGGCAAAGTGGTTCAGATTTTATGGAATTTTGGATTTATCAAAAAATTGACATTATCGCTGTATTGTAACTTTTGCAAAACTTGAGATAGCGAGCTCAAATTTTGTATATAAATGAAACAAAATTGAGCCATTATATATGTATAATTAAGTGACGAACGGTATGAAATTTTTGATTTTATGAAATGTTGAATTATTTTTAAAAATATACGTTATCACATTTACTTTCGGAAACGCTCTAATAATAACGAAATAACGGAATAACGAAGTAGAAAAAGCGAATTCACAACATGTTTATTTACCTAATTAAAACAAAGATGCAAAGCAGAACCTTGCACATTGCTTCCTCATTATTTTTCGCTTTTTACAAAGCTTCCTCTATGAGGCAGCCAACATTGAATACCATACTTCCTCATAGAGGTAGCTTTGTAAAAAGTGAAAAATAATGAGGAAGCAATGTGCAAGGTCCTACTTAGCATCTTTTTTTTTATTCGTGAAAACGAAGCTTACTCTATGAGAAAGCAAACAATTAAAATATTGGATTTTCTAGATTACTTATTTGGTGCGTACGACATATCTCATGATTGTCCGGATGACCATCACATCACAGGGTCTCATAGGCCCTCCGGAAACGAGTACACCTACTGCTGTGCGGTACCAAGCATCACTGAGAATGTTTTCATGAGGATATAATTCGAGCCGGAAAGGGACGATCAGCATCATCGTTCAGCAAGTAGAATCGCATTAAGTGCAATTAATTTATTCGGCGCGCATTAACACCGTTCAGGTTTGTCTAAGTCGTTGTTGCATAGCTGTAGACACAAGTAGTGTTGGTTCGACACGGTGGGTGTATAAACGTGACGGCCAAGAGCTCTGCTGCTGTGCGTGCTTCGCTCTCGTGTAATCGGCACGTAACATAACTGAGGACAATCGGAAATAGAGAGTCTACATGGAGTATATTTCAAAACGTGATCACACGATCAATAATATATTTCAAAAAATATTTAAAAAAAAAATTATTTTTCACAATGAGCAGTTATGAAATTCTAGAATTTTAATAATGGGGAATACATTTTTTTTTGTTAAAAAAAATTGACTCGGCTGAGAATCAGTAAACCATGTATGCACATTTAGTGGAACGGACACTAAGACAGAAGGTTTGTTTTGGCTTCACTGTTAAAAAAAAAACTGGAAGTGTTTATGCATAAACTCGTTAATTAAATTTAATGTACGCTTAAAGAACTACGCGATAAAGAATTAATGAATTTTGACACTAAAATTAAAGCAAGTTTTAAAATTATAGTTCTTTTGCCGTAAAGTTAACGGAAATTATTGAAATTACTGTACCATATCTTAATTATACATCGCAGTTGTATATTCAATTTAGTATACCAGTTTATGCATAAGAACTTCCAGTACTTATACATAATTTGAAGTATTGATTAAATTTTGATTTATTGAAGATTAGAAGTAGATTTTTTTACAGTGTTATTAAGATAGTGGTTAAAAATTTTACCAAGAAAAATTTGGCAAGTGCTATCAGTTTATTGGTTAGGCGTACTAAATAGTTGGTTGTCTTACCAAATCCTTGGTTGTGTTAACCAATTACTTCGTTGTGTCTACCATGTGTTATTGGTAACATTTTTAACCAAGTTTTTGGTAACACTAAGCAAGCCTTTTTTGAGTGTAGAGAAGTCGTCGGTTTTCCTCTAAAAAACCTTATGACTTTTATTAAGAGGAATTGAAACATAGCTACAATATTCCGAACACCGTCAGCCAGAGACTATTGTTATTTTTAAAAAAAAGTAGTATGTAAAAATAAAAATAGCCTTTGAATAGCGAAAATATCGGTGAAAATATTTCTCTGACAATGTATGAAAATTCCTCTGAAAATCTCGGAAAATTTCTCTGAAAAGACTCGGAATTTCTAACAGTTTTCATACTTTTCAGAGAAAGTTGATGATTTCTTTGAATCTAAATATTCCCGACTGTTCTGAAAATTTCTGGTTTTTCCTGCCAAACACTCTGATCAGCTGTGAACATCGTTAATATTCTAAGCCTGTTTCTTTTTTATATTCAGAAACCATTTTCTGAAAAAGTCAAATTTTCGCTGAGTTTCTCGTACAAAGAATATATATAGTTTTTTTTTCCTAGAAAGAAAGGGAAAGTCAGAGTTTTCAAAAAAATTCTCCGCGTGTTTAGTTCGACAATAATTTTCAGAATTAGTCTGAAACTGTATAATTTTTTTTTTGACGACTTCTTTTAATAACTATGAACTTTGCTGCTTTTTTCTGGCTATTAATTTTCTAAATCCACGAAAATTTATCTAAATCTTCAATTTTTGCTAATTTTCTCATATAACTTCTAGAGAATTTCCAGAAAAGTCAGGTTTTCTCCGAAATTAGCATCTCTGTAATAGTAATTCTGAATTTTTTCCTTTAACGAAGCTTACAGAGAATTTCCAGGAAACCCATGCAGAAGTTTCGGCAGGGCTCCAGCTGGATCCTGCCTGAGATTCCCATGTTCCGGTCGGATTCCAGTCGGTCATCGGATCGGATTCTAGACATGGGATGTAACGCGCGGAAATTGGATTCCGATCGGGATCTCGAACTGGGATCCGATCCGATGGCTGACTGGATTCCTGCCGTTACATGGGCATACTAGGCTGGATCCACCTGGATCCTTGTCTAAAGATGGGAATACCAAGCTGATTCCAGCTGGAATCCTGTCGAAATTTCTGCATGGGGCTGGTTAAAATTAATTTAAATAAATGAATGCATAAATTACATAAGAATCTGTAACTTTATTCTAAATTCCAATAATAACAAAAACTGTAATAAAATCTGCAATAAGAACGGTTTCAACAAAAGATCATTGTTTCTGTGTTGGACGACGACCATCCCGTGGAGGATGATGAAATATATGAACTCGTGTACCTCTATTTAATATGTTATGTACAAGTTCACACTACACCAAACTTATATAAATGCGTTTGAAAACTTGACAATTTGTAATACCTATCGGATAGAGTGCATTTATGAAAAGTAAATAATTAGTGAAGTGTACGCGATACAACGATGACTTTCTTACTTCCGTCTTGCCTCATTTTTTCAGTGATAGTTTTACTATTTTTTGTTTAGTAAAATTTGTGGGACACGTTAGTTGAGGAACAATTTTGACGAAGTTGCCACATGTTCATTTTGTCAGACGCGGTAGGATAGATAAAATATTTCCCTTCAATTTCCATAATGAGCCCTGCTCTTTCATTTTTTCCGCCAAATCCTCAGAATAATAGTATATTACGATATAAGTGCGGTAAAACTTTTTATGACGGGTGTTGCAATCACACGAGACAAGGAAAAAATTTTCGAATGCGTATTGTACAACATTTTACCGCGTAAAGTGTAAAGTAAAATTAGTTCCGCGCAAATCGTTTAGTAACGAGATGACGATTCGGGATCTATTCAGAATCCAAGTTGGGTCCATCTTAGGGGTCACGCCTAACAAATCCCGATGCACGGTAATATTGCTCGACGTTTAGAACTGCGACACGATCTGGAATCCATTCCGATTTCAAACGGAACGTCGCTTTTAGGGTAACCCTGTCAAATCCTGATCCATGATAAACTATCATTCTGTGAGGAAATGGAAATCCATTCGGGATCTATTCGAATTCCAAGTTGAATAACCCACTTAAGGAAACCCGAGCCAATCCCGACCAGGGTCGAGTCTCAAACTGGGACGCACAGACTGATTTCCACATGGGAAGTCGGGGTTTCACCGAAATTCTCTGCATGCTTCGTTAAAGAAAAAAATCAGATTACTATTACTATTTACGAATTCTCTGAAATTCTCAAAGTCTACATTATCGCAAAAATTCGGAGTTTTTCAGAAAATAGATCGTATTTTCTCTGAAAAAGTCTACTGTTCGTTCGAGTAACAGAATTAATAGATGTTAGAGAGCACTCGTAAGTTCTCTTAATGTACTTTATCCGAAAAAAATCAGAGTTGCCCAAATTTTTTTGGAAAGAACTCTGAATTTATCTGATAAATTGTGATTGCTGGAATTTGCGCGTAGAAAATGGCAGAGATATTTTTAGCAAATGGCAGAGAAACTCAGAGAAAAATCTAGGAAGCTCTCGGAAAATCACTGAAACGGTCCGGTTAGAGTTTTTCTGACAAATTGTCAGAGAAATATTTTCACCAGGGGATGTTAGAAAAATTGTAGCTATTTCTCTTGAACTCATATATCACGTGGTACATGTTTTTCACTTCTCCCCATGTAGAAATCAGTCTGGGCGTTCCAGTTTGAAGCTCGATTCTGGTCGGGATGGGCTCGAGTTTCCATAAATGGGTTATCCAACTTGGGTTATCTGAATAGATCCCAAATAGATTAGGATTTGCTAGCGTTACCTTAAGAGAACCGCCCTATTTAGAATCGGGATAGATTCCGGATCGGGATCCAATTCTGAACGACGAGCTGTATTACCGTGCATCGGGATTTGTTAGGGTTACCCTAAGAGTGGTTCTACTTGGATTCTGAAGAGAATCCAGATCGTCTTCCCGTTACTCAACGATTTATGCGGAAATAATTTTACTTCACCCTTTATGTAGTAAAATGTTGTAGAATAGACGTACGAAAAATTTTTCCTTAACTCGCGTGATCGTAACAACGTGTGCGGTTCGTGTGTCCCCACACGCGTTCTCGTCGCTGCCCATGCGGAAATTTCGACAGGGTTCCAGCTGGAATCAGCTTGGTATTCCCATCTTTCGACTAGGATCGAGGTGGATCCAGTCTAGTATGCCCATCTAACGGCTGAAATCCAGTCAGACATCGGATCGGATCCTAGTTCGAGATCCCGATCGGCATCCAGTTTCCGCGCGTTACATTCCATGTCTGGAATCCGATCCGATGACCGACTGGAATCCGACCGGAAGATGGGAATACCAGGCAGGATCCAGCTGGATCCCTGTCGAAATTTCTGCATGAGTCCTTAACCCTTTGCGTTACCTGTTATCGCTTCGACTTAAATGTTTTAAACTAATTACTGACAACAATTGAAGAGTTTTCTCATTTCTCATTGCAAAGCTGTAAAAGAACCTAACTATACCATACCGTACAATATTCCAACGTGAAATGATCATTAAAATTATAGCAAATTTTAAACATATTCAAATTTAATTATGCGGAATTAATTATTTCGTTCACGAAAACAATAATTAATCTTATTTACTCGAATGTGAAAATGTTCCGAATACTATTTTTCGCGACGTAATAAACCTTGAGGAAACCATTTGACTTTTAATAATGTGACAGAATCGTTAAAATTATTGCAAAGCTTAAACATCTTCAAAATTAATTATGCGGAATTGATTGTGTTGCTCACAAAAAAGAAAATTAACATTAGTTATTCGAATCTAATAGTGTTCTGAATACTCTTCTTCGAGACGAAAAAGTAAGTAAAAGAAAGTAAAGGAAACCATTTGGCTATTAATTACGTAACAGTGTTGTTAAAATTATTGCAATATTTAAACATCTTCAAATTTAATTATGCGGAATTGATTATGTTTTAATAACGTGACAGGGACGTTAAATTATTGCAAAGTGTAAACATCGTTTATTATGTTTCAAATGAAATATTGCACGCAACGAGAATCGATAATTCAATAATTAACATTCCTTGTCACTATGTCACTCCCTAGTGAATTATTTTGTTTATATATACATCATTAAAGTGTGTTGAAAAATGTTTGCGCAACTGTTGCGACGAACGCGTGGCAAGTAGCACTCGTTACTTTTGCGCACGTGGGTCGAATCAAATAATTGACAGTCGATGCAAAAATTAGCGTGTATGTATAGACTCGATAATAGTTGTGTTAATAAACATACGACGTGTAAATCATGCAGTGTACAAGGTGAATACTTTAGCTACCAAATGTGTACCAGTTATTGACCAAAATAAAAGCTAAAAAAAAATATGTTGTTTATCAATAAACTAAGTATTTTTCACTACTTTCCGCATTTAAGTATGTTCAGAGCAGACATTATTATAGATGTCATCATCAGATATTTAAAATTTCGTATTCCGAATTTTAGAATACATTAGATATTTCATTTTTCATCAATTGATAACTTTTAAATCTTTGTTTTTTCAAAAACAGCATTTTTGTACAAATAAAAAAAAATCTTTTTCTAGTTTTTAGAGTTTTAATTAATTATTCTGATGTTCTGAATTATTCTGAATTTCGAAAGTGGTTTTTATAGCTACATGCGTCTTAAATATGAAAATACATTCATAATTTGACAAAGGAAATCGAATAGTATTTTAACAATAGACATCACAATTCTCAATAAATAATAAACTCATTTTGTTTATTAGAAGATGCTCCATCAATTTATCACCGCGAGTTTCAATATTGTCAGTCTTTGAAAACTTATAGCCTTTTGTTTATCTCACCCTACTTATTATTTCAACTTTATTTATTATCGAAGAAAAAGTATAATTATGTAATTTTATTAAAGAGGTCATTAACTGGTACATACGAGACATTCCACCTGATTTCGACCTGGGTCCGACCCTAAACCCTTCGGATTGGGGCCGCAATTTTTTGTATGATTGAAATAACTCTAAAAATCACCAATTTTTTATTTTTGTTTATTTTTTTACATTTAATATTATCTACAATTTGTTTAAACAAATTATCAAACGACACATTATATGAATCTGAAAGAATTCTTAAAACCTTATTTTGAAAATAAAAATCTTTGATTACCTAGCCGAAGTGGACAGACCACTCCGTCAATTTTTTTTCGGCGTTCGCTCAAAAAGCAAATAAATGGAAAAATTAAAAAAAAAAAGTAACTTCACGATGAGCAGCATTTAGAATATTTTTGTATATAACATGATTTTTATAATTTTTTCAGATCTTTTAAATTATGGCATGCTGGTGCTAGAATGTGGCGTGTATGGTGCTGGAATAGTCGTAGTTCAGAAAAATTTTACAAATTCCTAAAAATCTGAAAACATTCTAAAAAAATCCGAGTTTACATAAATAAATGTTTGACCAATCACTTGTAGTAGATTTATTTTTTTTCTATTTTTTCATAATTTTTTTAAATAAAAAAAGCTTAAAAACTGTAAGAAGAAAAATTTTGCTCACTTTGGCTATAAGCTAGAAAATTTTGATATTCAACAAAGTATTTGTCAGAATTTTTTCAGAATTTAAAATTGGGGCATTCGATATGTCACTTTAAAAAAATATTTAAAAAAAAAATTTGTATAGAAAAAATAAAAAAATAAAATCTGGTGCATTTGAAGGTCTAACCAATCCTACAAAAAATTACTAGCCAAATCAAGGAGGTAGAGGGTCAGACCCAGGTCGAATCGGGATGGAATGCCTCATACACATTGGCAAAAATCTTTTAAAAATCTAAAAGTCATATGGTGCATGCAAAACTTCCGAGCTGTAGCCCATCATAAAGTTACCATGTTCTCTAATTTTTAAAAAATGTTATTTCTGGAAAAAGGCTGAAAAATAGAAGGAATCGCCGGCCCACTTCGGCTTGGTTACCAAAAGCCTTTATTTTCAAAAACAAGTATTTTATAATTTTTTCAGATTTTTATAATGTGTCGTTTGATAATTTGTTTCAGCAAATCGTAGATAATTCAAAATGTGAAAAAATAAGTAACAAAAATTCATTTGTACTTTTAGATTTATTTGAATCATATAAAAAATTGCGGACCCAATCGGAAGGGTCCATGGTCAGACCCAGGGCGGCACGAGATAGAATGCCTCATACACCCAGAGAAATCAGTTTGATGGGTTTATTTGAATCAAATACGAGATCTATTTCAAATGAATATAATTTTATTTCGATCAAATAAAACTTATTTAAAATCAATACGAGTTATTTGAATGAAATAAAATCTATTTGATTAAAATAAGATCCTATTATGCTAGCGTTTGAAGAAGAAATTTATTTAATTGCTGGCCTAATAGGATTTTATTTCGATGAAATAGAATTTATTGCATACAAATAAATCGTATTAATTTTTTATCAAATTTATTTGTTTCAAATAAAATTTCATTTATTTGCAATAGATCTATTTGACTTATATAAACCCATAGGACCGATTTCTCTGGGTGTATACGGGGCATTCCATGCCAACTCGGTTAAAGGTTGCAACTCATTTTTTTTGGCGGCATTTTTTTATGTTATTCTTCCAACTGAAAAATGCATGCAGACATTTTTTCAGATTTTTTTAAATCGAAATTTCTGAGTTATAAATAATTAAAGTTATCTAAAAAACGCCCTAATTTTAAAAACTCTAAAAATTCTCAAAAATACTGATGTGCAACAAAACGTTTGAATCACAGGCCACAGTGGGTCGAGACTTCCTGCTATTTTTTTCCATTTTATAACATCATTGAAAAGGTTTTTAAACGTTAAATAGACAACGCTTCGATTTAAAAATCTCAAAAAAATCTAAAAAATGCTGTGATGACACCCAAATACATATAGATATATATTCCCAAAAAAAATTCAGATTCTTTTATTAAACCTGCAAAAGTTTGTGTCTGGACCTCCATATATGTACCTTTTCACATAAAACCTGTCGGCAGTTTTTTTTTCAGAATAATAATAATAAATAAATAAATAAAGTATTTTTAATTTTTTTTAGAGATTTTTAAATCGAAGCGTTGTTTATTTAACGTTTATAAAACCTTTGAATGATGTTATAAAATGGAAAAAAAATAGCAGGAGGTCTCGGCCCGCTCCGGTCTATGGTTCAAATGTTTTGTTGCACATCATAGTATTTTTGAGAATTAGTTGGGATTTTTAAAATGAGGCGTTTTTTTAGGTTGCTTTAATTATTTATATCTTAAAAATTTGGATAAAAAGACATCTGAAAAAATATCTGCATGCGTTTTTCAATTGGAAGAATAACATAAAAAGTTCCCACTAAAAAACGTTGGCCGAGTTGGCATGGAATGCCCCATACCTTAAATTACTTTCATTTAAATAGAATACTTCGATTCATCCTACACTGACAATTCTACCTTCTCTAATGAACCAACCAGCTGTCCCGACGTCCACGAGAAGATCGTCTAGACGATGATCGCCGACGTGTGATTCCTCCACTTTTTCTTTTGGACATTGTTGACGACGGTTTGATGATGATCCTCCTTGATGATGTCGCCGACGACCTGCCAACTCGGATGAGACCTTTGTCATCGTCTCTGCTACACTTTCTTCGAATATTCGACATGATTGACACACGACGATCGTAAGTCGACTCTACTCTAATTTATGGACAGCCTAATTCCAGTCTCTTGCTGCTCTGAAGCACCAAACCTCACGCGTGCACCAATAGTAGTAACAGCATCGTCGCGAACGTGAACCCATAATGGCAATCCGAGAGACTCATCCTTCATCACTTGAAACTGGCCATCGGCCCTTCCTGCTCCCACTATCTCCACTACTACTACAACTTTTCACTGATGTCGATGCAATTATTGTATCATGACTTTTTCTTATCAGTTTCAGTCATGAATTAATTGACAAAGAAATAGCACACTCTTTTTCTTTTCCTTTTTTTTTCCAAAACCCAAGTGGGTGACTTTGTTAAAAGAGACTTTTTCCAAGTAAAAAAATTATATATAGTCTGACATATGGAATTGGGCATATATAGTCTGTATCAGATTTGTAAATGCCTAATACTTATAGAAATAATGATGATGATACGATCAGCTCTATAATTATGATTTTATAATAATAACATGTAGCGATTGTAATACGATGATTAAACTTTGGAATGGCTGCAAAATTATTATTTTTCAATAAAAATTTACGGTAATCCTTTTGAAAAATAGACAAAAATAAGTAATGCATTACTTATTTCTTCCATTTTTTCCACTATTTCTTGCAATATTAAAGCGAAAATTAGTATTTTTTACAGCTATTCAAATATTTAGACTCTATTTTATAATCACTGCATATTATTATTATAAAATCATAATTACAAAACGAATTGTACTGCAAACTATATCTCATGAATTAATGGGGATTTACAACTCTGGTCTGTATAGACTCTATATACAATCTATATGCAATTTATATATAAGATCACCTGTAAAGTTGGGTTTACGTATAAATTGTATATAAATTGTATATAGATTTTGTAAAAACTATATATAGATTATATAGATTTTGTAAAAACTATATATGCCCAATTCTATGTTTAAAACTATATATATTTTTTATATACTCTATATATAATTTTTTTACTTGGGTTGTATAATCTTTCCGCACTGTTCAATCGTCTCGAAATTGCTTTAATTTAAAAAATGGCAATTTTATAGAAATTTGCATTAAAAGCATATTTTTATATTATTTTTCTTTTTGGGGATAAAATTTCTAGCCCTGGTGAAGATATTAATCAAACAATTGATCTTCAGAATTAGAATCGAATCGGGGAAAATATTCAAAACGTTTACCGATTTCTTTTTTCTTCTTAATTTACAAAATATCTTTCGAATTAATAATTTATCAGTTTCGCTATATTTAATAATTTTTCCGAAAATTTTTTGTAGAATTTTGAAATATAATTTAGAAAGAAGATAGATCTGTATCTTGCATTCACCGAAAGCTTATTTGAGAAAGTTTTGAAGTACAATAATTTCATTTTTTTCTTAGAAAATTAAGGAAGTTCGCAGATTTTTGAGAATAGAGGAAATCAGAAATTTTAAATGAAATTTTGAAAAATCCGGTCGATGAAGAATGTAAAGAATTTTAAAGAAAAAATTGACTTGCCCTCAAATTATGGAAAACATTTGAACAAATCACAATTCAATTGATTTTCAAAAAATAAAAAAAAACGGTTATAATATAAAGTGGAATATGTTGAGAAAAATTGCTATTTTCATAAGTTCCAAGTGTATTTGACTAATTAGGCTTGAAAAAACAAAGTAAAAAAATTATTATTGTAAAAAGTATGAATACATTTTAAAAATTAGGAAAATTTTTATGACTATTTCCAAATACTTAATAAATTTTCGGTCAAATATTTTCACTCCGAATACTAAAAACATTAAAATATTTAAAAATTTTGAGAATTCGCTATTTTAGCATAAAAGAGAGACCTTGAATATTTTTAAAAAATAAGGAAAATTTTGATAACTACATAGTTATCAAAATAGATATAATTGTTATTGAGAAATATTTGAATACATTTAAAAAATCTGCTAAATTTTGGTAACTATTTTGAAATACTTAATAGATTTTCGAAGAAATATTTTCACCCGGAAGTCTAAAAACGTTAAAATATTTTTTAAATTTGAGAATTCGCTGTTTTAGTATAAAAGAGAGACCTTCAAGAATATTCACTGTAGTATTGTCTAAGAGAGTTTGGTACGTTGGCACGCGCACTGTTAAACTATTAGAACGATTGGGCTTGAAAAAACAAAATAAAAAAATTATTATTGTGAAAGGTTTGAATACATTTAAAAAATTAGGAAAATTTTTATGACTATTTCCAAATACTTAATAAATTTTCGGTCAAATATTTTCACTCCGAATACTAAAAACATTAAAATATTTAAAAATTTTGAGAATTCGCTATTTTAGCATAAAAGAGAGAACTTGAATATCTTTTAAAAATAAGGAAAATTTTGATAACTAAATATTTATCAAAATAGATATAATTGTTATTGAGAAATATTTGAATACATTTTAAAAATCTGGTAAATTTTGGTAACTATTTCGAAATACTTAATAGATCTTCGAAGAAATATTTTCACCTGGAAGTCTAAAAACGTTAAAATATTTTTTAAATTTGAGAATTCGCTGTTTTAGTATAAAAGAGAGACCTTCAAGAATATTCACTGTAGTATTGTCTAAGAGAGTTTGGTACGTTGGCACGCGCACTGTTAAACTATTAGAGCGATTGGGCTTGAAAAAACAAAATAAAAAAATTATTATTGTGAAAGGTTTGAATACATTTAAAAAATTAGGAAAATTTTTATAACTATTTCCAAATACTTAATAAATTTTCGGAGATATATTTTCACTCCGAATTCTAAAAACATTAAAATATTTAAAAATTTTGAGAATTCGCTATATTAGCATAAAAGAGAGACATTGAATATCTTTAAAAAAAGGAAAATTTTGATAACTAAATATTTATCAAAATAGATATAATTGTTATTGAGAAATATTTGAATACGTTTAAAAAATCTGCTAAATTTTGGTAACTATTTCGAAATACTTAATAGATTTTCGAAGAAATATTTTCACCCGGAAGTCTAAAAACGTTAAAATATTTTTTAAATTTGAGAATTCGCTGTTTTAGTATTAAAGAGAGACCTTCAAGAATGTTCACTGTAGTATTCTTTAAGAGAGTTTGGTACGTTGGCCCGCGCACTGTCAAACTATTAGAGCGATTGGGCTTGAAAAACCAAAATAAAAAAATTATTATTGTGAAAGGTTTGAATACATTAAAAAAATTAGGAAAATTTTTATGACTATTTCCAAATACTTAATAAATTTTCGGAGAAATATTTTCACTCCGAATTCTAAAAACATTAAAATATTTAAAAATTTTGAGAATTCGCTATATTAGCATAAAAGAGAGACATTGAATATCTTTAAAAAAAGGAAAATTTTGATAACTAAATATTTATCAAAATAGATATAATTGTTATTGAGAAATATTTGAATACATTTAAAAAATCTGGAAAATTTTGGTAACTATTTCGAAACACTTAATAGATTTTCGAAGAAATATTTTCACCGGAAGTCTAAAAACGTTAAAATATTTTTTAAATTTGAGAATTCGCTGTTTTAGTATTAAAGAGAGACCTTCAAGAATGTTCACTGTAGTATTCTCTAAGAGAGTTTGGTACGTTGGCACGCGCACTGTCAAACTATTAGAGCGATTAGGTTTGAAAAAAATAAATAAATATAATTCTTATCTCGAAGGCCTTCACGACACTGAAACGATCTCCGGTTTGGTCAGAACTCTTCGCGCCGAGCTGCGGTTCTGTACTGTGTAACACTAACTATAATACAGTAGCTTATAAGGTCACACCCGATAAACGTTCTCGTAATGAGACTAACCACTGCTAGCAACGATTCGTCAAGTAATGGAGTTCTTCCTCAAGTGTACGAGTGAGTGATGAAGTGTTTTTTTTTTTAATTCGCCGATCGTTGGTGTTATGCATATATATCGTATATCTGTATTACGTATATGTACATATGTGTTGCTTCAATGCGCGAACGTCCACAAGTATGTCGAATCAGGTCCGCGCGGAGACGTCGAAGATAAGGGATGGAAACGTGTGTGATAACCGCATGTGTTTCGCCAGAACATGCGACAACTTAAACGAGAACAAATCTATCGTGAAAATATATAGATTTACAACTGTACTTTCAACTTAGATGAGTCACAATATTCTTAAATTAAATTAAACAAAATAATTAATTCCAATTGGTATCAACAAGAGATAAACTTGGATTTAATAAATCTGGACATTAAAAATATAATGATAACGTTGTGTTTATGAAAAGATAGTTGAACTGCACTCTAATCTTATCTATGTTAAAAGAAACGGTTTTAATAATGGAATTGTATGTAATATTATGTTTTGTATTTATTTTCTTGTGAATAGAGAATTTAATTTTTTTGAATTATATTGTCAGCGTTTTTTTGTAACATGTTTATTTATAATATTTTAAACTGTTAAATCCTTTCGATTAATTCTTTATATTAAGTGTTGGATATTTTTCTTATACAAAACAGTTGATTAATTGAGTTTAAAAAATGTGTATACTACAGTATATTTAAAAAAAAAAGGAATACAAATGCTGGATGCATGTTTAATGAAATTCCACTAACGATTCATTTTTTTCAAATATAAAAAGTAAAAATTGTAGGACTTGTGTTTTTTATTTATTTAATTTTTTATTTGTTTATTATCATGGTTTTTTTTTTGTAAAAAGGAAGATACTCGATAATTCGTTTGAGTACTCATTTGACTTGAATGCGAAGGATCATAAACGTCTGTCAATTCAAGTGATAAACATTTATCGTCTCATTGACTTTTTATTTATTATGTAGCAACAATTATATTCAGCTTCAATTAAAAATGTTCAATTTTTTTTCTCACAAAATATCACGAGAATTTCCATTTAAAAAATGAAGACACATACTTAGTAATTGTAAAATAAATGAAGGACGGCTCCACTATTTTTTCATAATTTTCATGAGATTTAACTTTCCTCTACAGTTATCGAAATTTTTCAACATCTTTTCATAAGAACTACAGGTTATTATTATTAAAATAAATTCACCGTACTTGTTTGTTTAGAAAGTTGTCTTACAACTGTTTTTCTGTACCTTCTGATTAATATATGTTACAAACGCAAATCGATCACCATTTTGTTCAAGATTTCGCTAAATCTTAAGTACATTATTTCGAAACTTATCTTCGCAGTCTCGAACGTCGCGATTAAGCCTTGGCCTACACCCTAATCTCCAGACATTCCAGATTAATTTCTGTATTTCACCAGGTCGTTTTTTTTAAGATAAAAAATTTATTTTGATTGATTTAGAGATAAAAGAAATTTTAGCGGCGAAGTCGTTATGTTACTTAGCCAATTTGCACGAGCTTTTCCCGATTGAGCGACGAGCGTAACACGAGAGCGCTACAGCTCTAGAATGTTAGTTAGAAGAGCGGATGAAACATCACGTATCGCACGAGAATGTAGCGACACGTTCTACAACAGCACTATCGACTTGCGGCACGTGATTATCATGTTTAATTATGATTGTGGGTTTTCGACTCTGCAATCCGACAGATTGAAGCTCACCGAGTTAATGCGTTTATAATTGAAGATGAGAGACATTGGCATGTATGTATATGTTGTGTGTCTAAGTACTAGGCAGGTGTATAATGTTGCATCGAAATACATTACAGTATATATGTACTGTAATGGATATATATATATATATATATACACCACTTTCCTCGATGTTATATGTGTTCTGACATAAAACATCGAGGAAAGTGGTGTAGAAAAAATGTCCGTATGTATGTATGTGTGTGTGCAGGGCTTAGAAATTTCAATCACCTATAACTCAAGAATAGTTCAACCGATTGAGTTAAAACTCCAATGAGAGAAAAGATTTCATTGACGCCAAAGAAATGGGTGCACTGATTTTTTTTCATTGATTTCAACGAAATATTTCTTTGATTTCAATGAAATAGTGCATTTGCATTTCGAAGAGAAAATTTCATTGCCTGTAAATAAAGATTTACTTAGTGAGCATATAATAAAAAAGAGTTTTAAAGAGACGTTTTCATTGGTTCAAAGAAACGTTTTCATTGATTTCTCTCTCGAACCTAACCTCACTTTTTTGTTTCCCGGTTCTCCCGAACGAACGGCTCCGAGGAGTCAAAAGCTTAGCCTATTCCTGCCGTACTTCCCGACATACTCACAACATTTAAGCTGGCAGTGGCTCGATCCTACATATCCCAACTAAACAGAGGCGGTATTAAACACGGGCAACTGCATACAAATCAACTGGACACGTTACCAGTTCGACACGGCAGAACTAGATACAGTACTAACTGGACACGGTGCAACTCGACACGACAGAACTCGACACAGCACTAACTGGACACGGCGCAACTCGACACGGCAAAACTTGACACATCACCAACTGGATACAGCAAAACTCGACAAACATCAGTTCGACACCGAAAGACTGTCCAGTCTCTCAATTGAACACAGACCTCATTGGACACAGACGAGACGTTTGGTAATCCAGCTTTGTTGGCAGTGACTCGATCCTACATATCCCAACTAAACACAGACGGTATTGAACATGGGCAACTGCATACAAATCAACTGGACACGTTACCAGTTCGACACAGCAGAACTCGACACAATACTAACTGGACACGGTGCAACTCGACACGACAGAACTCGACACAGCACTAACTGGACACGGCGCAACTCGACACGGCAAAACTCGACACATCACCAACTGGACACAGCAAAACTCGACAAACATTAGTTCGACACCGAAAGACTAGCCAATGGCTCAATTTAACACAGACCTCATTGGACGGAGAATAGATGTTTGGTAATCCAGCTTTGTTCCAATTGGACACAGACTCAAAAGGATGCACTCGTCAATTTCGTCTGTTCTTTTGCGTCTGTGTCCAATTGGAACAAAGCTGGATTACCAAATGTCTCGTCTGTGTCAAATGAGGTCTGTGTTCAATTGAGCCACTGGACAGTCTTTCGGTGTCGAACTAATGTTTGTCGAGTTTTGCTGTGTCCAGTTGGTGATGTGTCAAGTTTTGCCGTGTCGAGTTGCGCCGTGACCAGTTAGGGCTGTGTCGAGTTCTGTCGTGTCGAGTTGCACCGTGTCCAGTTAGTACTGTGTCGAGTTCTGCTGTGTCGAACTGGTAGCGTGTCCAGTTGATTTGTATGCAGTTGCCTGTGTTCAATACCGTTTGTGTTTAGTTGGGATATGTAGGATCGAGCCACTGCCGCTTTGTTCCCATCGGACACAGACCCAAAAGAACAGACGCAATTGATGAGTGCGTCCTTTTGAGTCTGTGTTCAATTGGAACAAAGCTGGATTACCAAACGTCTCTTCTGTGTCCAATGAGGTCTGTGTTCAATTGAGCCATTGGACAGTCTTTCGGTGTCGAACTAATGTTTGCCGAGTTTTGCTGTGTCCAGTTGGTGATGTGTCGAGTTTTACCGTGTCGAGTTGCGCCGTGTCCAGTTAGTGCTGTGTCGAGTTCTGCCATGTCGAGTTGCACCGTATCTAGTTATTGCTGTGTTGAGTTCTGCCGTGTCGAATTGATAACGTGTCCAGTTGATTTGTATGCAGTTGCCTGTGTTCAATACCGTCTGTGTTTAGTTGGGATATGTAGGATCGAGCCACTGCCTTTAAGCTTTATCTGCCGCATACTTCAGGAAAAAAAAGGTTTCCAAATTTTGAGCTGGTAAGAAGAAGGTTTCATTGAATCAGAGACGATATCTTTGAAACCAATGAAAAAGGTTCATTGGTTTCAAGAAATGTTTCTTCGAAACAATGTCACTACTTTTCATTGAGTTGGAGATCATTCAAAGAAAAGATAGTATTGAAATTCAAGTATTTCATTTCATTAGCAAAGATTTCTGTGAATCAATGAAACTTTTTCTCTCGGTGTCGGCCGCAGCCCGTCTTGACTGATGTGATTTTTTACAAAATGTATTCAAAAATTTGAATTTTTTTCAAAACAGGACTCGTGCGCTGTATCCTTCGTAAAATTGGTGATATTTTGCTAAATACTTCTCTATAAGGACAGGCACTCTTAATGTTGTTTGGTATTGAATTTGACTGAAATCGGAAAAGCGGTTTGGATTTTATAGACTTTTGAAATTTTCGAATAATTCACATTGTTGCCCGGCCTTTATCAAAACATGAGACAACGAAGTTGAATTTTATACATGACATCGGTACTATTCTGCGATGATTAGTACGTATACTTTTATCATAATCTGTAATGTGGTTTTACATTACAACCATTACATGGTTCTGTAATGTAAATTTATCAGACTTGTAACTTTTACAATAAATTATTTTATAGCATTAGCTTTTACAAAATTTCACAAAAATGTGGGGAATGAAATATTGATATAATCAATATTTGATAATAAACACTTTTGGCTAAAAAACCAACACATATAGATAAATATTATAAGAATATTCGACATTGAGTTATAATATATTCATATTGAAAGGTTACGGTTTGACCACATAAAGCTGCACACTGAGAGAAAAATCTGGTAATTTAAATATAAATATAGTTAGACCGACGATAATCTAACTATAGACTATAATTCCCAGGAGGAACGTCTATATTTTATGGTTTTAGCAAATATAATTATAGTAGCAATCATCAAAATGATAATAGTTTCAAAAACTACTCTAATCGTTTCATATATGCCGTTCCGTTGCATATACGTTTATTTCCAATAACCTTGCAAGTATCGGTTATTGAACCTTATTATCATCGCTTCAACCATAAAACATTGCAAGCCTTCCTATATTCGTTTTATCATGTGAAATCGTTAAATCAACGATATGCTTTTCTCTCAGTGCAAAGTAGAACTTTGCAAATTGCTTCCTCATCATTTTTAGTTTTTGACAAAGCTTCCTCTATGAGGAAGCCAAAATCAATTAACATACTTCCTTATAAAGCTAGCTTTGTACAAAACCGAAAATAATAAGGAAGCAATTTGCAGAGTTCTACTTTGCACACTGAGAGAAAAGCATATCGTTGATTTAATGAGTTCACATTAAAAAACGAATATAGGAAGGATTGCAATGTTTTATGGTTGAACCGATGATAATATGGTTCAACGAACGATACTTGCAAAGGTTATTGGAAACAAACGTTGAAATCGTATATGCAACAAAACGGAATATCTGAAACTATTAGAATAGTTTTTGAAACTATTATCATTTTGATGATTGCTACTATAATTATATTTGCTATGGCCATAAAATAGAGACGTTCCTCCTGGGAATTACATTAATGGTTCATCCAACTATTTTCTTATATTTGCTATAACCATAAAATATAGACGTTCCTCCTGAGAATTATAGTTTATAGTTCGATTATCGTCGGTCTAACTATATTTTTCTTTAATTACCAGATTTTTCTCTCAGTGCAGCTTTTTATACAACGCCGAATATTCGAATGGCGATAACTCAAGAACCGTTTTTCACGGGAAAAAAAGATTAGTTGCCATAACCAAGAAATGAGTTGACACAACCAATCGATTATTCTATTTATCTTACAACTCAAATGGTAATACCAACGATTCGAATGGTAATACCGACGATTCGAATGATAATACCGACGATTCGAATGGTAGTCCCGAATATTCGAGTGGTAGTCCCAACGATTGGATTAGTTAACCTAACTTAATCTCGCGAGAACTAATCGTGAATAGTTGAGGTTACTATTCGATATGGTTGAGGCAACTAATTTTTTAGACATCGTGTACAGCAAATCGAAAACGTAGTTGCCACAACCAAACATTTCTTTCCGTGAGTCTGTCGAGCTGAAATTTGGCACACAAGTGGAGCAGCAGACCCTCTTCAGTTGTTGCAATTTTCGACACAATGTATGCGAAAATTTAGATGTCGTAGTTTTTTAAATTTTTTGAAAAAAGGACGTGGTCGCTGTAACTTCCGTAAAAATTAGTCTATAATGCTAAATAGTTTCTTATAAGAGCTCGAATCAGCAAAGCGGTTCAGATTTTACAGAATTTTGAATTTAAAAAAAAATGTTGTTATGGCAATAACTTCGTAAAAATCTTATCTGTGATAGCCTGTGATAGCAAAATCTTATATGAGATATCCTGTGAAGCCCAAATTTAGTATGTGAAAAAAATAATATTCAGCCATGATAAATATATAATTTAGTAGCAAAGAATATAAAAAATGTTATTTTATGGAATTTCGAATTATTAAAAAAATGAACGGTATCGAATTGACTTCGACAAAGCATAAGAAATCAATCCCTAATTTAATATGTGAACAAAATAATATTCAACCATGATACAACCATGATATAGTTTGGTGACAAACAGTTGAAAAATTTGCTTTTATGGAATTTCGAATTATTATTAAAAAAATTAATTTGATCGCATTAACTTCTGCAAAACTTCATATCAAGCACAAATTTAGTAAACAAAATAATATTTTTAATAAGCCTACAAAGTAGAACCTTGCAGATTGCCTCTTAATTATTTTTTGCTTTCTACAAAGCTTCTTCTAAGCAGCCAAAATAGATTAAAAACAGAAAATAATGAGGAAGCAATTTGCAAGGTTCTATTTTTTCACTCTTACTTCTATAGAAAAATGACTCTCCCATAGAACGAAAGAGAGGGGATTAGAAAAAAAAGATTTGACAAGTCATTAATCAAAGTCATGTTCGAGGAAGTACTAATCTAGTTCTTATCTAGATATTTGCGTATATGTAACTGCAGCTCTGCCAAGTGTGTACATAAAAGCGATCTGACTGTTATACTATGTTGTATACGTAATAACCTATGAGCTACGTAATAAAAACGTATGAGGAGGAAGTTCAATAAAGAGTGAATAAAAAAATTTGCTACTGGCGTATTCGCAACACGTGACTTTCTCATCACAATTGTTATTGGCGTTAAGTTTTTATCGTGAATTTATTGGGGTATAGTGACTAACTACACGAATAGAAATTTGTGAATTTCGCACATTTATTGTAATCTATGTCATTTCTCGCTATAATTAGTCAAGAACGCGTTTTTAAATTTGAGTTCAAGCTACGAGCCGCACTCGCAAGGCGGCGCGTGTGATGTTCGCGCCTCACTTCACATCTCTCTTTTGTTTGGTGGTATTATTATCGGCAGTTCGATAGTTTGACAAGTCGGATTTATATTTCAATTATTCAAATTTCAAAAGTTTCGAATCTTATGGCGTGTATGAGGCCTCCGCAGGATTTAGAATTCGTATAAAATACTATGCGAGTGATAAAAACTATACGATGAGTGTATGAGAGTTTATAGTCTAACATCATGACTGTGAATAACCACAAATATTTTTTTTCTTGCAATTTTCACTTTCCTTTTAATCTAACATATGGTCTGAATATTCATATTATATTTCTCATTGAAAACTGCTCAAGATCATTGATAGTAGTTCTTTTGTTTAGTGAATGTGTAACACAATCCATATTTCAGGCGATATAAATTTTTCACAACATACAGTTGCAGAAGTTTTATGTGAGTGATTGAAAAGACCACAAAATCTTCTCTGTACTAAATTTCTTGTTGTTCATTGCTCATTTGCTCGCAATTCTGTCTGTATGTATCATACCAAAGCATAATAACTTTTATATTAGCTTGCAGTCCAAAAATAAATAAATAAATTTATTTATTTTCTTCACTATTTCAGGTAAAGTATCAGAAGCAGTGAAGATTTTGGATTGGATTTCAATACCAAAACTACATTGAATATGCAAAAGGCATACACTAAATTTCATTGCGGTCCACAGACTTTTCCAGAAGTTATTGTACTTTTGGACACAGATGCCAGACACAGCCAAACAGAGAGACAGCAGGCCATACAGAAATTAGTGAATGTGTTTTTTGGGACACTCAAAACATGTATTTCCATAATAATCCAAGAGTCGATTTTTTTTTGGATTGCAATACTTTCTCTTTTACATACTTTGTATGTGATGAGAAAGTAAAAAAAAAACAAATAATTGAATATAACAAAGTAGAATTTTTACTTTGCATGCTCATTATTATAATTATGCTTAATATACGGAAGGCTGTGCTTTTTTTTGTTTTCGTTTTTCTTAAAAAGGATTGACCCTGTGATAGATAATACAGTAGCAATATTGTTTCCAAGTTTACTACACAGATTTTAATACATTATGAGTCTCTGTAAATGAAAAATAAAATATCTATCTATTTACTTTGCATGTTCAGATATTTCAAACACTTTTCGAAAATAATAATTGTTCAAGAAATTACACTTTTTATATAAAATAATATAACCGACAGAAGTGGACGCGCGGACGGTATGTGGCTTCGGCGGTCCCCAGAGTTAAGCAGCATTATCTGCGGCCATAACTTGGATGGGTGACCGCTTAGCCGTGCACTGGTTTGCGCGCCAACTGCTGAGCGGGAGGCAGTTTTTCGGAGTTTCTAATGTATTCTAATACAATAGAAACCCAGTAAAAATAAAGCCGTCTGTATTGGCCAAGTTTTCCGCAGTTTCCCTGTGCCTTCGTGCAAATGCGATATAGTAGTGCATTAGGATGAGTGGCTGCGGACAACACTCTAGGGGGGGGGGGGGTCTCTATGAAGCGAACGGGGAAAAAGGGCAACGTAAAAGCCTGAAGAAGGCATACGGAAAGATACAAATTAAAAAAATATAAAATAATATAAAAATAAATGATAATATTGTTGGGCCTAATAGTCAATAATTATTTTGTCAAAATTAATTTTTCGTTTCAATGGTTTCCTGGACCATAGTTTTCATAGTTTCACAAAACTTCATAGTTTTATCATGAATCAAGAATAATTCGACTTCTGCTTTGAATATTGCACATGTTTAAAAATTATATACTTCATCGGGCATGTCAGGAAATATAAATAAATGGGCAATTTTTTCTGACTAACTTTACATAGGAATTATTCTATATCTGCTTTTGTGATTATATAGAATCATCGATATCGATTCGCATGGTAATTTATTTATAAACTTGTGAGTAATTTCCCAGGTCTATCAGCCATAAAATGCCGTCATTCAGTTAATGATCCATCGATCACGTCATCAGATCTTGATAAAATTGAATATCTCATGTGCTTTTATTCACGTTTTATATTTATATCCCAGGATTAAGTTATAACCTCACGATAAATTTTATTTGGGAGATAAATGAACATTTTTTTATGGACAATTTTATAGGGGCTTAAGAGTCAGCAGACGCGAAGTACTGAAAAATACTACAATGTTTATGTGATTCATTCTTAGGAAATCACTTTCTTACTTCTCCGATATAAATTGCGGACGTTTGAATTTTTCCTATGTTCATGGATGCATGTACATAGAATATCTTACGAATATGTCAATACCCGACATTTACACTTAAATAATTCAAGTACGTGCATAGAATATGTTGTGGACATTTTTACATGTAGATAAAATAGAAAATGGGGCATTTCACCTGAATTTTTCATGCTTTGACTCTGACCACCTTCAATAATTTTAATAATTTTTTATCAGAAAGTATTTTGAAAAAGAGAAGACACGTATTTTTTTTATTTGGCGCTACGACCGATATTTTCGACAATCGAAATTTTATAAAAATTTGAATTTCTCGGTACTTATATATTTTTATTTGTTAATATCTTGAAAATTCCCTACATATTAATAAGCACGAAACAAAACAGTAATTTCCAGGCTGAAGGACTTCGGTCAATGGCCAATTGGCCCCTAAAGACACATGCGCACGATGGAACAAATAACAATTTTTTTTTTATATATACACAATGTAATGCGGTCAATAAAATTTCGTTTACTACTATTACTATCTTAAAAATTAAGTCCTATCAAAAATGTCCATGATCAAATTTGTTCAGTTTATGAAGAGCTATACATAATGTATGTGTATAAAAAATGTTATTTTCGTTTTCCTGACGTTTTGTTTTATGACGTTAAACCACTTTTTATCATTTTTATATACCCACAGAAAAATTCTGTTTGAAATTACGAAATTTTTGAGACCCTATGCAGAATTCTGAAAAAAAAATTGTTAAAATTATTGAAGGGGTTCAGGGTCAAAGCATGAAAAATTCAGCTGCACTGAGAGAAAAGGTTGTTATCATTTGTTAACAGTTAGCAAATCTTGGTTAAATATGGCGAAATTAACTATTTAGTTATTCTTCTTGAATCTCACTTGAGCTAAATAAAATTTGCTTGTCGCAAATGAAGCTCGCTGAAATTTGTTAATAGTTAACAAATCTTATTTGGCATAAGTGAGATTTCAATAAGAATATCTAAATGGTTCATTTCGCCATATTTAAACAAGATTTGTTAACTGTTAACAAACTCTTCTCTCAGTGTGGAATGTTCCATATACAGAATACATTTTACTTCATTCGGTACGATAATGGACGTTTTACGCACGCTTCGCATCAATTGCTTTTCACACCTTCCATAGCAGATTGAACCACGCCTGGAATTGACACTGTTCACGGTCGAATCACGGTGAAACTCACGCGTGAGTTTCGACACCGAAAATCACGGTAGTATAACGGCAGAAATCACGGACCCTGTCATATCGTTTGAGCTTTTGAGCTTGCGGACCGAAATTTTGCAATAAAGAACGTTACAAATCACGTGGTATTATAGATTTTCGACTTTATCGGTCGAGTTTTTCTTTTTGATGGAATTTGTCGAAGCACATCTCGGGTCTGAGACTTGTGATCACTATATTCGATTTCGAATTCTTACAAATGTCGATTATAGCTGCTTAATAAATTAAATAAATGTATTAATCAGCCACAATCGACGAATTTTTAATCGCGAACATATTGTGAAAAAATTCCGCCACGACCCGGGATCGTACCGGGAACCGGACAATTCTAGCCTGGTGCGTTACCAATTACGCTACCGTGGCCCCGGCAGAACTGATCCACAATCGTTTTTTAGTTTAACGTCAGATATTAACCGTATTAAGTTTTTAGGCTTTGACCGAGAGGATACACATGGTATTATAGATTTGCGACTTTATCGGTCGAGTTTTTCTTTTTGATGGAATTTTGCGAAGCACAGCAGCGTTAGATATCACTGCTCGACGGAATTTACAGTGCTGTGGTATTTCGCAGAATCACGGTTTAAATCACGGCAGATTTCATTATTCGTTGGGCCGTGATTTAAGCCATGATTTCGTCTGTAATATTTTGCAAAAATCATGGACCGAAAGCTTAAAAGCTCCACCGCTCTAGAAGCTTTAGAACGAGGGACCGTTATTTCTACCGTGAAACGACCTTTTTTTTAGATGTAAAAAAAACAGATCTGCTAGGGTCTGATCTGCTAGGGATGTGAAGTAAAATTTTGTACAATACTCTTTGGAAAAACTTTTTCTTGATTCGTGTGATTGCAACGCTAGGCAGAATTTTTTTTCCTTGTATTGGAGTATTGGGTTCTTCCGTACGCCTTCTTCAGCCTTTTACGTTTTCCTTTCCCCTTTTCCCCGTTCCTTCATAGAGGCCCCCTAGAGTATTGTCCGCAGCCACTCATCCTAATGCACTATACTGTATCGCATTTGCACGAGGGCACAGGGAAATTGCGGAAAACCTGGCCTTTATTTTTATTGAATTTCGACTGTATGAGAATACATAAGAAACTCAGAAAAACTGCCTTCTGCCCAGCAGTTGGCGCGCAAACCATTGCGCGGCTAAGCGGACACCCATCGAAGTTATGGCCGCAAATAATGCTGCTTAACTCTGGGGACCGCCGAAGGTACACACCGACCGCGCGGCCACTGCTGTCGGTCCTCGTATCGTAATATACTAATTTCACATCATGAACCTAAAATGGATATGGGGCATTCCATGCCAACTTGGTCAACGGCTGAACCTCATTTTTTTTCGCGACAATTTTCATGTTATTTTTTCAACTGCAAAAAGCATGTAGACATTTTTTCAGATTTTTTTAAAATCCAAATTTCTGAGTTATAAATAATTAAAGCTATCTAAAAAAAGTAGAACTTTGCAAATTGCTTTCTCATTATTATTGGATTTTTACAAATCTACCTCTATGAAAAAGCATGTTAATCTATTTTGGCTTCCTCATAGAGGAAGCTTTGTAAAAATCCAATAATAATGAGGAAGCAATTTGCAAAGTTCTACTTTGCAGCCTTGTTTAAAAAATTTTAAATGGCATTAGTTTTGAACCCCTTGACAGATTCTCGCCAGGTTCGAACTGATGCTTAGTTTACCCGCACTCTACTTGTGGACCAAATTTGAGCCCGATATCTTAAAAATTGCGGAAGTTTGAGCCCAAACAAAAAATTCAAAATGTCATAAATTTTAAATCCCTTAACGGATTAACGTCAAATTCACTACCAAACTTTACTTAATAATAGTCCACTTGTGGACCAAATTTCAGCCCGGTATCTTAAAAATTGCGAAAGTTAGAGCACGAACAAAAAATGTCAAAATTTTTTTAAATGCCATAAATTGTGAACCCCTTAACGGATTGACACCAAATTTAATCCCAAACACTATTTGATAACAGTCCTATCAGTCCACTATTAGATAAACAGTTATAAAAATTACGGGAGTTAGAGCCCGAGCTGACATTCTCCAAAAAATTCAAAATGCCATCAATTTTGAACACCTTGATGGATCAACTCCAAATTCAATCCCATACTTTGTTTAACGACAGTTTAGTCGTGGTTCAAATTTTAGCCCGATATCTTAAAAATTGCGACAGCTATCGTGCTAACAAAAAATCGTGCACATACGCACACACACACACACGCACACACATACAGACATTTTTTCTAAACCACTTTTCTCGACGTTTTAGACCATTCTGAGCATGTTGATATGAAAATCTCGAAAAAAAATTTTTTTCACGAAAACAAAGCTTCCTCTATGAGGAAGCAAAACGCCCTGATTTAAAAAACTCAAAAAATTCTCAAAAATACTATGATGTGCAACAAAACGTTTGAATCATAGGCCGGAGTGGGCCGAGACCTCCTGCTATTTTTTTTCCATTTTATAACATTATTCAAAGGTTTTTCCAAACCTTTCAATAATAAATAATAATAAATAAAACCGTTAAATAGACAACGCTTCGATTTACAAATCTCAAAAAAATCTTAAAAATACTGTGATGACACCCTAATACATATATATATTTCCAAAAAAAAGTTTAGATTCTTTTATTAAACTTGCAAAAGTGTGTGTATCGACCTCCATATGTACCTTTTCACATAAAACCTGTCGGCCGTTTCTTTTCAGGATAATAATAATAAATAAATAAATAAAGTACTTTTTAGTTTTTTTAAAGAGATTTTTAAATTGGGGCGTTTATCTTAGCGTTTGAAATACCTTTAATTAAAATTACAAAATGAAAAAAAAAAATTGAAAACGGCCTTCTTTCTCTTATTCCTTCTCAAAAATGTTCACCACAGTATTTCTGAGATTTTTTTGAGATTTTAAAATCGAATCGTTGTTTATTTAACGTTTGAAAAACCTTTGATTAATGTTATAAAATGGAAAAAAATAGCAGGAGTTCTCGGTCCATTCTGGTCCATGGTTCAAACGTTTTGTTGCACAGTATTTTTGAGAATTTTTTGGGATTTTAAAATTAGTTCATTTTTTAGATAACTTTGATTATTTATAACTCAAAAATTTCGATAAAAAGAAATCTGAAAAAATTTCTACATTTTTCAGTTGGAAGAGTCACATAAAAAATGGCCGCTAAAAAAAAATTGATGGTCAGCGGTTGACCGAGTTGGCACGGAATGCCAACCCATATGCCCATATGCAAAAAATATCTCATGCTCATATGCTATATATTATACCTTCCCACTTTTTAATCTATCTTTCCGTGTAGATATCACTTTAAGAAGGCATCTACGGTTCATGCTAGTCAACCAACGCACTATTATAAATTTCCATACAAATGACAAAAAAAAAAAATGTATAGTACGTATTGCTCTACATTTTCTCTTTAGTCATTTTGTAGGGTGTTGACACAAAATGTAATTTCCTTATATTTTATTTTTACGAATTCCGAAATGTAGAGTTACTCATTTGAATATTGTGCCAATCTTATTTTCTCCCGGATAAAGTTAGCTTCTCATGTGTCGAGACGCCTCACGGAATTCGTAGCAACGTTGCACATACATTGCGGTTGGCATCACTTAGTTTACTTTCAGCGATTACTCAAATTGTAAAAATCTCGACGTCGAACTCGCGCTCGTTAAACAGCAGCCATACAGGTAAATTTTTTACGAAAAGAAAAGCAGGATGGTTTGAACACGTTTCAGCGGCTGCAAAATGTTCATGGAATCGCAAACCGTCGGAATCAACTTTTGCTGTTGCCGGACGACGAGTTGTTAACCTGTCAATCTTGCCCGATCATTGAAGTACATAGAGGAAAAAACGATTT
The DNA here is from genome assembly GCA_963970395.1 of Ephialtes manifestator. NCBI lineage: Eukaryota > Metazoa > Arthropoda > Insecta > Hymenoptera > Ichneumonidae > Ephialtes > Ephialtes manifestator. Next base: position 10,842,359 of record OZ019969.1, on the reverse strand, counting down.
ACAGGCCTGCTTCGAAGTTGAAAGTGCGGTGTCATATTTGTTTAGGATTCCATGAAATTGACACTAACTCGTTACATAAAACTTCGGACGACAAACTTCATTATTCTTCGAAAAACGGTTAAGTCGTCTATTCCCTCTTGGAATATGCGGCGCTGCCAAGTTTCTTTGATTCAGATTGAAAATCGTGCGACCCCAATTTGTTTAAAACTATGTTTTACTGTATTTCGGCGGTTATATACGATTTGGTTTTTTAACTCTTTATAAGAGTCGAATGTATAATTTAAAATCATTTTTTTTAATGCATCTTCTCTACTAAAATGTAAAATTTATCGAAACAGCGTGCTAGCCACGGATGCCATTTGACTCTGTTAAAAAAGGCATATTTCAATTTGGAATATGTTTGTTTATAGACGGTCAAATCCTTTCCAATTTTTCGAGCTTTTTCAGAATGTTTCAATCCACCAAATATATCTTAATTCTGTGACTTTATCTTCCAAATAGACACTTGAATCGATACCGCCTTAATCGCACATTGAAAAAAAATACTTGGTTGAATAGGCTCCAAACGGTAAAATTAGTTAGGCCTATAATCTAGTTGGTTATGGAAACAGATGCTTTCGTTGCGGCAATAAATCATTTGTTTGGGCCAATAAATGAATTGCTTGGACACCAACGAATTGGGTGTCACAGCCAACTTAGCCAACTTTAGCAGATATTTTTAACTTCACATCAGGCACCAATCAGGTCCTGACTGGGTGATAAGAAGGGCCCGACAGGGCCTTAGCAGCGTCAAATTCACGCCTGATGTAACGTTCCAAATTTCTTCTCGAGTAGTTTATCGGCCCAACTAAGAAATTGGTTAACTCAGCCAACTTAGTCGCTTGGAGCGTATTTAGCCATGTGAGTTGCTTAAGGCCAATTATTTCTCTCCGTGCATCTCAATCGAAAATTTATACTGCACAGAGTAGTGACCGGAGCCGGCCCGAACTTCACAACCAACGAACTATCTTATCTATTGCATAATTTCTAAATTCTTAACCTCACTTTATCCTCCCCTGAAAAATGTAGCTTATCCCTCTATATTATAAAAAGTTTTCGCCGCCGCTGTCGCTGTGTCAAGAATCGAGGGACTTACAAAAATTGACGGCAAACCGCCTGTTAGGGAAGGCGATAGAAGGGGAGTTATCCCTGAGGGATAGAGGGGGTTCCCGAGTGAAAGAGGAAGGTTTACCGTGGGTTAGAGGAGGGATTTCCGAGGGATAGAGGAGGGGTTCCTGTGGGATAGAGAAGGTTCTCCTATGGGATAAAGGAGGGGTTCCTGTGTTATAGAGGAAGTTTTCCCGCGGAATAGAAGAGGGGTTCCCGTGGGATGTAGGTAGGGTTCCAATGGAATAGAGGAGGGGTTCCCGTGGGATAGAAGAGGGGTTTCCGAGGGATAGGGGAAGGGTTCCCGTGGGATAGAGGAGAGGTTCCCGAGGGATACAGGAGGGAGTTCTGTGGGATGGAGGAGGGGTTCCCGAAGAATAGGGTTTCCCTTAGGACATCGGAGGGTTTCCCGTGGGATAGAGGAGAGGTTCCTGTGGGATAGAGGAGGGGGCCTTGAGGGATAGGGGAGGGGTTCCAGAGGTATAGAGGACGGGTTCCTGTGGGATAGAGGAGAGGTTTCCGTGGGATAGAAGAGGGGTTCCCAAGGGTTAGGGGAGGGGCTTCCGAGTGAAAGAGGAGGGTTTCCCGTAGGTTAGAGGAGGGATTCCCGAGGGATAGAGGAGGGGTTCCTGTGGGATAGAGAAGGTTCTCTCATGGGATAAAGGAGGGGTTCCTGTGTTATAGAGGAAGTTTTCCCGTGGGATAGAAGAGGGATAGGGGAGGGGTTCCCGTGGGATAGAGGAGAGGTTCCCGTGGAATAGTGGAGGGGTTCTCGTGGGATAGAAGCGGGGTTTCCGAGGGATATGGAAAGGGTTCCCGTGGGATAGAGGAGGGGTTCCCGAGGGATAGAGGACGGGTTCCCGAGGTATAGAAGAGGGGGTTCTGTGGGATAGAGGCGGCGTTCCCTAAGAATAGAGTACCCTTAGGACATCGGAGGATTTCCCGTGGGATAGAGGAGAGGTTCCTGTGGGATAGAGGAGGGGTCTCGAGGGATAGGGGAGGGGTTCCAGAGGTATAGAGGACGGGTTCCTGTGGGATAGAGGAGAGGTTTCCGTGGGATAGACGAGGGGTTCCCATGGGATAGAGGAGGGGTTCCCGAGCGATAGGGGAGGGGTTTCCGAGATGTATTAAGTTGGCTATGGAATTTTGAGGAAGTGGTTTCTAGTTGTCCATAGAATTTTGAGCGAGTGGTAAGTTAAGTCGGCCATGGAATTTCAGGCTAATAGTATCAAGTTGGTGATGGTATTCTAAAAAAAATTGATTTTAAATATTTAACGGAGGTTTTGCGAGCGCGTGAGCCACAATAACCTCTAGTGTTAATATACTTAGAAAATATTGTATTTAAGGTACCTGTAAGAATCCTGCCGACCGACTCCGCCGATACTGCTGCTCTGCGTGCTGACCCTGACCAGGGTAACGTTCCTCGGCATTCCAGACACGGGACCGCCGACTTTTTGCGCCAAGAGCGGCGATTCCGCCCTGGGTGGATTCTCATTTCTGGTGCTATGGGCATCGGTTTCACGTTCCTCCTCCTCTTCGATCGTTCCGGGCAACCGGAAGAGCTTCTGAGGTTCCTCCATACCGTCTGCCGGTCGCATTCCACTTGCGATTCTTCAACTGTCTCCACCAAAATCGTTTCCACCGAGCATTGTCACCCTCGTCATTCGCGATTTCATCATTTTTATCACTTTCTTTTTTTTAACACATTTCCCGCTGGAAAAACTGTGATTACCGGTTTTTTAATTTTTTTTTTATCGAGTATTAGCTTGGAACAAAATCGTCAGTTGGAGCGTATGCCTTGAACGCGCATCGAAGTCACTGCTCGTCAGAAGCTCCTGATAATCGCACTCACAGATTTTCGATTCGTTCTTTTTCTTTAAATTATTGTGTTTGTTTTGTCGTTGATTTAAAAAAAATTGTATACATCAATGGCTGCCAATCGCGCGCGGCTCTCGCCTTAGGACTCTCGATTCTGAAACAATTAATAAAAAAATAGGATTTTTAAAGTACATATCATAAAACAGGAGGCATTTTGCAGGTACCAGATCTTAGACATTTCTCTACGTTTGATTATATAAAATTCATTTATTAATACGGCAAATTATATTTAGCCTTATAATTTGCGTAAAAAATGGAAACAATTAATAAAAAATAGAATTTCTAAAGTAAATATCATAAAAGTTGAAACATTTTTCAGGTATCAGATCTTAAAGATTTCTCTACGTTTGATTATATAAAATTCATTTATTAATACGGCAAATTATATTTAGCCTTATGATTTACGTTTAAAAAAAACGTAGTGACGTGAATTCGAAATTTGCTGTACAAGCTATAAATTTGTAGCTAAGCCGTGGTAGTTGAGACGTATAATGAAAGTTGTTTGACCAGCAGCATCTAATGGTCTATCTGAATGAGACCAGGAATAGCTACTTATTTTATTTGCAATATATTTCATTCTTGCAGTGATTTTTATTTTACCAGGAATATCCAGTGCGCAGAAAATTAGAAATCAGGTAATTTATGTGATGCTACGAGTATGCACAGTAAATTGTCGAGCCAAGGCAACACTATTATAGGTGACATTTTCATTTCGGGAAGGAATATTAAAATATAATGTAAATTATGAGTGTTGGTCGAAGGAAAGATTTTCTGGCTAATATATATATATTTAAAAAAATAAATAAACGTACATTATACGTTGTGATTAAATTTGATAGAAAAATTACCGATTCAGAAACCCAACAGTACGCAGTGAAGCGGAACACAATAACAAGGTTAAAAAAAACCGAGCGCCAGGAAACGTAACAGTTACCGTAACAAAATATGCACGGAAAGAAATGTTTGGTTGTGGCAACTACGTTTTCGATTTGCTGTACACAATGTCTAAAAAATTACTTGCCTCAACCATATCGAATAGTAACCTCAACTATTCACGATTAGTTCTCGCGAGATTAGTTATGTTAAGGAGGTTGGAGCGCTCCACACTAGTCAAATCAGTGCTAAATTTTTAAAAGCGTTTCTCCAATTTCAGATGGTTTAATAATCTGTTCCAAGGTGTTAATCACATAGCAGCATTAGTTCTTGATATTCAAATACATTCACAGCTGTGATATCAACAGTAAATCGATCAATATCTGCTAATTTCCGATGTTATGTTTTTTCATCCAGTTTTTTAAAAGGGTAAACCGTAATATCAGTCCGATTATGACGACCAATAGCTCATTTTGTTTACTAAAAGATATTCTATCGATTGGCTGTCTATTTTTTAAAATCGTATTAATAGTTCAAAAGATATAACCGTTTGTTTATCCTATCATAACCTAACATCAAGTATAGAAATGGCCGTAACTTTTGAACGCCTGATACTATAGAAAATCCGGACGGTCAATCGATTAAGGATTTTCCACTGATCAAAATGAGCTATGTTTCGTCATAATCGGACTGATATTACGGTTTACCCTTTTACAAAACTGGATGAAAAAACATGACATCGGAAATTTGGAGATGTTGATGGATTTACTGTTCATATGACAGCTGTGAATGTATTTGAATATCAAGAACTAATGCTGCTATGTGATTAACACCTTGGAACAGATTATTAAACCATCTGAAATTGTAGAAACGCTTTTAAAAATTTAGCACTGATTTGATTAGTGTGGAGCGCTCCAACCTCCTTAACTAATCCAATCGTTGGGGTTACCACTCGAATAGTTGGGACTACCATTCGAATCGTCGGTATTATCATTCGAATCGTCGGTATTACCATTCGAATCGTTGGTACTACCATTTGAGTTGTAAGATAAATAGAATAATCGATTGGTTGTGTCAACTCATTTCTTGGTTATGGCAACTAATTTTTTTTCCGTGTGAGCTTATAAAGTATCTTCATCTGTGAAATAAAATTTTGTACAGATTGTTCGACCAGTTTAAAAAAATTCTTGTTATTTTTTTGAAATAAGAAAATGGCAATCTATTAAAAAATGTTATCATACCCAAAAAATGTACAATGTCATTTACTTCGAACAAAATTATTGAATGATTCAACATTTTTAATCACACCCAAAATATAGTATCTTTTCATTTCAGTAGCTGCAATTATAAACTTTTTGATTCTGATAAAATGTTCAATTAAAAGAGTTACAAAAATTTCCGATTTCTATCTGAATCGGTATGATAAAAGACGTTAGTCTATGCAGAGTTTTATTCGCTGGTTTTCAACCTCATTAACAGAATTATCTATAGACAATAAACGTATATGCGACTTTGTTGTTTCACAGAAAAAAAATGACTGCTTGAAATGTTTTCAACAGACGACTATTAAAAATGGATGAAAAGAATGCGAGTCTAGCTTGGCGCACTCAGACTATTCTAGCCAAGAGAATGAAGTGGCTTCCACGAAGTCATGTAACACTGAACACGCTTCTAGAATCGAAATTACAAGAGCGATTTTTTTTTAATACTAGTCGAAGAGCGAAGTATTACTTAAAAGACACTGTGACGTCGTTTGAATATTTTTATTTCCAAGACACATGCATAAATATCGGTAAAGTATTTTTTTTACTGCTGCTACAAATTGGCAGTAAACTACGATGGTCGACAGAGCGTTAAAAGCGTATACATATATATAACTAAATTGTATTGTTCCTAAAAAAGCACTACATTTTTCTATTTAAGGAATACAAAATTTAGAATATCGGTAAATATAAAGCATAAAAAATTAATGCGACAAGAGATTTATAGATGTAATATTTTTTCAGTAAGATAAAGTATTATCCCTAAAAAAAATACATATAGAAAAATATGAGTCCAATGGGTCTTCTAAAAAAAGTATTATAGCTACAAAATATCACTGAATTTATTAATTCACATAGTACACATTCAATATTTGTTATTTGAGAAGACAATTCTTCGAATACTAGTGAACTAAAAATATACTGGAGAAATATGAGAAGTGATTTGAAAGACGTAATGTTGTTTACAGGCTATTTGAGAACTCAGATGGTGTGAAACGGGCGAAAAAAATGGAACTTAAAAAAACAGTGCAGTCCCTAAAAAAATCGCATATAGATATTTAAAAATCACACACATATATATAAAAGTGATTTAAACTTAATTTTGCTTATATGTTATTTTGCATTGAAATATTAAAAATGGTTGAACCACATTTGAGAATAATTGCTAAATTGTTATGAACGTTTTAAAATATTTATTTTCACCGAATGCAATACTTCATTTTTAAGTCTCACAAATCTTTTTATAACAATCGAAATATATCTTAAATTCTTTTTTTTAATATACATAAAAATAATATCGTAAATATTTTCCGTTTGTATATTATTGGGACAAAAAAATCGAGTAACTCATCGATAGATGGTGTAAAACGAGCGAATCCAATGAAACATTTTAAAAAAGTGTTCTCCCTAGAAAAATCTCATGCAGATGATATATGAAAAGTGATTTAAATTTAAAGCTGTTTATAGGTTATTTTGCCTTGGAATATTGAAAATGGTTGTTCAAATTTTATGAACTTTCAAAATATTAATTTTTACTCAATACAATCCTCCATTTTTAATTTTCACAAATGTTTTTATATCTTTCGAAATATTTCTTGAACCTTTTTTTAATACAAATAATTTTGTAATTATTTTCACTTTATAGGTTATTTGAAAAAAAAAATCGAGTAACTCATCGAAAGATGGTGTAAAACGAGCGAATCCAATGAAACATTTAAAAAAAGTGTTGCCCTAGAAAAATCTCATACAGATGATGTATAAAAAGTGATTTAAACTTAACGTTGTTTATACATTGTTTCGCCTTGAAATATTGAAAATATTTGTTAAAAACGTTACAAAATATTAATTTTTACCCAATACAATCCTCCATTTTTTATTTTCACAAATGTTCTTATATAAGTCGAAATATTTCTTAAACCTTTTTTTTATATATACATTTAAATAATTTTGTGAATATTTTCCATTTGCAGGTTATTTGGAATAAAATCGAGTAACTCATCGACAGATGGTGTGATGCGGGCGAATCCAATGGAAGTTAAAAAAAAAGTGTTGTTAATAGTAAGTGTTGTTTATAGGTTATTTTGCCTTGAAATATTGAAAATGGTTGTTCAATTTTTATGAACGTTTCAAAATATTAATTTTTACCCAATACAATCCTCCATTTTTTATTTTCACAAATGTTTTTATATAAGTCGGAATATTTATTAAACCTTTTTTTATATATACATTTAAATAATTTTGTGAATATTTTCCATTTGCAGGTTATTTGGAATAAAATCGAGTAACTCATTGAGAGATGGTGTGATTCGGCCGAATCCAATGGAACTTAAAACAAAAAGTGTTGTCTATAGTAAGTGTTGTTTATAGGTTATTTTGCCTTGAAATATTGAAAATGGTTGTTCAATTTTTATGAACGTTTCAAAATATTAATTTTCACCCAATACAACCTCCATTTTTTATTTTCACAAATGTTTTTATATAAGTCGAAATATTTCTTAAACCTTTTTTTTATATATACATTTAAATAATTTTGTGAATATTTTCAATTTGTAAGTTATTTGGAATAAAATCGAGTAACTCATCGACAGATGGTGTGATGCCGGCGAATCTAATGGAACTTAAAGATAAAAGTGTTTTCTATAGTAAGTGTTGTTTATAGGTTATTTTGTCTTGAAATATTGAAAATCCTCCATTTTTTATTTTTACAAACGTTTTTATATAAGTCGAAATATTTCTTAAGCCTTTTTTTTATAAACACATTTAAATAATTTTGTAAATATTTTCCATTTGCAAGTTATTTGGAATAAAATCGAGTAACTCATCGACAGATGGTGTGATTCGGGCGAATACAATGGAACTTAAAAAAAAAGTGTTGTTTATAGGTTATTTTGCCTTGAAATATTGAAAATGGTTGTTCAATTTTTAAGAACATTTCAAAATATTAATTTTTACCTAATACAATCCTCCATTTTTTATTTTCACAAATGTTTTTATATAAGTCGAAATATTTCTTAAGCCTTTTTTTTATATATACATTTAAATAATTTTGTAAATATTTTGTATTTGTAGGTTATTTGGAATAAAAATCGAGTAACTCATCGACAGATCGTGTGAAAACGACGAGTCCAAGTCTTTTACAGTGGCAGCCTACCTCGCGTGCTCTCGCCTTTTTCACGACGCGTAGGAACGCACACCGCGCGACGGACTTCCCTTCGTCGACTGCGTTAGAGTAGTTTCAGAGAGATTCCCGCCCGTTCGACACACGAGATCGTGCGGTCACGATCTTGCATGTTGATGCTGCTCGCCGTTTCATAGTACGGCGGGGGTAAAACGTTCTCTCTATCCCTCTCATAAATGCATATACATATATAACATAAAGTACAAACGCGAAACGGGCAATGAATTGTCGGACAAGAGATTCGCGTGTGTGAGTAAATGGATGAAGTGACGCGCGTGCTGGAAACCATCAGGGACAAGTTCGGACCACGCAGAAGCTATGCAAACGTATATTCGCCAGTGAGGCTCACGTGTATCACGACCAATTTTCTCTGCGTTAGCATACACGCGTAATATCATGGCTCTGGTCTCGGCAATCAATTATGGAAAGGTAGCATGGGATGTACCATTCGTATTAATATTAACTGCGTAGTGAATACACGGAGTCACCCAAAATCAAATTGTTCAAAATGATGATGAATTGACGAGGCTTTTAAAAAGAGAGATTAAACTTCCGTGATGGTAATAAAATTACTACGAGGATTTTTGTTAGTTGCTTTTTATACTTGGCATTTGTTTCGACGCTTTTAGTAGCCTTTAAACAAATTTTATAAACTCAGCACACTTTAAAGAAATTTGATAAAATCAGCATCCTTTAAAAAATTCTTTTTTTTACGCTTTTTTTTGTTATTTGCTTTTTATACTTGGCATTTTTTTCGAAGCTTTCAGTAGCATTAAACAAATTTTATAAATTCAGCACACTTTAAAGAAATTTGATAAATTCAGCATCCTTTAAAAAATTCTTTTCATGAAATTGTAATTTTTTTTAAAAAGGCAACTGCATTAATTCTTCATACTCTTATCATTTTCTTCTACTCGTATTTTTTCAGATGTCGCTTTTTCTTGTTGTTTCTGGCAAACAATAATTTTTTTACTAATAGAAAAAAAATTGAGTAACAAAATTTCCAAAAAATATTTTTTTATTTTTTCGTTTTATTAAATATGGAACTGCTCTAACAATTTTCTATATTTGGCTCAGGGATTGGTTACATAATTGAAAAACCAATATAAACTATGAATAGCATGCGATTTTTTATATGATTTTGTGCTACCTCGAAATAAAAATGAAACACTTTTTTACCTCGAAATCGGGGGAGTGAATTGATCAATTATAATGTATTTAGTGAAGACTAAAAAAAATAAAAGAAATGCGTAGGCAGGTGACCTGAGTGTGGGAATCGCGTGTCCAGCACCACTCGTCACTCTGCGTTCACATATCAATTATTATTAGTACCATTGTGAGCTGACAAGTCATTGCAATTTCACATCGGTCATCTATCTTTAATATCATCAGCGCAGATCAAAGGCACTCCAACACTATTACCTACAAAAAAATGATTCGTCAAGTCTACAAAAAAATCTATTAAACAATTCACGAATTTATTACTCCAAAGTTTATAAAAAATCAAACTTTCACATTTAAAAAAAAAAAAAAAAAAAAATACAACTGGTGCGCTGAAAAAAGTGTAGCTTCATTTTAATCCGAATAGAGTATAGATAAAAATTAAAAATTCAGCCTAAAAATATGCCTACAACAATTGCTTTTTATTTAAATCCTCAACCTCTTTAATTGTCTGAATTAATTAATTTTCTTCAAATAAAATTATAGTTTTCAAATTTTTTATGCCCAATAAGTACCAAAATCCAATTGCCCAAAATTTACGAACGGCACGATGTACCAAGTTGAAATTTCGCATCGAAATGGAGTATTAGCTCATCTTGAGTTACTGTAATTTATTATAAAAACTATCCACACATACACATTTATGATATACACAAAATAATATATTGTAATACTCAATATATTCTTTTCAAACATTTTTAAAATTTTTTTACAAAATTGTGGTTCATGAAATATTGAGATTATTAATATTTTATAATAAACAGTTTTGGCCAAAAAACCAACACATATATAATTATTATAAGAATATTTGATATCGAGATATAGTATATTTAAATTAAAAAGTTACGATTTTACAAAATAAAGCTGCAAAGTAGAACTTTGCCAATTGCTTCTTCATTATTTTTCGCTTTTTACAAAGCTTCCTCTATGAGAAAACCAAAATCAATTAACATACTTCCTTATCAATCTACCTTTGTAAAAAACCGAAAATAATGAGGAAGCAATTTGTAATGTTCTACTTTGCAATTTTTTCATTTTTTGCTTCCTCATAGAGAAACCTTTGTTTTCATGAAAAAAAATTTTTTTTCGAAATTTTCATGCCAGTATGCTTAGAATTGTCCAAAACGTCGAGAAAAGTGGTTTGGAAAAAATGGCCGTATCTATGTGTGTGTGTCCTGGGCTCTGAAAATTCGATGAACTATTACTCAGCACACGGAAAAAAAGGCTTGGTTGGAACTACCAAGTGCTATGGTTATACATGCGCCAGACAATTAATTGGTTAGACCAACCAAGTAATTTGTTAGGTGACCAATTTCTTGGTTGGTCTAACCAAGTCACTTAGTTAACTTACCAAGTCACTTGGTTAGTCTAACCAAGACATTGGTAGCCTAACCAAGAAATTGGTCGGTCTAACCAAGACATTGGTAGACTAACCAAGAAATTGGTCGGTCTAACCAATTAATTGTCTGGCGCATATATAACCATAGCACTTGGTTGTTTTAACCAAGCTTTTCTTTCCGTGTAACCGTTCGAGCGATATGGCTCAAATTTGGCACGCAAGTGGAGTAGTTGCCCCGCTTTGAATGATGAGATTTTTGAAAACAAAAAAAAAATCAGCCATTTTGATTTTATGGTACTTTTAATTTTTTGAAAAACGGGCATGGTCGCTCTAACTTTCGTAAAAATTAGACGATTTTGTTAAATAATTGTTTATAAATAAATATACGTTCAATGTTGTTTGGTATTGCATTTGAGCGAAATCGGTAAAGCGGTTCAGATTTTATAGATGTTTAAATTTTTCGAAAAAAATCATTTTTTTTATAAATCACGTCGAATTTTACCAATTTAACCGAAATGTTTTACAGACGAAAAGGAACATGCAGCTATGCCACATACCAAATTTGACGATGATCGGTAAAGTGGTTCAGATTTTACGACATTTTGAAATTAACAAAAAAAAAAACGATTTTCGCTCTAGCATCAGCAAAAGTTGATAATGCGAGACAAAAGTTTATACTCAATGGAAATAAGAATACAAAGTAGAACTTTACACATTGCTTCATACATAATTTTTATTTTTTTAAATTTATAATGACCGCTTGTCCCAAAATAGAATTGCTCATGACTCTCAAACGGCGTGACGAATCGAGATGAAAATTTACACAAAAGAGGAGGATAAACTCCGTTTTCGTTATTTCGATTAAGGTAGTTCTTGCGCATTAAGCTGAGGTCAAATACGTTTTCGAAAAATGGGAGGGAATTGCAAACACTTTTCGCCAATATAAACAAGGCTGCAAAGTAGTGATACCGCACGAGGTTTAAATTCTCGCTTCCTCGTTTGACAGAGCTCAATCAAGATACTTTCTTGAATCGTATATATTGCGTTTACCTTTTGTTAAAATCGCCTTGCCTCGTCTCGAGAATTGACTCGAGGTTCGTCTCATAGTCGATTGTATTGCGTGTCTATTATATTGCTGATGTATACAATATATAAACAAGCTTTCAAAGAATCAAAGTTTATTTTTATTTGAAATTGAGGTTTCTGAAAGGACTTGCTCGCGTTTGTCGCACTGAGTTCTTCAAAATGTTGAGGATGTGCTTTTTGCACATGATCTCTCACTGCAGTCGTGTTGCTGTTCTTCATTTCGATTATTTTTTGAGCCTTCGATTCTTCGAAGCACATTTTGCAAACAGTTTTTTTCCGAGTTTTGATTCAAATAAAAATCATAATTTTACTTTTTTTTCGCTTTTGAGTGCCGTCTATGTGTTTCTTGTTTCCCTTCATTATCGAATTTCTCAAATAATCTTGTATCGTATCGATACTGTCAAATTCTCGTGATGTCACCCAAGATCTCGACACATTTTACGATGCAATCTGAATATCTCGTATTTCGTGATTGCATTCACACATATCGAGGTAGATTGAAGTTCAATTGTTCAATACGAGGTTTATTGATTTCATGCGTCTCGACTTGTCTCGACTTTCTTGAGGGCATCACTACTGCAAAGTAGAACTTTGCAAATGGCTTCTTCATTATTGTTGGATTTTTACAAAGCTTCCTCTATGAGGAAGCCAAAACAGATTAACATGCTTCCTCATAGAGGTAGATTTGTAAAAATCCAACAATAATGAGGAAGCAATTTGCAAAGTTCTACTTTGTAGCCTTTTTTTTATATCCTCGGCATCCTTAGTATTTTGAGATATTTAGCCTAGAACGAAATGTAATTGTTGTGGATTATTCCGACATTACCGAATTGGGGTTGATTTTCCTTATCTCTATTGAAGCAGGCTAAAGAAACGAGCGATTAACTAAATCCCCAGATGCAACAGGTGGTTGTGAGTACAGCGTTATAGGCCGACCCGTATGACACGTGAAATCGCGCGGTGGCGCGAACTTAGTAGTTTCTCGCAGCTTTGCATGGGTAGAGGAGCTTCTCTGCGCGAGCGATTATTACAACGCGTTCCGGTTGGTTAGCCGCAGTGGTTTTGCCGCTTGAATATACATATACTTATAACGCATTATGTATATATTACTCTACACTCTATACGCTGTTTGACTCGTCGTGCGGTTTACCGTTTTTATTTTTTTCCCGTTTAACGACCTCGTCGCCGAGTCCGGGTTTTGCCGGTGCGAAGGTAGGTACTTGCTGAACAAGATATACTATACCTAAAGTAAGTATGTATATTATGTGTATAGTATATAACGTACAACATTCAGAATTGCCTTATTATAAACATGCTGGCAAACTTTCTAGCATAAGATTCGATTTGTCTACACTCGTTTTGCGAAATAACTGCTGGTATGCATTTTTTAATCAATAGGATTGAGGCAATGAGGCAAACAAAAATTGTGAAAAGTTTCAAAAATTATTTTCGGGGACGTTATAAACATTTGAGTGGTATTAGTTTTGTAGTCGTATTTGAAAATTATTGTAAAATGTTTTATAAAAGTTTGAAAATATATATTTTTACCACCATTAATCCTTCATTTTTAAGTTTCACAAATGCTTTTTTTAAGGGGGGGGAGTCAGGTCAAAAATTTAAAAAAATCGATTATTTTTTTTTTCTGTGAAAACATTCATTTCCATGTAATCTATCTATTAGTAAAGTTATAAGCCGGAATTCGCAAAAATGGCTAAGTTTCTACGGTACCATTCATATTTAATTTTCTCAAAAGTCGTAAAAATTACCAGAATATTATATTTGAATTTTAAATTATTTTATTTATTTATTTTTGTTATATGCAGACATTATGGCCGATTTTTTGTTCACACAAAATAATTAAGGGTGTTGAAAAAAAAAAAATCAAATATTTTTTTTTTTTTTTTCTCTTCGGCAGTTTCGTTTAGTTAAGTACACCCTCTGAACCTGCAAAATCTTAGACCTGATTGCGAAAAAATGGCCGATTTCTGCAATATACCTGTTTTTTAATGATTTTTTTCTATATAATAAAAAGTTTATTACGTATTTGTAAATAAATTTTTATTTGTTTACCATTTTTTAAATCAGTTAGCGAAACGCGATACAAATGACGCGATGAGAGTGTAATGTCTTCAACGCAACACGTAACACTTACATTATATTCGAATTCGCGCGAATAATGGGACATGCGCTGTGATATCTTAGCACGTATCGCATGCGCAGCGTGTTACTGCCTCGAGAAGTTACTTCTGCTACTTGCGAGACGCATAACCTCGAATTGACGTTTTTATTTTTCGTTCATTCGTTATTAGTTTGATTCCGTTGGCCATTTACGGTTTTTTTTTCAATCAATAGTGTTTAAAGCAGAATCATCAATCATCAGAAGTGATCAGATATGTAAATTTGTTATGAAGTGATGATTTAATGTTTGTGCAGCACATTTGTGAATGTGTCAAACATTGGATAAATTTTCAGTGATGTTGTCAATAAAAGTGATCATCCCCATATTATTTACAGGTTTTTTTCAAGTTATGCATTCATTTACTTATTTATTTGTAAAAAAAAAAACATTTATTAATAACATTATTAATAATATTCTGTAATCTGACTTGCAAATAATATTTTTATTTTGTTCATTAAAGGTACTAAGGTGCCCCAAAGGTGAAAACAGCATCAACATTTTTATTTGAGTGGTAAGCTTTAGATGCCATTTGCCAAAACTTGGTTTTAAACCTATTCTGCGCGTGATTCAGACCAAACTGCTAGGCAGATTGGGCTGCTTGACGTCTCATTTTCTTCTTCATGAAAAGATACACCGGCTAAATGGAGCAAAAGTTAATAAAAGGTAATATTTTTCAAGTGACATAATTATTACTAAATAAATTTTATGCTATTTTCTAAATCAGTTATTAATTTTGCTTTCAGAATAAAAAAAAAATATTTTGCTCCATTTAGCCGGTGTATCTTTTTATGAAGAAGAAAATGAGACATCAACTAGCCCAATCTGCCTAGCAGTTTGGTCTGAATCACGCGCAGAGTGGAAAACCTAAGACCTTTGCTTAAGATAATATGGAAAGGCATACACAAGTGAGATGGCAGTAAAAAATCCTTTCATCGAGTACCAACAATATAGTTCATTGATCATTTTTATATGCAAGAGAATTTGGATGATATTGAATTTACAAATTTAATTATTTTGACCTGACTCCCTCCCCTTAATATACTTTTGAATATATTTTCATAAATATTTTCCGATATTTATAAAAATTGACTATCAAATGTTAAAAAATATTTGTTTGCTGTAGTTCAGATGCAAATAAATATTAAGTATATTTTTGGCTATATAAAGCATTAACATAATGTTTTATAAAGTATCATAATAAATATTTTTTAATAATATAGAAATATTGCCTTTTATTTACCAAAATATCCTAAATTTTAAGAAAGTTAGGGCAACTACGATCTTTAAAAAAAATTGAAAAAGCTGTAAAGTCAAAATTTCTGCATGTATTTTATTTTTAATTTCAACAATCTAAGGCGAGTTAATGTTTTACTTGTGGGACAAATTCCAGCTTAATCGGTTGAACGGTTGTTTAGTTATAGAAGATAAAAATTTTGAAGCCCTGAACACGCACACACACATACAAGATTTCTCAACCGCTTTTCAAAAAAATGTTTTCATAAAATCAAAATTCTCCTCTATGGAAACAAGATGGCAGGTAATCACATGAAACACTTTGAAATTTCGAATTCTAAGTGAAAACTTTTTGGACCTTGTAAAATAAATAAAAGTCCCCATTGCAAGTGGTTCCTATTTTATTTTTGAGGATATTGACTGTAAAATATGAGTATACAAGGATGCATAGTAGAACCTTGCACATTGCTTCCTCATTATTTTTCGCTTTTTACAAAGCTACCTCTATGAGGAAGTATGTTAATAAATTTTGGCTTCCTCATAGAGGAAGCTTTGTAAAAAGCGAGAAATATTGAAGATGCAATATGCAAGATTCTACTTTGCATCCTTGTTTTATTTTATTCTTATTTTCGGATGTTTTACGAAATGCAGAGCGAAACCAGTCAATTATTTTTAAATTTAAATTAACGTAAAATCCGAACCGCTTTACCGATCATCACCAAATTTGGTACATAGCAGGGCTGAATGTTATTTTTCCTGTGTAGAAAATTTCACTCGATTATTTGAAATTTTACCTGAATTAGAGCAAAACGAAAATTTTTCGAAAAATTCAAAATCTCATAAAAACCGAACCGCTTTACCGATTTAGCCCAAATTCAATACCAAAGGTCGCATTACTTTGTTGAATTTTAATACGAAGTTTCAGCTCGATAGTAAAAAATTCGTTCGAGCTAGAGCATTTACGTACTTTTTTCAAAATTTCAAAATTCTTATAAAAATGAAATGTGTCAATCGATTTTCCCGCAATTTATACCAATTGAAGATTAGGTAGTACTGCACATGTTGTTTAAATTTGAGCTGATTCGGTTGAAGAGTTTAAAAGTTACAGTTAAATGAATTTTTGGCCTTTCATCACACACACACACACAATTTTTCTAAACCACTTTTCTCGACGTTTTAAACCATTCTGAGTAATCTGACATAAAAATCGCGAAAATTTTTTTTTTCATGAAAACAATGCTTCCCCTATGAGGAAGCAAAAAATTGATCAATACTTATGATAGAATTTACCAGGTACTGTTTTTAGTAAGTCATAAAACGTGTATTATTGGAGAATGGAAAAGTACGAAGGTCTTTGTATATTTCCCGATATCCAGGATCGGCTGGAGAACCCGCCGACACTTAAGAGCAATCAGGGAAGGCAAGCGGGCCTCTCAATCACCGGAGAGGCTTAAGGCGATATAACTCGGTTGGTAAACAAAAAACTGTAATTTGAATTTCTCTGCTACAGTTAAGCTGCCGGATTGTTAGATGGAAAGCACCGCTCTCAGTTTTTATCGGGCAAAATCCCTGGTAAAAATAAATGATAGAAAACGATTTAAAAAAAATCCTATTGTTCCGAATACGGACTTTGGTTCGCGAATTTACGCAGTACTATCATAAATTTACGATCGAAATTCTATATGTTTCTTCCATATCCTATAATATTATTACCAGAGTTGTAAATGCCTAATACTTATAGAAATAATGACGTTGATACGATCAGCTCCGTAATTATAATTTTATAATAATAACATGTAGCGATTGTAATACGATGATTAAGCTTTGGAATGGCTGCAAAAATTATTATTTTTCAATAAAAATTCACGGTAATCCCTTTGAAAAAATGGAAAACAATAAATAATACTCTAAGAAAGTAATGCATTACTTATTTCTTCCATTTTTTCCACTATTTCTTGCAATATTAAAGCGAAAATTAGTATTTTTTTCAGCTATTCAAATGTTTACACTCTGTTATATAATGTTTACACTCTATTTTATAATCACTACATATTATTATTATGAAATCATAATTACAAAACAAATTGTACTGTAAACTATATCTCATGAATTAATGGGGATTTACAACGCTGGTTTCTTCCATATCCTATAATATTATTACCAATTATATAATTTTGATATTAAATTTAATAATAAAAATATACGATCGTAAGAGTTATTAATACGATCGTACGATCGTATTAATAATGTAACACTGTTAAAAATATTTTGAAAATGAATATATATATATATATATTGGAAATTTTTATTCATAAGCTCGTCATCGAAATTTAATATACAATTGTGGTATAAAATTCATGTATTTTTCCAGTAAAATTAAAGTAAATTATTGAATGTGCTGTACCATACATTAATTTTACATTACATTGTATACTAAATTTAATGTACTAGTTTATGAGTAAAAACTTCCAGTAAAAGTACACTAAATTTCAAGTAGATTTTTTTTACAGTGTTTGTATATTAAATTTAATATACGCGTATCCGCAAAAAAACTTCCCATTCTTTATATTGATTTTCATTTAAAAATTTCTAACAGTGTAGATTTTTCATTAAAAAAAAAGTTTCATCCACAAATCTTTGGATTCAAATATTTATTATATTTAATATTTATTATGATAGACTTCCTATACACTGTCAAAAAAGATTGGAAGTTTTTATTCATAAACTCGTCATCGAAATTTAATATACAATTGTGGTATAAAATTCATGTACTTTTTCAGTAAAATTAAAGCAAATTATTAAAAGTAAAGTACTTTTACTGTAAAGTTAAAGTAAATTATTGAATGTGCTGTAGCATACATTAATTTTACATTACACTTGTATACTAAATTTAATATACTAGTTTATGAATAAAAACTTCCAGTAAAAGTACACTAAATTTCAAGTAGATTTTTTTTACAGTGTAGCTTTGAAACGATGAGAAGGGAAACATGTCAATCAGCATGAAATTATTGTTTAAATGATAGAAAAGTATTCCATTTATATCTGGGTTTTACAATAGATTATGATTATTCTTTCAGTCTAAACACATACGATTTATTCCGCTATAATTTCTATAATTGTGAGACGATAGAAAATGATAACATTGACAAATGTTGACATTGAAAAATGACATGGTGAAATGATGACTTGTAAAAAATGACTTGTAAAAAAAATCTACTTGAAATTTAATATACATGTACTGGAAGTTTTTATGCATAAATTGGTATGCTAAATTTAATATACGAGTGTGATTTAAAATTAATGTATGGTATAATAATTACAATGTTTTACTCTAATTTTACTGTAAAAGTACATTAGTTTTTATAATTGCCATTAAAATTGCTGTAAAAGTACATTCATTTTATATCATAAATGGACATTGAATTTAATTGATGATTTTATGCATAAAAACTTCTAATCTTATCTAACAGTGGATTGATGCCTCTTTGATTGGGAACGATTAATTTTCAACCATATATTTACGATATAACACGATACACCACAAACGGATTTAATCCCATTCACATTCTATCGATCTGTATCAGTCTCTATAGTTTATTTTTACCAGGGATAACCGCGGTGGAGAAATTGAGCATAGGACCTTAAGGCTCGTTTTAAGGTGACGCCGATACTCATTTTTTATTTCTCGATCGGTACAAAAAAACTAAAATTTAATAATTTCAACATTGCTGATCGCTTTCAGATCAAAGAAAATTATTACTCCGAATGATGCTGATTTATTAAGTGGATTAATATAGCTAATACTAATTTCATACTAATTTAATCGGGACTAAACTTTGAAAGTGTTTAATGCAAAGTTTAACTTATTGAAAGACAACTGAGGTAATAAATTTTAATTGCAATATATGTCTTTAATCTAGAGAAAATTTAATTGCAATGGATTTGCAAAAATATTAACTATTAAATGCAAATTTCCGTTGAAGTACTTTTTTGTTGATTTCCTAAAAGAATAATTTGCAATTTATTACCGTTATTGAAGCACCACAACTTATTCTGGTTTCTCAAAAGTTGCTCTACGAATTTGCCACGTACATATTTTTATTAGTTAACCAGTGAACAAAAGTCCTCTATAAACAATCAGCTGTAATTTTTAAACCGCCAACAATTTAAAAAATGTACATGTCAAAAACGTAGACAAGTACTCAACAAATAAATTAAGTAATGCTGTATTAAAATCGGTTGAGAATTACGCGTTATATTCTTTTAAAAAACGAAACAAAAATTCACCTTGGCGGATAAATCGGTTAACGTTTTTGCAAATTATTAGCCGTACCGTAAAAATGTTCCACTCGCTTGACTAGCTTGAAGCACAGTATAGGTAAATCATATGATTTTTAAAGAGATCACAAAAAAGTGAAGTACACATTTTTACACGTGATTACACGTTTTTTTGCCGACTGTGGTACGTCACCGAAATAACTCAACTAAAGGGTGAGAATATAGAAAAAAAGTTGCAGCTACAAGAGTCTAATTTATTTTACAAGCACTATGCACACACAGTGCTATGAGAATTGAAAGTTGGTCTACTTCTTTTTCCAACGGGCGCCTGCAGCTCGTTATATGGCTATAGCCGGCATTCTGTTCCGTTCTGTCCTCTGCCATTGACTCGCATGAATGGAGACCCATAGCAGCGCTCTCCCTCTTTTCGCATTTCTATTAATAGCCGTACGCCGCAAGAGTGCGCGTGCACGCGAGTCATGCAGACAAAGTGGTCGAAGATTCCGCGAGACACGCGCGGATCGTGGTCTCCGTAAGGCTCGCCGTAAGGACTACGCTCGCTCGCTTGCCTTCCCGATTCGTTGTATCCATAGTTGCCGCTCTGATCACTTTGGTTTGAACCTCTTGGTTGCCGACCGGATGAAAGTGAAGGGCCTGACGCAGGGTCGATTCTTTGTTATCGCAAATAGATATATGTATATGGGGAATTTTAGCTGATTTTTTTACATGCTTGCCCTCAGTTCCTTCAATAATTTTGACAATTTTTTAACAAAAAGTATTTTGAAAAAGTATTTTGAAAAAGTATTTTGAAAAGGTATTTTGAAAAGGTATTTTGAAAAGGTATTTTGAAAAGTATTTTGAAAAAGTATTTTGAAAAAAAGTATTTTGAAAAAGTATTTTGAAAAGGTATTTTGAAAAAGTATTTTGAAAAAGTATTTCGAAAAAAAGTATTTTGAAAAAAAGTATTTTGAAAAAGTATTTTGAAAAAGTATTTTGAAAAGGTATTTTGAAAAGGTATTTTGAAAAGGTATTGTGAAAAAGTATTTTGAAAAAGTATTTTGAAAAAGTATTTTGAAAAAGTATTTTGAAAAAGTATTTTGAAAAAGTATTTTGAAAAAGTATTTTGAAAAAGTATTTTGAAAAAGTATTTTGAAAAAGTATTTTGAAAAAGTATTTTGAAAAAGTATTTTGAAAAAGTATTTTGAAAAAGTATTTTGAAAAAGTATTTTGCAAAGTATTTTGAAAAAGTATTTTGAAAAAGTATTTTGCAAAGTATTTTGAAAAAGTATTTTGAAAAAATGTTGAAAAAATATTTAAAAAGTATTTTGAAAAAGAGTTTTGAAAAAGTATTTAGAATATTTCGAATTTTTGTAAATATTTTAATTTTTTTTTCTTGTCGATTATATCTTGGAAATGAATAGTCCTATCGAAAAAAGTCCAAGATGAAATTCGTTCAAATTTCAAAGAGCTACATAATTTATATAAAAAGATGTTATTTTAGGTTTTATTTAAAAAATGTTGTATGACGTTAAACAATAAAATATCGTTTTGCAAAAAGCGCCCCTTTTTATCATTTTTAAATCCTTACAGAAAAGTTCTGTTTCATATTACGAAATTTTTGAGACCTTATGCACAATGGCAAGATTTTTTTATGCGAACTTCGACGATTTGAAGTTTTCTTAATATCCTGAGTTATTACAAAAACTTCTATTATATAGAACATTTCATAGTTAAAAATATTTAAAATATTAAAAATTTTGTAATTATAAACAAAATTTTAGGAAGACTAAAATAACATTTTTCAATATATATTATATAGCTCTTTATAAATTGAACAAATTCAATCGTGAACATTTTTTTATAGGACTGTTCATTCCCAAGATATTAAAGAATATCAAATATGAATACCGATAAATTCAAATTTTTACAAAAAAAATTTCGTTGGAAATATTGGTCGTAGCGGCAAACAGAAAAATACGCGACTTTCCTTTTTCAAAATACTTTTTGAGAAAAAAATTTCACAATTATTATTGAAGGGGCTCAGAATCAGAACATGAAAAATTCAGCTGGAATCCCCCATGAATATGTAGTAGTAGGTACACTACTATCAATCCTATATGAATATATAGGAGTGATAGTAGTGTGCCTACTTATAAGTTTCTCTTTCCAGGAACACTGGCTGGGGCCACGTGACCCGTTTCGATATATACTAGATCGTTTTACCTTCAGACGTGTATAATTAGTTGATTCATAGGTGAAAGAATTGCGAGAGGAGAAACCAGTGCAATGGATTTTTTCTCTTTAGATCTTAGATGTGGAATTTGTAATTTAGTACATACCCAGACAACACGAAGATGGAAACTCTTAGTGTAACGGTTATGTAGAAGTATAGCACTAGGTCCCAAATGGGTGTACTTCACAAATGTTCAACTGTAGCGTATGAAATGCTTCCTATTAGGATGCATGGAAATGACTATCAAGAAATATGTATCATATGCGATCTTCTTATTATCTAGGTGTAGACGTCTTCAGTACTATCCTTATTACAGACGAAGAAATCTAGGCTCTCCATTAAGTAAGCTAGTACTAGCTCACTATTAGCTGTCAACAACCGGTGTTCCATGGGCGCGTAGGTTCCATTATGCAATATTTCCGTGAACTACTAAAAATTGTCTACAATTATGTTACTTGTAGATCGCTACGTAGAGCAGCGAAATTTTTGCTGCTCCGATGAGGTTCCAATAAGAACTCATTTTAGTACTAGAAAATTAAGCACGCTGCTAGTATACTAATGATTTCTAGTATTTGTCGACATGTATATTCCTACTTTTAGTGAGACTAGTTCTTGCTATCATTTAAATATATATTTTTTACTCTAGAATATTTTTTATCATATTTTCAAGATTTCAACCGAACTTGCAGCGACCAATCTGCGCCAGTTTAAAAACCTCTGAACATCGAGTTTTATGCAGATCAACTCATTTTTTGCATTTTGATCCGTCATCCAGAATCTCCCATTTTGTTTTTTCTTACGTTTTTAAATCAATTTCGTAATCAGCGACCTCGAAAAACCCCAAAGAATAAATTTTATCTAAATCATGTCTGTTTTTGCTTTTTCGCCCAGCATATTAAATCCGCTTTAAATTAATTGAATATTATTGTTGATATTATTATATAATGCGTTGAAATTAATAATTAATGGGAATATTATTTATAATGATCTGAAAGTTATTAGGCATTTTCAGCGTTTAATTAAGTTCACATAATGCGATATAAATGTATACCACATAATGCTCCCTAGTGGTGCTCCCTACATGCAACCTGGTACTGACTCGCTTAAAGGTGATTAATACTTGATAATTTAGAACACTAGTATTGGGCTCTACTATTGACTTAATACTAGTATTCAAGAACGAATGCTTTTTTGGCCATCGTAAGCTTATAAATGGATGGTCCATTGTCTGGTATAGAATTTTGGCATATATTAAATACAAGCATTTCAATTAAATTTAGTAAATTTAAAAATGATATTTGATAATTAAATTTGTTGACGTTAAATAAAGGAACAATCAATTTCGCTCCATTTTCCCGATGTAGCATTGACAATAAAGAAGGCAACTTGCATAATGATATGCTAATTAAAATATCTCAGACGAATTTTTTTCAGATCGTGCTTAAAGTGTTTGTGATTTTGAAACTTATTAATTTTTTTTCAATATTATTATTAATAGTGGATATATAATAATTCTATAACTTTGGAACACATTCTATTTGTTTACTAACTCTATGAATCATTTTTTTAAATATTTCCCTTAGAATATTGACCATTTTTGAAAGAAAAAATATATATACACTTTGTAATTAAAAAAGGCTTTTCTATAAAAATGATTAGAAAAAAATTACAAAATTAAAACACGTGAGACATTTTTTAAATTGCCCATTAGTGATTGAAGCATAAGGTTCATATTAAGGCATTTTCGTATGTTTATCAATTTTCCATCAACACGGGAGAATATTCCTGAAAAAATAATTATTATCAAATTCCTCAAGGAATAAGTAAAAAAAATTGACGCGATAATTACTATTATTTTATTGAGAATCAAGGTAGTTAATGAATATAATAATGGAATGAAAAATAATGCTGCGCAAACTTCAGCAGTCACAACTTATCAGATAAATTCAGAGTTTTTTCCGAAAAATTCTCTGGGAAACTCTGAGATTTTTTTCGGATAAAGTACGTTAAAAGAAGTTACGGTACCTTTCTAAACTTCTATTCATTCTGTTACTCGAACGAACAGTAGACTTTTTCAGAGAAAATACGATTTATTTTCTGAAAAACTTCGATTTTCTGAGATAATGTGGGTTTTGAAAATTTCGGAGAATTTACGAATTCTCTCTAACAACATAAATGTTAGAGATAATTCGTAAATGGTAATAATTCTGAATTCTTTCTTTAACGAAGCATGCAGGAAATTTCAGAGAAAGGTTGACTTTCCTGGAAATACTCTAGGAGATATATGAGAAAATTACCGAAAATTAAAGTTTTTAGAGAAATTTTTTGTGAGTACAGAAAATTAATGGCAAAAGAAAAACAGTAAAGTTTATAGTTATTAAAAGAAGTCGACAAAAAAAATCATAAAGTTTCAGAGTAATTCTGAAATTATTGATGGCCAAACACGCGGAGAATATTCTTGATAACTCGGACTTTCCCTGAATCTTTCTAAGAGAAAGACTTAATATATACTTTGTACGAGAAATCTACCGAAAATTTGGCTTTGTCAGAGAATGTTTTCTGTATATAAAAGAGAAAAAGGCTTCGAATATTAACGATGCTCATAGTTTTTCAGAGAATTTGACAGGGAAAATCAGAAACTTTCAGACCAATCGGGAATATTTAGAAATTGCTAGAATCTTTTCAGAGAAATTTCTCGAAATTTTCAGGAAAATTTTCCGGGATTTTCAGGGAATTTTCCGAGATTTTCAGATAAATTTTCCGAGATTTTCAGATAAATTTTCCGAGATTTTCAGATAAATTTTCCGAGATATTCAGATAAATTTTCCGAGATTTTCAGATAAATTTTCCGAGATTTTCAGATAAATTTTCCGAGATTTTCAGATAATTTTTCCGAGATTTTCAGATAATTTTTCAGAGATTTTCAGATAAATTTTCCGAGATTTTCAAATAAATTTTCCGAGATTTTCAGATAAATTTTCCGAGTTTTTCAGATAAATTTTCCGAGTTTTTCAGATAAATTTTCATACATTGTCACATAAACATTTTCATCAGGGAGGCTAAATATATATGACTGACTGCAAAACTATACATGAACATATCCTCGTTCCTGTAATCCAGTTATTCGAGGACTATCCTTGCGTTACTCGCGTAACTCGTAACGTTAACAGGCCGCTCGTGAGATCGGTGGGTATAGTAACAGAATCATCGACAAATTCTTTAGATTCTTCGAATTCTGCGGTCATCGTAGGCAGTTAGATCGCTCGTTGCGAGAACCGCAAACGAGCAACGGATAATCAGACCGTCGGGGATATATAGGCACGGCACGCGATTGCTTCCGTGCGATTGAAGCTGCGCATGCGCGACCGCGAGTATTCGCCCGGGGAATCCCCTCATGCGCGCATACGCCACTCCTCTATTATTTTTAATAATCGAGTGGAATTCATGAACCCTCCTCACATTACACTCTCTATGGATATGCTCTCTATGGACAGAATATACGAGAGGAAAGGACTAAAATTGCTGTTAGCAAATTTCCGGTCGTCCCAGATTACTCGCTAACACGTGCGAGCTTATAAAATTACATATAATTTCAATTTTCAATATTATCAGCAAAAGTATACCAGATTTTTTACCTATTGATTTAATATCTGGTAAGGTTAATTTTGTTATAACGTAATATTTTTCTAAATTTATTTATTTATTTTGGCTCTTCATAGACGAAGCTTTGTTTTCATTTTTTTTTAAATTCCATGATTTTCATGTCACTCAGAATGGTACAAAACATCGAGAAAAGTGGTTTAGAAAAAAATACCCGTATGTATGTGCGTGCGCACAGCTTAGAAATTGCAATCACCTGTGCAATTCAAGAACCGTTCAACCGATTGAGCTAAAGTTTGGCACACAAGTGAAGCAGCAGCCCGTCTTTGATTGTTACCATTTTTTACAAAATGTACACAGAAATTTGTATTGCATAACTTTTTGAATTAAAAAAAAGGACGTGGGCGCTCTAGCTTTCGTAAAATTGACGATATTTTGCTAAGTAATTCTCCATAAGTACAGGTACTCTTAATGTTGTTTGGTATTGAATTTGACCGAAAACGGAAAAGCAGTTCGGATTTTACAGTTTTTAAATTTTCGATAAATTCACATTGTTGCTCTAACTTTATGAAACATGAGTCAACGAACTTAAATTTTATACATGAAATTGGTACTTTTCTGCGATAATTAGTACCCAGGGTCATCATAATCTGTAATGTGGTTCAAATTTATTAGAATTTTATCATTTACAAAAAATTGCATTAGCTTTTGCAAAATTTTAAAAAATTGTGGATAATGAAATATTAACATTATCAACATTGTATAATAAACACTTTTGGCTAAAAAACCAACACATAGATAAATATTTAACCAACCAAGCTTTAAGGTGTTAATTAATTTTTTAAATCTCTTAATATTCATCAAAAATAAATATGAAACGATTATAAATACGTATAAAATATTTCTTTTTCCAATTGAAAAGAAAAAATGATGTACTTATTTTGTCCAACCCTTTGAACCACGCATTTTTCGTTTCGGAAATGAAAAAAACTTATTAATTATTGTCATAAACTAGTTGAAAACATTTAAACCTGAGCAAAAATAGGTGGGTCAATAGGTGGGCCGTTGTGACGCAAAGGATTAGGCTAGAAGTACCGGTTGTGCCCGGTAATAATTTGCTTAAAATAAATATAATCCTATTAGGCCGACATTCAAATAAGAAACTTCATCTACGTTAACTAGAAATCTGACATTATACTATTTTCAGATACGAAAAATGTAGGTTCAAAACCGTTTTATGATATTTGATCCTAATCGCAAGCACTTGAAAACGGGAAAATTTTTAAAGTGACCACAACCGATCCTTCTACCCTACCTTTTTTTAGTCCAATATCAGTAAAAAGATTTTGTTAATATTATTGCATAACGACCCATTGTAAAAGGGTAATCCTGTAATTAATTATTAATTTCCACATCGTTTATATTGAGCATGATAAAAAAATTTATTTGAATCGAAAACATATTTATTTCATGCTTATTATTCAATTGAAATGAAATAATTTACTTAAAATAAATATAGTCCTATTAGGCCGGCATTCCAATAAAAAAAAATTATCTACGTTAACTGGAAATCTGAAATTATATTTTTCTCAGATACGAAGAATATAGGTTCAAAACCGTTTTATGATATTTGGTCCCAATCACAAGCATTTGAAAATAGGCAAATTCTGAAAGTGACCACAACCGGTATATCTACCCTACCTGTTTTTTTAGTTCAATATCAATAAAAAATATTGTTAATATTACTACATAATGACCCATTATAAAAGATTAATCCTGTAATTAATTATTAATTTACACGTCGTTTATATTGACCACGATACAAAAATTTATTTGAATCGAAAACATATTTATTTCATGCCAATTATTCCATTGAAAGGAAACAATTTACTTAAAATAAATATAGTCCTATTAGGCCGGTATTTCAATAAAAAAAATTATCTACGTTAACTCGAAATCTGAAATTATATTCTTCTCAGATACGAAGAATATAGGTTCAAAACCGTTTTATGATATTTGGTCCCAATCATAAGCATTTGAAAATAGGCAAATTCTGAAAGTGACCACAACTGGTACTTCTACCCTACCTGTTTTTTTAGTTCAATACCAATCAAATAATATTGTTAATATTACTGCATAATGAGCCATTATAAAAGATTAATCCTGTAATTAATTATTAATTTCCACGTCGTTTATATTGATCACGATACAAAAATTTATTTGAATCGAAAACATATTTATTTCATGCTAATTATTCAATTGAAATGAAACAATTTACTTAAAATAAATATAGTCCTATTAGACCGGCATTCCAATAAAAAAAATTATCTACGTTAACTGGAAATCTGAAATTATATTCTCCTCAGATACGAAGAATATAGGTTCCAAACCGTTTTATGATATTTGGTCCCAATCACAAGCATTTGAAAATAGGCAAATTCTGAAAGTGACCACAACCGACACTTCTACCCTACCTGTTTTTTAAATTCAATATCAATAAAATAATATTGATAATGTTACTTCATAATGACCCATTAGAACAGATTAATCCTGTAATTAATTATTAATTTCTACGTCGTTTATATTGAGCACGATACAAACATTTATTTGAATCGAAAACATATTTATTTCATGCTAATTATTCAATTGAAATGAAACAATTTACTTAAAATAAATATAGTCCTATTAGGCCGGCAGTCCAATAAGAAAATTCATCTACGTTAACTAGAAATCTGAAATTATATTCTTCTCAGATATGAAGAATATAGGTTCAAAACCATTTTATGATATTTGATCCTAATCACAAGCACTTGAAAACGGGAAAATTTTTAAAGTGGCCACAACCGATACTTCTACCCTACATTTTTTTAGTCTAATATCAGTGAAAAGATATTGTTAATATTATTGCATAATGACCCATTATAAAAGAGTAATCCTGTAATTAATTATTAATTTCCACGTCGTTTATATTGAGCACGATACAAAAATTTATTTGAATCGAAAACGTATTTAGTTCATGTTAATTATTCCATTGAAATGAAACAATTTACTTAAAATAAATATAGTCCTATTAGGCCGGCATTCCAATAAGAAAAATTATCTACGTTAACTGGAAATCTGAAATTATATTCTTCTCAGATACGAAGAATATAGGTTCAAAACGGTTTTATGACATTTCATCCTAATCACAAGCACTTGAAAATGGGATAATTCTTAAAGTGGCAACTACCGGTACTTCCATCCTAATTTAATTGTGTGACAATTACAGTTTTTTGGGAAAATGTTCTACTGTGTTAGGCAACGTATAGTAAATATACATATGCACTATATGTATATTTACTATACGTATAAATGAAAAGCAACGGGACTAATTACAACCGCTTCGCAATCAATTAGTTGGAAACAGAGAGCAGCACCAGAGACTTTCACGCGATCGCGACAGCGGCTCGTGGCCCCAAGAGCTCGCACAGTTATATCCATTACCAGGTACGACCTTCCAATATAAACACGTTATTTCCCAACGATATGCACGGTGTAAAATAAATACACTTAAACCAAATATTGTCTATTGTCCATTGTAATAAAAATATCAAAAACTTCGCCCTAAAACCGCTGAAAATAATAGAACAAATTTTAAAAAATTCTTCGCCCATATTCAAATATTCATAAATACACACCTATCATCCAATCGGCAGTAAAAAACCCTTCGTAAATAACACCGTCATCCGAAATCAATGCACGATCACAAAACCTCACTTAAAAAATCCCAAACAAATCAAAATTATTACGTCACAAATGTCCGTTACAGTTTTAAAAAAAGGCGGGAAATTCAAAATTCAAAATACCGGATTTCATATCCTACTTTGCCACGTGCACAGAATGTTGATTTTTTTTTGACAATTAAGTAATTTCACATTTCAATTAAATCATATTGAAAAAAATTTAATTTCGCGATTAATTAGATTGTTATTTTTTAAATTATACGTTTATTTTCGTATGTGACAAAAATTCACTTGAAGATTTAAGCTTTTATTAGAACTTTATCACATTTGTTGAGAGGCTTTGTATTATTTTTCAGATTTTATCCATAAACTGCGAAAAACATGGGAATCGATGTATTTCACGTGGATTTTCACGACGTGCTGACTTGTGGGATTCAATGTCGAGAGGCAAAGAAGGCGGATACAACGGCGACGACGACGTTATATACACTAAGAGTGCAATAGCGCGATCGACATGGGCTTCGCTGAACGAGCGTCCACTCGGTTCTCGTTGGTACCAAGAGTGTACAAGAGAGTGACGTCAACTCTCGCGAGAAGCGACCGCTTGTGATCGGCGCGGCAAGGCAGCAACACACGCGTTTTACCATCGCCTTTATCCCTCCTTAAGTTCCTTCTATACAACGTTATGTCTATCTCGGTTGCTCGGCTGTGGTTCACAATCGTTTTATCCTTTCGCCTCCTTCCTTTCTAGTGGTCTCAGTGACTTATTCACTCGCTCATTCACTCGAAGTGGAGACTGTCAGTATTATTTGGTTCCTCGCTCGGCTGCACGTCATCAATCGTTAGCTCGAGCTCCGTCGCACCAGGGAACGATCTACGAGGAGCCAGGTCTTCCCCACGCTTCGCTTTTTTTTTTTTCATCCTTCGTTTATTTTTTTTACTTTTTTATTATTCTTTTTTCCTTCCTTCCTCGTATAGTCAAATGAGTGTATGAGCACCTAAGAGATTGGCGTTGAATAACAGATAACAGTGGATTAGCGGTCGTCACCCAGAGAAATGGGTCTCGTGGGTTTATTTAAATCAAAGATATGGAAAAAAGAGGAAGCTTTGTAAAAAGCGAAAAATCATGAGGAAGCAATCGGCAAGATTCTACTTTGCATCCTTGCTTTAATTAGATAAATAAACATGTTGTGAATTCGCTTTTTCTATTTCGTTATTCCGTTATTTTGTTATTATTAGAGCGTTTTCGAATGCAAATGTGATAACGTATATTTTTAAAAATAATTCAACATTCTATAAAATCAAAAATTTCATACCGATCGTCACTAAATTATACATATATAATGGCTGAATATTGGTTTATTTACATACAAATTTTGAGCTCGCTATCTCAAGTTTTGCAAAAGTTACAATAAAGCGATAATGTCAATTTTTTTTTAAATTTAAAATTGAATAAAATCTGAATCACTTTACCGATTCGAGTCGAATTCAATACCAAACAACATTGAGTTCACCTGCTCTTATAAACAACTATTTAGCAAAACAGACTAAATTTTACGAAAGTTAGAGCGTCCACCTCCTTGTTTCAAAAAATTCAAAACGGCATAAAATCGAAATTTTCGTACACATTTTGTCGAAAGTTGCTACAGTTGAAGATGGTCTGCTGCTACACTTGTGTACCAATTTTGAGCTCGATATACAAAACCGTTCTTGAGTTATCGGCGTTCGAATTTTCGGAGTTGTATACATATACACACATACATACATACGGACATTTTTTCTAGATCACTTTTCTGGACGTTTTGGACCATTCCGAAAATCGTGAAAATTTTTTTTTCATGAAAACAAAGCTTTCTCTATGAGGAAGCAAAACGCCATGTAATCCAGCATGAAATCCATTGGTCTGAATTTAAAATAATGTAAGAACAACCAGAGAAATCGATTTGATGGGTTTATTTCAATCAAATACGGGATCTATTTCGAATTATTTTTTTTATTGCGATCAAATAAAACTTACTTATTTACTTACTTATTAATTTCCAAAGTTCTACTTTGCAGGCGTAATTTGGGTCGTGAGACATTTTTCTAAAATTTTAAAGGGTCATAAAATTTGAACCGTTCGACCGATTCGTGTCAAATTTGTACCTCAACTTTGTGCCATGTTAATCCGTATGTGCACCGAATATGAATTCGGTATATCGTATAAAATTTGCTGAATTAATCGAAGTTGACTTAAATTATAACGACAACGTTCATTTTTCGAAAGTTCGAAATCCTATAAAACCCGGCCCTCTTTATCGATCTTTACCAAATTCGATATCAACTACAGCTCGATATTAATTTATCCTTGTAGAAGACTTGAGCAGGGTTGGCCAAAGTTAACTTGAATTACAGCGAAAACATCAATTTTAAATGAAATAAATTTTATTTGATCAAAATAAAATCCTATTATGCTAGCATTTGAAGAAGAAGTTTATTTAATGGCTGGACTAATAAAATTTTATTTTGATGAAATAGAATTTGATGCGTACAAATAAATCGTATTAATTTGTAATAAAATTTAATTGATACAAATAAAATTTCATTTATTTCAAATAGATCCCATATTTCAGTCAATTATACCCACGAGACCGATTTCTATGGGTAAAACGTTTAATTTTTGCATTCTTATAGGGGGAGCTTTATTTTCGTCAAAACATTTTTTTTTCGGATTATAATGTCAAGATACTCAAAATGGTCTTAAATAATCGAAAAGAGTAGTTCAGAAAAAATATTTGTCAATTAAGCTGAAATTTCGTACGCCGTATCTTTGTGAAAATTAACGAAATAGTTAAACCATCTTGACAAATTTGTAGGTAATAACATGAAATAGAGTTTGGTACCGAATTTGGTAAAAAAATAACTGAGGCGTTAGAATTCTATAGATCATTGAATTAATTAAAAGTTATTAAAATATAACGATCGCAAAGTCCTTGGTTCTTGCATATTACTTCCTCATTTTGCACCTTTCTCAATGGGGAATCCAACTTTCGTTTTGTTTCTTAGATTAAATTATCGTAAAATGAGAAAGCTATGTGCAAGGCCCGATGCTATAATATTTAAAAAAACCCATTTTTTAAAAGTGAATATTTATGAAAATTATTAAAATTCTTCGGGGATTTTCCCACTTATGGAGTCGCTTATATGACTCAAGCGAAGTCACGAAAGCCTTTATCGATTTCCGATAAGCAGATAACTGGTTTTGCCTATGTTTTTTAATTGCAAAAGGTGATGAAGTTGCCTTCACAACTTCAACAGTGAGTTTGCAAATTTTAATACTGAGTTCATAGTTTGCATAGAGTGTA
Organism: Ephialtes manifestator; assembly: GCA_963970395.1. NCBI lineage: Eukaryota > Metazoa > Arthropoda > Insecta > Hymenoptera > Ichneumonidae > Ephialtes > Ephialtes manifestator. Next base: position 10,809,784 of record OZ019969.1, on the reverse strand, counting down.
CATTTTTTGCAAAAGGTAACACAGGTGTGAATCACCGAACATTCGTTGAATTCTTGGAAATTGTAGCCTACGTAGATTCCGTTTTATATGTATCATCATATTCGAAATGATTGTTCCATTCAGACTACCGTTTTCCATAACCATATGGGAGACTGAACACATGTGTGTAGACTGATAGTAAACTTCCCTCTTGGTTGCCGCTAGCATTATGACGATGTTCACAAGAGCTTTGGGGTCTTCGTACTCTCCATGGATATTTCTCTCTTCGTCTGTCTATCACATCTCTATGCTCTTCTTGCTCACTGCTAGCACAAGAAGAGCAGCTCTAGACTCGATTAAGATCGGAACACGACTCATCTCTCTAATCGCGCCCATTGTCGAGAAGCGAGGAGGAATCTTACTTGCAGACTCCATCCCAGACTACCATCTTCGACATACCCAGAGGCTCTGAAGTAGATGATAGGCAGAGCTATTCTCCCTTCAAGAACGTTTTAACACAGCGTTTAATTACAGTAACGAAAGTTTCAGCATTTAAATTTTTGATGAGATTACTGCTGTGAAGTTTTTATCGTGAATTTATTGGAGTATAGTGACTAACTGCGCGAATAGAAATTTGTGAATTTCGCACATTTATTGTAATCTATTACATTTCTCGCTATAATTTGTCAAGAACGCGTTTTTAAATTTGAGTTCAAGGTACGAGTCGCACTCGCAAGGCGGCGCGTGCGATGTTCGCGCCTCACTTCACATCTCTCTTTCGTTTGGTGGTATTATTGTCAGCACTTCGGTAGTTTGACAAGTCGGATTTATATTTCAATTATTCATATTTCAAAAGTTTCGAATCTTATGGCGTGTATGAGGCCTCCGCAGGATTTTGAATTCGTATAAAATGCTATGCGAGTGATAACAACTATGATACTATGAGTTTATGAGTGTTTATAGTCTAACATCACGACTGTGAATAACCTCAAATATTTTTTTTCTTGCAATTTTCACTTTCCTTTTCATCTAACATATGGTGTGAATATTCATATTGTATTTCTCATTGAAAATTGCTCAAGATCATTGATAGTAGTTCTTTTGTTTAGTGAATGTGTAACACAATCCACGTTTCAGGCAATATAAATAGTTCACAACATACAGTTGCAGAAGAGAGTGATTGAAAATACCACAAAATCTTCTCTGTACTAAATCTCTTGTTATTCTTTGCTCATTTGCTAGTAATTCTGTCTGTATGTATCATACCAAAGCATAATAACTTTTATATTAGCTTGCGGTCCAAAAATAAATAAATAAATAAATTTTTTTATACACTATTTCAGGTAAAGTATCAGAAGCAGTGAAGATTTTGGATTGGATTTCAATATCAAAACTACATTTTATATGCAAAAGGCACACACTAAATTTCATTGCGGTCCATAGATTTTTTCAGAAGTTATTGTACTTTCGGACACATATGCCAGACACAGCCAGACAGACGGACAGAAATTAGTTAATGTTTTTTTTGGAACCACGACACTCTAAACATGTATTTCCATCAAAATCCAAGAGTCGATTTTTTTTTGGATTGCAATACTTTCTCTTTTACATACTTCATATGTGATGAGAAAGTAAAAATTAATGAAAGGTACAGTATCTACTCTGAGAAAAAAAATGTATTTGAAAGAACTAAATTTAAATAAATTTTTTGTTGGTATAACAAATGTTTTAGTTACCGCAAATAAATTTTAGACAACTCAATTTAAAGTTTATTACAGAAACTAAATATTTGGTTGCCCTAACGAATAACTCGTTTGAATGAGGGTGTATGCTAAGCCAGTGTATCTTTTCATAAAGAAGAAAATGAGACATCAACCATTCCAATCTGCCTAGTAGTTCAATCTGAATCATGCGCAGAATGGAAAACCTAAGAACTTTGCTTAAGATAATATTGAAAAGCATATGCAAGTCAGATGACAGTAAAAAATCCTTTCATCGAGCACCAACAATATAGTGTATTGGGCATTTTTATATGCAATAGGATTTGAATGATATGGAATTTCTAAAATCAATTTTTTTTACCTGACTCCCTCCCCTTAACTGAAAAATAAAGGTTGAGAAGATGATCTTAGGCAGCCTTTTAATGTACAGAAGAATGCTGATGTATAAACTCAGAATAGAAAATAAAAATCACAGTAATCACAGGTGTAAGATAACAGTAATGAAAAAAATGGTAGCATTTAAATATGCACGGAAAAAAAGATTAGTTGCCATAACCAAGAAATGAGTTGACACAACCAATCGATTATTCTATTTCCCTTACAACTCAAATGGTAATACCAACGATTCGAATGGTAATACCGACGATTCGAATGATAGTCTCAACTATTCGAGTGGTTGTTCCAACGATTGGATTAGTTAACCTAACTAATCTCGAATCGTGAATAGTTGAGGTTACTATTCGATGTGGTTGAGGCAACTAATTTTTTCGATATTGTGTACAGCAAATCGAAAACGTAGTTGCCAAAACCAAACATTTCTTTCCGTTTACGACAGAAAAATTAATGAAACATAAAGTATATGCACGTTTTTTTATTGAAAAAGAAAGATGAGAAGATGATGTTAGGGTTATTCTCCCTTCCAGAACCTTTTAACGTATAGAATAATTCTGCTGTATAATCAGAATAAAAATAAAAATACCTGTAACGAAATGTTTGCAGTTTTTTTAAAGCTAACCAGTTAGTGGTTATATTCACGACGAAAAAAAAATAAAACACAAGGTATCTCCATCGTTCTTTACTGAAAAGTAAATATATTGAAAACTTCCCAATCTTTTTCAAGTGCGAAAGAATTTCTGTTTATTCAGAATTCAAGATAAATAAATTACAATGAAAAATGTTCTCAATTTTTAGGCTAAAGCAAAATAGTACCAAATTGTAAAAAAACAGTTAAGTTCGTTGCAGAAAATTAAAATTTGATGTGTTTTACGTAATTTTAAGTACCTCCACTGCTCTATCTAATGAAGAAAAAAATGTTCTGTTGCTGTAAGAAAGTTATGAAATTGCGGAAACTGTTAAATTGCCTCCTAAAAATAAGCTAACACGTAAAGTACCTTCAGTATATTTCCAGCTCAAAAAGTGAAATACTACTGTAGTAGGCCTTGTTAAATCCACCTTCCGAGAATTCAGCAAAACCTGTTTTGACATAAAATGTAGGCCTAAATTCTTCCATAGCTTTCCTGTACGTCCAACATTAAGTAAATTGATCTGCGCGCCAGACATTTATGAGAGCCCTAGCATAGCCCTGAAGAAACAACGAGAAACTTTGTTCCCTTGAGGCAAAAAATCTGACGTTGCATATCTCGCATGTCGACTCTTTCAGAGATAAGTTTCTTAGGAGGTAGCGTAGAATATATTCGTCCACAGATGCGTAAAGTGGTTTAGAGAGTTAGCTTCTTTTTCAGCCTTGCAAAAGAACAAATTCGAGTTCCGGCCATTCATGATTTTCCTTCTAGCTCGGCGGCCCTCTCTGATACCTTGACAATCTGAGTGTCTGTCGTATCTGACATTTGCGCGGACCCAGCTTCTAGCATTCAATTTTCGTGACGGTCCATGGAGGATTTGAGATTTCATACCAATTTTAATTTAACGATTAAATCAAATTACACGATTTTTGCTTTTGACGCATTTGCTATGATGTTTGGTACCGAATTTGGTAAAAAAAAGCCTGCAAAGTAGAACCTTGCTAATTGCTTCCTCATTATTTTTTTCTTTTTACAAAACTACCTATATGGAAAAGTATGTTGATCGATTTTGGCTTCCTCATAGAGGAAGTTTTGTAAAAAGCGAAAAATAATCAGGAAGCAATTTCCAAAGTTCTACTTTGCAGGCTTAATTTGGCTCGCGAGACATTTTTCTAAAATTTCAAAGTGTCATAAAATTTGAACCGCTCGACCGATTCGTGTCAAATTTGTACCTCAACTTTGTGCCATGTTAATCCGTATGTGCACCGAATATGAATTCGGTATATCGTATAAAATTTGCTGAATTAATCGAAGTTGACTTAAATTATAACGACAACGTTCATTTTTCGAAAGTTCGAAATCCTATAAAACCCGGCCCTCTCTATCGATCTTTACCAAATTCGATATCAACTACAGCTCGATATTAATTTATCCTTGTAGAAGACTTGAGCAGGGTTGGCCGAAGTTAACTTCAATTACAGCGAAAACATCAATTTTTTGAAAATTCAGAATTCTATAAAATGTGAACCGCTTTATGGGTTTCGCTCAAATTCAATACCGACCGTCATTCTTCATTACTTTATTTGTCAAGAACTATTTAGCTCAGTAGCTAAAAAATTGCGGCAGCTAGAGAACATCCAGATATTTTTCGAAAAATTCAACGTCTTATAAAATTTGGAAAAATGTTGCTATTTTTTCGTAAATTTATAAGTAGGAAGAGGCGTTGCTGCTGTAACAGTGTACCATATGTTTCAGTTTGATTGTTAAAGCCGTTCTTGAGATACTGCGGTTTGAATTTTGCAGGCTTGCCACATTGATACACACACGTACATCCATATATTTTTTCTAAACCACTTTTTTTCGGTGTTCTGACCATTCTGAGTAATCTGACATGAGAATCCAGGAAATTTTTTTTTCACGAAAACAAAGCTTCCTCTATGAGGAAGCAAAACAAGTTAAGTGTCTTAGTGAGTTAGCTTCTTTTTTATTGCAGTTCCAAGTGAAGCAATTCCTCAATACAGTGCGATTTGTCTTGTGAGAAAATAAATTCGAACTCCGGTTATTTACCGATTTTCATTCTAGCTCATCGGTCCTCCCTAATATCTTGACAATCTGAGTGTATGTAGTTTCTGACATCACCGCGAACCTAGTTTCTGGCAATCAATTGTGTTAAAGGTCCATACTTCAGATTTCATACCAATTTAGTAGCCAAAAATGGTTGAATCTTTAAATTTGTAAGTAATACCGTGCAATAACGTTTGGTACACTGACAAAAACAAAAATGTTTGAACGAACTAAATCGGCGTGCACCCTCGTGGAATCGAAATTTTTGTAAGGAGACCCAAATGTTCAGTTTCTTCAATAATTATTAGATTTGTTGTCCGCAAGCGGCCAAACTGGTTGCCTTCTGGCTTACAGTTTTTCTTCCTGTAAAATAAAACCCCGTCCTAAACTGAAATAAAGTTACCCTAACGGCCCGGGCCCCCTGAGTTGGCGACCCGTGCTTGAGCCCGCAAAAGCTCCCGTAGTTCCCGCTCGGTCGACAGATGGCCACGACGATGCGGTTTTTCTCGCAGGAGAATGGAGACCCGGCCGTGCATATAAGCAGCGAAGATTCAGAACTTTTTTATCCGAAACTTTCCTGCCCATTTCTCCCAGTAGAACGACCGCACGAGAGTAAGGATCAGGGAATTGTGCTGTCCTACGTACCGTACCCAATTTTTGTCTTATTTACTGACCATAAGTAAGTAAAATTATTTCTCCGATTGCTGTCCTAAGTAATCTAGTTTCAGATCACCATCTCCTCGCTGACCTTAACTTCCCTTTCAGTTTATTCTTGGAAAAACTCGATTAAGAAAAACAAAAAAAAAATAATATAATTTTTAACGTAAATTGTCCTCCCTAACAAATTTACTGCCCATAAGTGAATTTTCCTCTAATAAGTGACTGCTGACTTTAAGTGGTCACCCTTTCCTTTTCCACAGCAACGTCCTCGCCGACTCTCAAAAACTCAGTTTATTTTCTTTAACTTTTCATTAATCTTTTAAATTGTTTGTTCTCCATTACGAAATGCGCCTGTACAAATAAACGAAAGCGAGGTAGAAAAATTCTCCACGTTAAAACCTACATCGCCTTATCATTTACGACAGATTCAGTTGTCTAAAATGTATTTATGGTATCCAAATGATTTGTTACACCAACTAATAAATCGTTTAAACGAGGTTTACTCCGCTTTAATTAATTCAAACAGTTTCTTTTCTCAGTGTAAAAACAACCAGTAAAGTGCCTTAGTAAGTTAGTTTCTTTTTCACTGCAATTCTGAGTGAAACATTTTCACAATAGTCTGAAATTTGCCTTGCGAGAGAATGAAATCGAGTTCCGGTCATTCACCGATTTTAATTCTAGCTCATCGGTCCTCCGTAATATCTTGACAATCTGAATGTATGTAGTTTCTGACATCAGCGCGGACTCAGTTTCTGACAATCAATTCTGTTGAAGGTCCATGAAGTATTACTTCAGATATCATACCAATTCGGCAGCCAAAAATGGCTGAATCTTTAAATTTGTACGTAAGAACGTGCAATGACGTTAGATACCGATTTTGGTGCACTGAGAGAAACAAAAATGTTTGAACGAACTAAATCGGCATACACCCTCATGCAATCGAATTTTTTGTAAGAAAAAGCAAATGTTTAGTGTCTTTAATAATTATTAGATTCAGTTGTCTAAAATCTATTTGCGGTAACCAAATGATTTGTTACACCAAGTAAAAAATCGTTTGAACGAGGGTGTACGCCGATTTAGTTTATTCAAACATTTTCTTTTCTCAGTGTAAAAAAAACCAGTAAAGTGCCTTAGTGAGTTAGCTTCTTTTTCACTGCAATACTGAGTGAAGCATTTCCACAATATTCTGGGATTTGCCTTGCGAGAGAACAAAATCGAGTTCCGGTCATTCACGATTTCCTTCTAGCTCGTCGTTCCTCTCCTATATCTTGAGAATCTGAGTGTATGCCCTCGAGGCTCGCTCAATTCTTGCGTCTCGGCGCTGTGAGTCAACGTGCGTCAGCGCCGCACAAACTCATCGAATTATCGTTCGCTTTTTTCTCAGTCGTACCACAAAGAGCCGGAGATCTCGTATTGGCAACTATAGAAGCATCTACAGTCTCACACAACAACAGTATCTTCACGGTTCACAAAGTCCCATGAGACGCAAAATGCAATATCTTTGTATTAAAGTCTTCTTGGTTGCTAACCAAGTTAAATCTATGCAGAATTTGTGTCGGTGCATTTATGTGAATTGATAAACAACGTTGTCTGTGTTTGTTGACGAAATTTCGATCTATAGTGGAAGAGCGACTATCGGTTTATATATTAACTCTGTTAAGGCTCTTAGTTGAAGTGTAACTTTAATTTGGATTATTACGACTCTTATAATTTTTCCACTTCGGTTAAAACTTGACATTTTGCCATTTTTTTTTGCTTTGTTAATTTTGTTTGGAATTGAATTTCAATTTATTTAAAATGTCATATTTGCTAAATGTTTTAGGTGCTGTGGATGCTGTTGTAATTGTATTTTTTTAAGGTTGCTTAAATAATTTGTATTTGACATTTAGTATCATACAAATTTGATAAATTAGAAGAAGCGATCTCAAAATATGTGTAATTTATTATATATTTATATTATTTAATTTTCTAAAATCTTTATGAATTCTTGTTTATTTTTTTGTAATTTATTTTATCATATTTGGTTAAATGACGTATAATTTTTTATTTTAGTTATTTAAATTTCTAATGTTGTTAAATCTTCATGTTTGGTAATTTTTCTTAAATTTTTGCCTATTATTTAGATCATAATAATTGTGCAATTGTCTTTTTTATATTTGTTTGCATAAGTAGTTGAGTGTTTAATCTTCGTCAAATATTCAGTAATGTTTCATCGACACGATTAGCTAATCCAGCTAGAATTCAAAATTGCAATTAGAATTAGTTTAAGTCGTTTAGATCTCCAGACTGATAACGTCTCGGCTGCAGCGTCCTGCTGCATCAAACAGATACAGATTTCAGGCACGTGAGCATTACCACACGCTTCCTTGATTAAAATTCATTTCCGGGATTTGGTAGGTAAAAATAACTAGAGGAAAGCGTACTATTATAGCTGAACTAGGTCGAGCTGTGCTATTCAATATGGCGATTGGAAGGTTGAGTCTATGGAGTTAAATGACATCTTATTGACTTTTAGAAAACGATTTTATCTCGTTGAAGACAAAATAAAAAAGTTGCTACTGGCGTATTCGCAACACGTGACTTTCTCATCACAATTGTTACTGGCGTGAAGTTTTTATCGTGAATTTATTGGGGTATAGTGACTAACTACGCGAACAGAAATTTGTGAATTTCGCACATTTATTGTAAGGTATTACATTTCTTGCTATAATTTGTCAAGAACCCGTTTTTAAATTTGAGTTCAAGCTACGAGCTGCACTCGCAAGGCGGCGCGTGCGATGTTCGCGCCTCACTTCACATCTCTCTTTCGTTTGGTGGTATTATTGTTAGCACTTCGATAGTGTGACAAGTCGGATTTATATTTCAATTATTCATATTTAAAAAGTTTCGAATCTTATGGCGTGTATGAAGCCTCCGCAGGATTTTGAATTCGTATAAAATGCTATGCGAGTGATAAAAACTATGATACGATGAGTGTATGAGTGTTTATAGTCTAACATCATGACTGTGAATAACCTCAAATATTATTTTTCTTGCAATTTTCACTTTCCTTTTAATCTAACATATGGTGTGAATATTCATATTGTATTTCTCATTGAAAATTGCTCAAGATCATTGATAGTAGTTCTTTTGTTTAGTGAATGTGTAACACAATCCACGTTTCGGGCGATATAAATTTTTTACAACATACAGTTGCAGAAGTCTTATATGAGTGATTGAAAAGACCACAAAATCTTCTCTGTACTAAATCTCTTGTTGTTCATTGCTCATTTGCTAGTAATTCTGTCTGTATGTATCATACCAAAGCATACTAACTTTTATATTAGCTTGTGGTGCAAAAATAAATAAATAAATTTATTTTTTATTCACTATTTTAGGTAAAGTATCAGAAGCAGTGAAGATTTTGAATTGGATTTCAATACCAAAACTACATTTTATATGCAAAAGGCACACACTAAATTTCATTGCAGTCCATAGACTTTTTCAGAAGTTATTGTACTTTAGGACACAGATGCCGGACACAGCCAGACAGACAGACAGACAGAAAGACAGAAATTAGTGAATATGTTTTTTGGAATCTACAGCACTCAAAACATGTATTTCCATCAAAATCTAAGAGTCGATTTTTTTTTGGTTTGTGATACTTTCTCTTTTGCACACTTCGCATGTGATGAGAAAGTAAAAAGTAATCAATTCAACAACTTTACTATCAAAAATATAATGAAATTTTTCCTAAATCCATATGATGCACAATCCATATGTCATTGTTTAATTGAACATCATTGTAAATGGAACTTAACATAGATTCACGAAAGTATTGCAGTTCAACGTCATTTATATATTTTTAGTACATTTGTCCTAAGAATAATAATAAAAATGAAGCTGCAAAGGGCAATACGTCGTTTCTACAGAATCCGATTCTACACATCACCGACTCAACACCACCGACTCTACACAACGGCAATTCGACACATGCCTCGATTCAACACAACAGCAACTGTAAACATCACCAACTCGACACGTCACCAACTCGACACATGCCTCAATTCGACACAACCCCAATTGTACACAGCCCCGATTCTACACAGTCACAACTGTCACGAGCCAAATGCACAACGGCAACACTCTACACAGTCCCGATGCTACACAGGCGCAAATGTCACGAGCTGAATTCACAACGGCAATACTCGACACAGCCCCGATTCTACACAGCCACAACTGTCACGTGCTGAATTCACCAAAGTCCCGATTCAACACATCACCGATTCTACACCGTCACCAACTCACATCCAATCATAGTGCGCCGATGAGTTGGAATGCTTGAACGACATACGCTGATTGGATGTGAGTTGGTGACGGTGTAGAATCGGTGATGTGTTGAATCGGGACTTTGGTGAATTTAGCTCGTGACAGTTGTGCCTGTGTAGAATCGGGGCTGTGTAGAGTATTGCCGTTGTGAATTTAGCTCGTGAAATTTGTGCCTGTGTAGAATCGGGGCTGTGTAGAGTGTTGTCGTTGTGCATTTGGCTCGTGACAGTTGTGACTGTGTAGAATCGGGGCTGTGTAGAATTGGGGTTGTGTCGAATTGAGGCATGTGTCGAGTTGGCGATGTGTCGAGTTGGTGATGTGTATAGTTGCTGTTGTGTTGAATCGAGGCATGTGTCGAATTGCCGTTGTGTAGAGTTGGTGGTGTTGAGTCGGTGATGTGTAGAATCGGGTTCTGTAGAAACGACGTATTGCCGCTGCAAAGTAGAATTTTGCAACTTTATTTTTTCAACACGTAACTTTTCAATATAAATATATGAAAACTCAATATCAAATATTCTTATAATATTTATATATGTGTTGGTTTTTTAGCCAAAACTGATTATTATAAAATATTAATAATCTCAATATTTCATTATCCACAATTTTGTACAATTATTAAAAAAATAGTTAAAAATCATTTTTGCTTACTTTTTTAATGTATTGAGTATTTCAATATAGTATTTTGTGTATATTATAAATCTGTATGTGTGGATTATCATAATAAATTGCAGTAACTGATGAAGATTAGCTATTACTCTACTTGGATGCAACATTTCAGTTTGGTACATCGTGCCGTTTGAAAATTATGGGCAATTGAATTTTGGTACATATGGGCGTTAGAAATTTGAAAACATATATAATCTAAAAAATGATCATCGTTGCACAGGAGTAGAAAACGCCGTAACCAATACCGTTGTATTATACTTGTATTATATACAAAGTTCTGGATTACTTTTTCAAAATTTTGAAAAGTTAGAGCAAAAGCGCTAATTTTTTAAAAATTACAAGATCACTTAAAATCCAAACCGCTTTACGGATCTTGTTAAAATTAAATACCAAATAACTTTGATCGTATCTTCAGTTATGGAGAACTATTCAGCTGAATCGTCGAATTTTTATGAAAGTTGAAGCGAAAACGTTAATTTAAAAAAATTCAAAGTTGCGTAAAATCGAACCGCTTTTCCGATTTCGCTCAAATTTAGTACCAAACAACATGAAGAGTACCTGCACTTTGGAAGAATTACTTAGCGAAATATCGCTTATTTTGCGAAAGCTAGAGCGCGCCCGTCGTTATTTGAAAAAATAATTATAAGTTGATAAGGTCGTGACCGATTTTTTGGAATTGTGGATGAGTTTTGCGGCAATGTTCGGTTGCCGCAAAACTCATCCACAATATTTGAAAAAATTCCAAAAGCTGTAAATTTTAAGTCTTTGCATACAATTCGTAAAAAATGTCAACAGTCAAAGTTTCATTCCATGAAAACAAAGCTTCCTCTGTGAGGAATCAAAACAAGAAACAGATTCTAAAACCTAAAAAAAATTTCGAAAAAATGGAATTTTGAACAGATTTCCTTTTCTCAACTTATCGATTATAAATTAATACTGCACATATCTTTTATAAAACTATTATGGTTCTTAAACAGTTAATAAAATTGACAAAAATATTTATTCGATATTTAATATGAACGCATATTTTTACAAGAAATTTTTAAATGCAGTCAAATATTAAATTCGTGTCGATAGATACGATTGGTGATTGTTTATACGGGGTCAGTGAGAGGTTTGTCTGTTTCAAAGGTCAGGTTTGTGGAGACGGTGTTGACGAATCAGTATACGGCGCCTGCCTATAAATATCTCAGCGAGGGGCACGACGCCCGATATGCACAATCATATGTCACATGTACTGCACAAACCGTACAACGTGAATCTTTATTCACGGGATGCAGTGCACGATGTGCAGTAGTAGCGTAATCAACATATTAGACCGAGGACAGAGAGACGCGTATCGTATACGTGAATGTCGCAATTCCAGCAAGAAGAGACTCACGTTATTCGTCTCTCATGACTCTTCAACTCGACACGAGGGACGACATCCTAGACGACGGAGTGTAACTTCACGTATCTATACGTCATACACGCTATTATCATCGCCTTCGTTTTGTCTATGAGCATGACAATGGTCCCTGGTGCATACTCTACTCGTCTTTCCTTTTGCTACAACTGCCAGTGGCTTTCAAACGCCAACGCAAAGTGAAATGTGGCCCCGTCACCCTCTAAATCAAATAAATTACTAAATACTCGAGAGAGTTAAAGTATTCATTTTTTAAATACAAACGCGCGTAAAACAATTATATCAAATTGTGATCATAAATAGACATATTTCAAAAAGTGCCGTTTTTGAGAAGCGATAAGACGAAAAATCTTACAAAAGTTCAAAGCGATTTTGTACCAAGTTTTTTTTACTAATTTGAGCGCCGTTATTGCGCTGAAATTCAATTGTACATTTGGAAGATCAAAACCAATTGTACATAACACGTTTACTGATATCAAATTACAATTTGATACGTTTACTGATATTAAATTACAATTTGATATCAGTAAACGTGATATCACAACGATCTTAAAATAGGTTTGAAATTTTCTAAGATATTTTGTCTTAAAGCATCTCAAGAATGGCACTTTTTGACATATGTCGATTTATGATCTCAATTTGACATAATTATTTTTGAGCGGGAATATTGAAGGGATACTTCGATTTAAAAAATCAGTTGGTTTAATTAATAATCTATTATTTGGAAAACAGTTGCAAAGTAGAACTTTGCACATTGCTTCCTCATTAATTTTCATTTTTTGCAACGACGCCTCTATGAGAAAGTTTCTTTATTTTATTTTTGGTTTCCTCATAGAGGAAGCTTTGCGAAAAATGAAAATTATTGACGAAGCATTGTGCAAAGTTCTACTTTGCATCTTCATTTTAAATACAAATTAAAGAAGTACGAAAACAAAAATTGTCATAAATTCAAAATTCTATAAAATCTAAACCGCTTTATGTATTTCGCTTAAATTCAATACCGATCGTTATTTTTCATTGGTTTATTCGTCAAAAACTGTTTAAGCTCATTATCTAAAAAATGGTGGCAGCTACAGAACATACAGAGATTTTTTGAAAAATTCAATGTCTTATAAAATTTGAACCACTTTACCAATCTTCACCAAATTCGATATCTACTACAACGGGATGTTAATTTTACCTCGCAAAAGATTTGAGCAGGTTTGGTCGAACTTAACTTAAATAAAAACGAAAACAAAATTTTTTCGAAAATTCAAAATTTTATAAAATCTAAATCGCTTTATGGATTACGCTCACATTCAATACCGACCTCCATTTTTCATTTCTCAATTTGTCCAGAACTATTTAGCTTATTAGCTGAACAATTTTAGAAGCTAGAGAACATACAGACATTTTTCGAAAAATTGAAGGGCTTATAAAATCTGAATTTCTTTTTCAATTTTTTCGAAAATGTATACGTAGGAAGGGGAGTTACTCCTCTACCAGCGTGCTAAATTTGAGCTTGATTGTTAAAGCCGTTTTCCAGATACAGCGGTTTGAATTTTGCAAGCGTGCCACACACACACACATGCATACATACATCCGGACATTTTTTCTAAACCACTTTTCTCGACGTTTTGGACCGTTCTAAGTGTCCTGTCATGAAAATCTCGAAAATTATTTTTTTTACGAAAACAAAGCTTCCTCTACGAGGAAACAAAACCACGTTAAATCCGAACCGCTTTAGCAATCATTACCAAGTGTGGTACATAGTAGCGCTGAATGTTATTTTTCGTATGTAGACAATTTCAGGTGATTTGGTCAGATTTGATGTGAGTTAGAGCAAAACGTAAATTTTATAAAAAATTCAAAATCCCATAAAACCCGAACTTATTTATAAATTTATCTCAAATTCAATATCAATCCTCCTTTAACATAGCTTTATTTACAAAAAAAACATTTACCTCCATAGCTAAAAATTTGCGGTAGCTTGAGCGCGTCCAGACAATTTTCGAAAATTGCATAACCTTATTTTCTAATTTTCTTTGCATTTTGAATGCCGGCCCCACACACACATCCATCAATGCATTTTTTTAAAATCACTTGTCTCGACGTTTTAGAACATTTCGAAAAAAGTTTCTCATGAAAACAAAGCTTCCTCTGTAAGGAAGCAAAAAGAATGGATAATTATTCCAATCATAAACAACTCTGATAGTGCGGTATTGTTATTTCCGTTATTATGTAAACTTGTGTGGGTTGAGTAGCAATAGTGAGTCGGAAATTCCTGTTGGAACGCAAGGTCCTCGAGGTCGCGATTCACTCGACCCGCCACTTGACTCCGAGCTTCTCAAGCCAACTCTCGTATCCCTTGGCGAAAGCCAGGTTGCCCACGCCAGTGGAAAAGACTATTATTCCAGGGTGAAGACGAGTGCTTTGGAAAACTCTCAAAATTTTCCGTGGTAGTAAAATCAACTTTTATTGAATTCCCTTGCAGTTTTCCCAATCCCAGCGCATTCCAAGTCATATGTACCGAAGGGTTCTTCTTGCATTAGGGCAAGAAAGTGCAATGCAGTGGCTCTAAAATTTTTTACGACCTCCCTCAGTCTCGTAAAATAAATCGATTGTTCTCAACGGCTGCATCGAAGGTACCGTATGGTTTTATCATTTTTTACGACAGTGAACGACAAATTTTTATGGTTTGGTGATTATTAAAATCACTATCACCCCAAGGCTTACTTGGTTCTTTATTGTATACTTGGGAACTTTGTTTTTTTTTGTTCTACAGGATATGCAGATTGTTCGAAAGGGTTGAAGGGAATTACCATAGCGCTGTGAATGGAGTATCCGCTTCCGGCGGGAACTCGAGACTCTGTCGAGTGCGGGATTTGCAAAGTTGAGCCGGTTAATAAGCGGTTGGGACTAATCTCGCTGGCTGGTAAGGATGGTAATCCACTCGAACTCGTTCGTATCGCGTAATAACTTGCGTAACGTGCGTCACAAAAAAAATTATAACGCAAAAAAAAGGAGTGCGAGAAAAAATGTGAAAAAAAATCTTTTAGAACAAAACAGATAATTCTCAATGGAATCCTATTATTTTAGAATCCAGGATACCTCTAATTTCTTCAGAATTTTAAAAGATTTTAAATATTAACACTTAAAAACAATTTCTCTTAAAAAATTGTTAACAGCCAAAAAGATTTTTAAAAAATGTAGGCACATTTGAAATTCTAGGAATACTATGAACTTAGCATTCTAATAAAATTTCAATATATGATACGATATGATATGATATATTGCGATGATAAAAGAAAAATACCCATGTAGAAATCAGTCTGGGCGTCCCAGTTTGAGACTCGATCCTGGTCGGGATTGGCTCGGGTTCCCTTAAGTGGGTTATTCAACTTGGAATCCGAATAGATCCCGAATGGATTTCCACTTCCTCACTGAATGACAGTTTATCATGGATCAGGATTTGACAGGGTTACCCTAAAAGGGACGTTCCATTTGAAATCAGAATGGATTCCAGACCGTGTCTCAGTTCTAAACGGCGAGCAGTATTACCGTGCATCGGGATTTGTTAGGCGTGACCCCTGAGATGGACCCAACTTGGATTCTGAATAGATCCCGAATCGTCATCTCGTTACTAAACGATTTGCGCGGAACTAATTTTACTTTACACTTTACACGGTAAAATGTTGTACAATACGTATTCGAAATTTTTTTCCTTATCTCGTGTTATTGCAACACCCGTCATAAAAAGTTTTACCGCACTTATATCGTAATATACTATTATTCTGAGGATTTGGCGGAAAGAATGAAAGAGAAGGGATCATTATGGAAATTGAAGGGAAATGTTTTATCTATCCTACCGCGTCTGACAAAATGAACATGTGGCAACTTCTTCAAAATTGTTCCTCAACTAACGTGTCCCACAAATTTTACTAAAGAAAAAATAGTAAAACTGTCACTGAAAAAATGAGGCAGGACGGAAGTAAGAAAGTCATCGTTGTATCGCGTACACTTCACTAATTATTTACTTTCCATAAATGCAATCTATCCGATAAGTATTACAAATTGTCAAGTTTTCAAACGCATTTATATAAGTTTGGTGTAGTGCGAACTTGTACATAACATATTAAATAGAGATACACGAGTTCGTATATTTCATCATCCTCCACGGTTGGGATGGTCGTCGTCCAACACAGAAACAGTGATCTTTTGTTGAAACCGTTCTTATTGCAGATTTTATTACAGTTTTTGTTATTATTTGAATTTAGAATAAAGTTACAGATTCTTATGTAATTTATGCACTCATTTATTTAAATTAATTTTAACCAGCCCCATGCAGAAATTTCGACACGGATCCAGCTGGAATCAACTTGGTATTCCCATCTTGCGACAAGGCTCCAGGTGGATCCAGCCTAGTATGTCCATGTAACGGCTGGAATCCAGTCAGCCATCGGATCGGATCCCCGTTCGAGATCCCGATCGGAATCCAATTTCCGCGCGTCACATCCCATGTCTGACAACCGACTGGAATCCGACCGGAACATGGGAATACCAGGCAGGATCCAGCTGAATCCCTGCCGAAATTTCTGCATGGGTAGTTGTTTCTTCAAAGTGGAAAAAGGGGATTTAAAAAAAAGTTACTTTAATAATATTTTTACATCTCAACATATGTTGTAAAATAAAATAATAATTTAGGATCCTAATTGAACTCCACTATACGTAAACCTTTCCAGTATATCCGAATTAAAAGTTATTGAAAGATTAGCAGCTAAAGAATTGATAATATTTAATGGGAATCATGTAAATAATATAAATAGTGATTCGTTAAAATAGCAGATACGTTTGCTGCTGTCACGGAAAACTCCCGGGCAATTAATTTAATAAAACTAACACAGAAAATAAAGTTGCTTGAGTGAAATTCTCTTTTTAACCATTTTAGCCTCTTTAACGTCAACCAAGCAATAATTTATGACCAGATATAAGATTTTTAATAACGCACAAAACAACTGTGAATCGAATAAAACTCTTTTCAGCCCTTCAGCCCTTTTAATATCTCGCAAGCGGTAGTTCATAGCCAGACATAAATTTTCCAAATGGCATCTGTCGATCTTTGCAGCGAAATGGCTAATAAAATATAATAGGAATCATTGCAATAAAAAAAATATGATACGTTAAATTTACAATAATACTGAGTCGTAAAATAAAATGCCAGGGAAGGTAGGCATTTTATTTTACCTCCACAAAAAATCGTTGATTGAATAAAAACCACCTTTTTTTAGCCCTTTTAGTGTCACCCAAGCGATAGTTTATAGGGAGATATAAATTTTTTAAATTGCATTTGTTCCAGTGGATTGTCTGGTCGATTCTCTGGCAATATTTCATCAAAGGCTTTTCTGTCGATAAGAGTGTGCCACAATTGCCTTTGGAAACGTTCCAAAGGACTTACGTGCTCAGGTCAGGTGGTCTTCACGCTTTTCTGAGCAAATATGAGAAGTAAAGGCGGAGGGCATTGCTGGCTGGCTCGACGCAACGAAAGCCGGAGCTGAAGGGCAGATGGATGAGTGGTGGATAAGTGGAGGAGGCTCGCACAGCGGTAGAGTGTAGCGTACGTAGAGGCAGAGACACGACAGGATGAGTTTAGTGGCGGGAAGTGCCCTCGTTATCACGCCAGTCAATTGTTTAATCTCGGTGAGCCTTCTCGCGACCCCTTCTCTTTCTCTTCCCAGTGACTCAATCCCTTCCACGCAACGATTTATGTACACCCTACTATGACACCACGCGAAACCAGCTAAATCGGCTATCAGATTCCTCGAGCACGTACCAATGCTTCGACTACACACGTACGCGTGCCTCGACTGCCACTTTATCTTATGTACGTTCGATTACCTCTTCCAGTTTTTTTCAACCAATTTGTGGTTCCATTTTTTTTAACCCCACTACGGAAAAAAACGGGAGTTATGCGTTTCACCGTGATCAGATGATTTCAGCGATTTCATTGTCTCCGGTGTTCTCGCAAACGGCACAAAATTACTTAAGGGGCCCAGTCACGTAAAAGTACCCATGCAGAAATTTCGGCAGGGATCCAGCTGGATCCTGCCTGGTATTCCCATCTTCCGGTCGGATTCCAATCGGTCATCGGATCGGATTTCAAACATGGAATGTAACGCGCTGAAACTGGATTCTGATCGGGATCTCGAACTGGGATCCGAACCGATGTCTGACTGGATTCCAGCCGTTAGATGGGCATACTAGACTGGATCCACCTGGATCCTTGTCGAAAGATGGGAATACCAAGCTGATGCCAGTTGGATCCCTGTCGAAATTTCTGCATGGGCAGCGACGAGCACGCTTGTGGGGACACACGAACCGCACATGTTGTTACAATCACGCGAGTTAAGGAGCATTTTTTCGTACGTCTGTTCTACAACCTTTTACTACATAAAGGGTGAAGTAAAATTATTTCCGCACAAATTGTTGAGTAATGGGAAGACGATCTGGATTCTATTCAGAATCCAAGTAGAACCCCTCTTAGGGTAACCCTAACAAATCCCGATGAACGGTAATACAGCTCGTCGTTCAGAATTGGGTCCCGATCTGGAATCTATCCCGATTCTAAATAGGACGGTTCTCTTAAGGTAACGCTTGCAAATCCTAATCGATGATAACCTATCATCGAGTGCGTAACTGGAAATCTATTTAGGATCTATTCAGATTCCAAGTTGGATAACCCATTTATGGAAACCCGAGCCAATTCCAACCAGGATCGAGTTTCAAACTGGGACGCCCAGACTGATTTCTACATGGGTAGCTTTCAGACCAAATCGGTGAACCAATTTTAGTGTTCAATGTCTTATATTATCCGTCAAAGAGTGCATTCTGGATTGAATATCGCGATTCTGGATGCAGTGAAAATTAGATTAACTGTAAACAATTGTTTAGTGAGTTTGTAATAGAGAAATATTTATTTACACATTTAAAATCATAGTTTTGTCATGAAGACCTGAAATAAAAATTCCTATATTCAATCCAGAACGTACTCTTCGGCAGATAAAATGAGCCGGCAGATCACCGGTTTGGTCTGAAAGCTATGACAAGTGAAAAGTTTTACTTTTTACCTCACACATTCTGGTGCACCGTATATCTTTAAAAAGTTGCCAAATTATAATGCTCGTTATGTATTTAATTAGGTTTTAATGTAAGATTTTTTTTTAAGAAGTGTATCATTTACCGAATTTTTTTTCTTATAACTTTTTGTAGGTGACTAGAGCCCTTTAAGGGAGATACATGTAAAATTTATATTTGTTTTTTTTTTTTCATAAAATGTTAGTATAACTCCTTAAGAATATGTCACCGAATTTTTAGAACTAAATTCCAAGTATTCCTCAAGTTACAGCAACCGGGGCATAGGTATCACGATAGTTTTTCTATGTCGCTGCGGTCGCAGAGACTCCGACCATTTAAGAACAATGGATTTAAAGTTAATCGTAGGATTATACTTGTTATGCGTCTTTTAGGCGTTGCTAGAGAGGGGATTAATATATTTTGTAATCTTATGGACATGTGCGACGATTGAGTGAAATTGCGTGTAAGTCACTACAATCGTTGAATTTTTATGTACCCAAATCGATTTTCAAATCGATAACTCAATAAGCTATTCATTAATCGCCCTGAAATTTTACACACATGATTTCAATGACATTACTTTACATGTGAACATATTTGTTTTGAAAAATTTGTTGGAAAAATTATTTTATCGAAGCAAAAACAATTGAAAAATTCGGTAAAAAATTGACATAATTGTTATAAAGTGTTTCATTTTGCGAATTTTTTATATTTATTTTTATTTTTTTAGGTTAATCTACAAAATACGATATTAGTAATCATACAGAATCCTTCTCTAAAAATTATGTTGCGAGATGTTATCGAATTGCGAGTTGGTCCATTGTTGTCACGTTATTCGCGATGTGATTGGTCCAAATTGGCGCGAGATCAGATCGAGACCGAAACCGAGTTCGTGTTTAACACGCTTGACAGTTGCAATTCTGACAGTTTTGTCAAGCATATCGGGCGCGCGAGGTTTGAATTCCCCAGTTGGTTGACTTTACAGAATTTCGGGGTTTCCGGATTATGTGTTAATTGCGAATATTAAACTAGGTTTAAGATGTTGAACGACAAAATGCGACGTGTAGTCTCTATGGCAGCAACAAAACCAGGCGTACGCGGAGTCACTACATGCAGATCAACAGGAGAGATCATAAGCGAGAGATCGAGGAGAATTGAAATTCTGCAGTCAAGTAAATCAGACCTTTTTGCTCACTGTTACTTTTAGCAAAATCCATGCCAGGTTTTCAGAATTGGAAATCCTGTATTTATTTCATTGAGCAAAGAGGTCGTACTGCTTTACTAAAAATGTAAAGCCCCATATAATGATGGGACTTTACATTTTTTTCTAAAGTCTGGAAATGCTCCAGACCTCGCAAATTTGAAGTTATCAAGGTAAATACTAATTTATAATTGAAAGAATATTAAAGGACAATTGGTAATCAATTTGAGTCAAATCTATAAAGAGTTTCCGATTCGATAAAATTTGGAATTATTGGAAAAATTTGTTAGATCTCTTAATTTTTGGGAATTCTGATTATATATATTATATGTATTAAATAAGATCGCTGCACTGACGCACAATCTCTACTCGCGCGCGCAGCGCGCGGAAGTTGTCTAGTTTTTTTATTTTTTTTAATTTTCAGATCAGTAGCTCGGTTCTACAATGTTCCCCCATCGGGAAGGCTCGTTGCGACCTTCCCGGAAGAATCTTCTATACATCGGACATTTAAAAAAACTAAAAAACTAAAATTGTTTCTAATAGTTTAAAACATGAATAAATCATATGCCAACTTCCAAAAGATAGAATGAATCATTCATTGATAAAAAAAATTCATCATTAACGTTTAAAATTCGCTGTTCTATACGTATAATTTGACACATCTATTCTATGGTCGACCGTCTATGTTCTTTTCGATAAATAATTAGAATCACGTATATTCTCGTAGGGATAAAAACATTTGACGAAATAGTTCTTTGTATATGTACATGCTATGTATATCAATCGGACCACTTTTTATCACGACTTGATTATTTTTTTAGTCATTAACTTCTAATGGAAGGAGCATGCTCCATTTTTTTTATCAAATTCTTCATCGCATATTTTGCGCGCTTCTCATTCTCTAAAAATTCGCGGTTAAAAACTTTCGGATGCAGGTATCTTCTTGGATATAAGTCGTATCGTAAAAAACTCACATAAAAGTTTTTCATTTTGAAGTAAATTTCACTTTTATGTAAATTTATTCAAAAATGCTTTAACTCCTCCGAAGCGTTGTTTTTTAATTACTAAACATAAAAATCGGTTTTTCAACAACTTGGACATTTTATTTTTCTTGGAAAAATCTAAAAAATACAAGTCAGAAAGACGAACATTTAAAACATAGACCGGAAATGGGACAATCTTTTCAAAAAATTTTTAATGTGAGTTTGAAAAATTGGAAACAATTAAAAATCTCGTAAAATAACATAAATAAATTGTCCCACTCCCAATTTTTTGTCCCAATGTGCAAAGTGGAACTTTGCATATCGGTTCTTCATATTTTGTTATTAATTAGAAAAAAATACGTATATAGGACTGTTCTACAGAAATATATATGGGGCATTCCACCGGTTATCGACAGGGTCGCGACCCTCATATATATATATATTTTTCTCTTGAGATGTTGTAGAGCAATATAAAAAAACAATCTAGAATTTTTTTTAGATTTTTTAAAAATTTTGTTTTTCTTTCATTACCTAAAGTTTTTTTTCTCAAAAAGTACGTCGACGATTTTTTTTCTTTTTTTACAGTAAATTCTATGTCCAAAAACAAAATTTTTGAGCCTAGGCCCAGAGTGGGGCGCGACCTAGATCAGCAGCTAAAAATAAAACAAAATTTAAAAAAAATGTAATATGATACCCTATCCTTGAACTTCTCTAAAAATACGTCGATAATTTTTAAAAAATTTTGATAGTAAATTCTGTGTCCAAAAACGAAATTTTTGAGACTAGAACGAAAATGGGGGGCAGTCTAGAACAGCAACTAAATAGTACATTACGTTATAAGGGAGGGAAGTGCAACTTTTCACCAAGAGTGAAGTTTGATAGAAATTCACACGAGGTGAAAAGTCGCACCCCTCCCATGTAACATACTATACTTTTCTCCCGATTTCGCTAAAAAATAACCACATTTCGTGTGTGCAACAAGAACGGAGAATAAACTCATTTTTAACAAATGACGACACGCATGCGCAGTACGATGATTACCTCCCTCGGGACGTAATGAAAGCGGACTGCGCATGCGTAGTACGATGGTTACCTCCCTCGGGAGGTTATGAAAGCAGACTGCGCATGCGTACGTCATTCGTAACAAATGAGCGATTTCCCGCCCGCGTTGCGGACACAAAATGGGGTTACTTTAGCGAAGTCGGGAGAAAAATAAAATTCTCCCGTAAATAAAATTTTTTAATTAGTATAATCACTAAAAATTTGAATTTCTCAAAAACTACGTCGACAATGTATCTTAATTTTTTACAGTAAATTGTGGGTCCCAAAACAAAATTTTTAAAACTAGAACGAAAATAGAGGGTGAAATTCCTGTAATTTAATTATCAAATAATATTAAGACATGTTTGTTATTTTTTAATTTAATTTTTTTTTGCTACTATTCTAAGCTGACACCCCCCCCCCCCATTTTTGCACTAGTTTCAAAAATTTTGCTTTTGGACATAGAATTTAGTGTAAAAAATTCAAATACATAGTCGACACAGTTTTTGAGAAATTCAATTTTTTTTGTGATTATACTAATTAAAAAATTTTATTTACGGGAGAATTTTATTTTCAGTGGCTATTCTAGACTGACCCCCATTTTCGTTCTAGTCTCAAAAATTTCGTTTTTGGACACAGAATTTACTATAGAATTTTTTTAAAAATCATCGACGTACTTTTAGTGAGTACGTTTAGTAATTTTTTTTTATTTTGTTTTATTTTTAGTTGCTAATCCAGGCCGCGCCCCATTCTTGGCCTAGACTAAAAAATTTCGTTTTGGACACAGAATTTACTGTAAACAAACAAAAAAATCGTCGACATACTTTTTGAGAAAACAAATTTTAGGTAATGAAAAAAAAATTTTTTTTGTTTTTTAATCTAAAAGAAATGCTAGAGTGTTTTTTTATAATGCTCTACAACATCTCAAAAGGATAAAAAACATGAGGGTCGCGACCCTGACGATAACCGGTGGAATGTTTCAGAAGTTTTTAAAAAGACGATACACTTTTTTGTTATTACGCAAAATAGGATTTTTTTTTTAAATCCTTGACTATAAGTACTTGAAAATAAAGTGCAGCTTTTTTAAATTAAAAAATAATACGAAAATTAAAATAATGGTCAAATATTTTTCTCACTGTCATTAAAGTCATTTATTTAATAAATTGACTAGGTATTTTCTATTCTCTGAAAAAATGTGTATATTTTAACACCGATATTCTAAAAAAGGAAAACTATTTATGCAATAAATAATCAAGGGAGTGGAAAAAAATATTTTTTTAGTTTTCTGTAATAAAATTTTTTATTCATCATTCAAAAATTAGTAAACCATCGTAACGTTAAGGTTCAGTGACCGGCAGCACCGTGTGTGCAAGAGAAACAAAAATACGATTTTCTATGTATTTTCGATAACGGTGATCTAATCGTTAAGTAAGGTAAACGGCCCTGTTTGTGACCCTGCCTCGGTTTGTGACCCCCGGTAGCTATTTTACACTGTCAAAAATGTAATTTACGTCAAATTTTAACCTTATCATCGACAAATTGAAGAGCCTTTTCAATAGTTTTTTTCTGCAATAAACAAATTTTGTAACAAATTATTTAGAAATACATTTCACCGTTGAAAGCCGTGATATTGCGTCTCAGTGAGTTCGAACCGCCATTCCTAGACGGAGCTCACTAGCTGCATCGGTCGTGTATTTGATCGCTTCCATCCTTAAGTAAGTATAATACAACATAACAATTATATGAAAATGATCACAATAATTAGCTTTATCGACAAGAAATAGAATACTTAAGCTATTGATTAGTTTTTCCCGTAAACTCGCAGGGTCAATAACTCCCAACGTAATTGTGGTTATTGACGCGGTTGTTGACCCTCCCAATATTTACGGTTTTGACTTGTTTCTGAAAATTAGGTTAGGATTGAATACTGTATAAATTTCAACATTTATCGTTATTATGGTTGCGTTTTCATTTATTTATCGATATTTTTTCCAAATAGGAGTTCGAAAGACCCGGATAGGAGTCAGAAACCCGGTACAGGGGGGGTCAGGACCTATGGCGTCA
This sequence comes from Ephialtes manifestator, assembly GCA_963970395.1. Lineage (NCBI taxonomy): Eukaryota > Metazoa > Arthropoda > Insecta > Hymenoptera > Ichneumonidae > Ephialtes > Ephialtes manifestator. The sequence goes on along the minus strand of OZ019969.1, from coordinate 10,785,560 downwards.
GCGTCACAATCCCGGTACACACAAGGGTCACAAGCTACGACTTGAGTGGTTCTGCAGGGTCAGGAACCCCGGCAGTAGACAAGCAATATTTAAATAATGTTTTTATTAATATTCTCAACATTTTACCTTTGAAGAATAGTCTAATCTGTTTCAGAAGGTTTTAATGCACGTATTGAATACGTTCATTTTCAGTTTAATAATATCACGCATCTGTAAATAACAGAAAATCGACCCCGCTGCTCTAAAGGTGTCACAAACTGGGCCGTTTACCTTATCCGGGCATTTGTACATTTACCTTAATATATATTTCTGTAAAGAATAATATTATTATTGAAAATATCACAAGGAGAACGACTCTATTTTGCGACAATTTAGGTCTAGTGGGTCCAAGAAAATGTGGCAATCGTCCTTGAGAATACAGAAAAGAGAAAATGAACTGTGATAGGGTTCCTAGTGTTACGAAATCGGAGCGGATGTAGCCCAAGTACTTACGAACGCGTGTAAACTATAGTATATCTACTGGTATCAAGTTCGTCGTCGAGCAGACGCCGAGCGTACGAAATTTACACGGTATGGGGTCTTTGTGTCCTAGTTAGGACAATCAACGTCTGGCTTCTCAATAGTACGCAGAATTAACGGGAAGTCTCGATTTAAGCCTTCTTACATTATATACATCCGAAAACTAGTCGTGACCTTCAAAAATCATATAATTCGTAACCTAATTCGCGATCATATAACATAATTTTTTATTCAATTACTTGCATAAGGAATGATGAAACTTATTGACGGTATTATAAATTATATAAAGCATACATTGATTCAAAATCATATAGATTATTAACGAATAGTGTTTTTTTTTAATTTTTATTTGTTTCTTTTTTATTTCATTAAACTTAAGCTTTAATAGGAATGGACTTACCTATACATGTTCCTCTGGCCTCGAACCTTGCGAACAATGATTGCTCTTTGTTTGATCGGTAACTTCCGGTCTTGGTGGTATCTGAGGTGGCGTCGTTGGTAACCTCAAAATTTGATCCATATCCAATATTGTTTTTGGATCTTCAGCCTTAGTCTCATTTATGACAAAGCTTGTCTTCTTTGGGATATCCGATTTTTCTTTATTAGCTTCATTTAAACTCGATCTTCTTGGTACAGCGCAAGGCTGCGCCGGTTCGTGAGTTCTCTCCGGTGAATCGGCAAACCTCGTATGCCTAAAATGCCAGTTAAATGAATAAGACAATTAATAACAATCGGTTAATTATAGCGATCTTTTTGATAACGATTTTCTGATTTCATCTTGAAAATTAAAATATTTTTAGTGTTTCTGAATCACCTTGAATCAAGAGTTGTTCGCGATGCCGATTTTTTCATAGCACCCGTTGGAATCGGATGATCCAATGTCGGTTTTGAGCTGATTCTTCTCATGTTTTCGATGTTAGTTTTCGAGTCATTTCTTCTGGACTCCAAAGTCTGTCTCGAGCCTTCCCGATGCATCTTTTTGTCTTCCTTGGATTGAATGTTTTGCCGATTTCTTCGAAGACTAGCGTTGATGTCGTCGAGGACTCTGTTGTAGTCTTCCTGGTTTTTGAGGTCTTCTAAGGTACTCGTACCACTGCTTGGGTTCATGTGGTAGTCTTCAGCTTCGGTAATCTGGAAATTGGAAGAAAAATATTTGTTAATACCGATTTCATGATTTATTTATATTTAGTAAATTGTTCATTTATATAGATTCTTAATTTCTGAAGTGATATGCTTCCATGCAATTATAAGTGCTTGTACTTTGATTTCCAGCGATTTTAAGCGATTTCATTAACGGTTCATCAAATTTAATAAATTGTATTATTTCATACATTAAAAAAAAATATAAAGCTATTAAAAAAAATATATTGTTAATTTCAAAGATCATATTATTTCATGAAATTTCCACTTTTAAGATTTAAAAAAATGTCGGTCAACGGTCTAACTCGAACACATTTTTAAACATCGCGTTGAAACTTCGTAAGAAAATTGAACAATGTTTGATATTAGATTTGGGCAAAAACGATAAAGAGGTTCGGGTTTTATGGAGTTTTTAAATTCTCAATAAAATGACGTTATTACATTTTGTTTCTGCAAAATTTGCAAAATCTAGCGAGTACAAGCTTTCCACGTACAAATAATGTTCACTAATGCTTCATATTTTATGTAGTAAAGGTCGCATTTTGTAAGAGTTTGATTTTTTTTCAGTATTTCTTGACGATAAAAATTTGTGGACAAATATCCTCCAGAAACTTTAACACATTCTTATAATTTGGTGTTGATTACGCAAACTCATTATCTAGGCAAATTGGATCGACTGTAGCGTTCGAATTCTGTAGCATTGTTAACCCCTTCACTGTCAGTGGCCCCTATACGGGCACGAACGTATAGGAGAATACGTTTTTCTGACAGTGAAGGGGTTTATAATGTAATTATTATTAAACCTATTGTTTATCCAATTTTGGACTTCATTATCGGTCTCAAATTGTATATGGGGTATTTCTGGCTAACTCAGTAAGCGTTCGACCCCTTCCAATGCGCTCCACAATTTTTTTATATTATTCAATATGCTCGAAAAAAAACTTTCAATTTTTTAAAGATTTTTTTTATTAAAACTTTTTTTTCATGAATTTTTTTATTAAAAATGTTGTGCCGCAATTAAAAAATTTGTAATTGTTTTTAAAAATCCTGTATTAGATTTCAAAATTTTTAGGCTATGACTCGGAGTGGGCAAACGTTCGTGTTGATTTTTTAAGCCATTTTTTTTCGAAAAAAGCCCTTGAAAATGTGAAAAAAATTAAACAAGATGGCGGTTCATGGTCACTTGTTACGTACAAATTTTATACATAACGGATGATTATTTTAGAATTTTGCAGGAGTTTTGTTTTAATGATATACGGAGTACAACGATTGTTGGCTTTTGGTTGATTTTTCAGAACCGACGATAAACTACCCAGATAGACACATGCCGGCACCGTGCCGGCACCGTGCCGTCACCGTGCCGTCACCGTCCCGTCACCGTTAAGTCACGCCGTGCGTTCAAAATTTTTCGATATGGCACGCCATGCCGTCACTATGCCGTCACCGTCCAGTCATGCCGTACGTTCAAAATTTTTCGATATGGCACGCCATGCTGTCACCATGCCGTCACCGTGCAGCCATGCCGTGCGTTCAAAATTTTTCGATATAGCACACCATGCCGTCATGCCGTCCGTTCAAAATTTTTCGATATAGCACACCATGCCGTCACCATGCCGTCACCGTGCAGTCATGCCGTGCGTTCAAAATTTTTCGATATGGCACGCCATGCCGTCACCATGCCGTAACCGTGCAGTCATGCCGTGCGTTCAAAATTTTTCGATATGGCACGCCATGCCGCCACCATGCCGTCACCATGCAGTCATGCCGTGCGTTCAAAATTTTTCGATTTGGCACGCCATGCCGTCGCATGCCGTCACCGTGCAGTCATGCCATGCGATCAAAATTTATCGATATGGCACGTCGTGCCGTCACCGTGACAGCACGCCGTGATGGCATGGTGACGGCACGACGTTCCATATCGAAAAATTTTGAACGCATGGTGTGACTGCACGGTGACGGCACGGCATGTTAGCACGGTATGCCAAAAAAAAGCACGTTTGTCTATCTCGGTAATAGTCTCACGGAACCACCAATGGTTGGTATTGAAAAATCAACCAAAACCCAACCATCGCTGTACTCAGGTCAGGCTTGGAATTATGATTATTTTGTCTTACTAAACTGTAAACCAACGTTCCATTATGGCCAAGAATTATTGGTTGATGGTTGGATTTGAGAAATTTCCAAATCGAGAGTTAAGAAGGTATCACTTCATTTTCTATTTTAACAACGCATTATTTAATACATAATTTTGTTTATATCAATAAAATGCTTATATCAGGGAAATTATATAATAATCTTGCGTATAAAATGTTTACGAAACAATCGACCATGAATTGGTATGTTGTTTAATTTTCTTCCATTTTTAACAGCTTAAAAATTGACGTTTGTCGACGCTGGGTCATAACTAAAAAATTTTGATATCTATACAAGATTTATGAGAATAATTTCAAATTTATTAATTAGAGGGCAAAACTTTTATTAAAAAATTAATTAAAAAAAAGTTTCGGTAAAAAAAAATACAAGTGTTTTTTCGAGCATACATATAGAATAGCATTAAAAACTATAAAGCGAATTGGGGGAGGTCAGGGTTGAACGCTTGTTGAGTTGGTCAGGTATAGCACATATACATCACATAAAACTTTCGTGTCGAACTTCTTCACAGTGATTTTAAAAAAAGTAGTTTTTCAACGTTTCTGCTTTCAGAATTCATAAATACAACTTCTGATTGTTTTTATTTAATAAACTTTCCGCTGATTCGATGAATTTTCTAGTGGTTCCATGAAACTTCGTGGAATTCCGTCTGATTCACATTCGACATGCATTTCAAACGAATTTTAATTTCTTTTTCGTCACGACGTATTCATTTAATGTTGTGTGATTTCGCGTGACTGAAAAAAATGTATGATTTCTTGTCTCTGATTTCTTGTGAAATGTTTCAAAGATTCAATTAGTGAGTAACTTCATTGTTGTAAGCTGTCAAAATGACAAGATCGGAAATCATTTAATTTCGTGAAATTTCACCTGATTAAAATTCGACATGCAGTTCAAACGAATTTTAATCTCATTTTCGTCACGAGGTATTCATATGACGTGAAATTTCGCGTGACTGAAAAAATTCTATGATTTCTTGTGAAATGTATCAAAGATTCAATTAGTGAGTAACTTCATTGTTGTAAGCTGTCAAAACGAAAGGATTGGAAATCATTAAATTTCGTGAAATTCCACCTGATTAAAATTCGACATGCAGTTCAAACGAATTTTAATTTCATTTTCGTCACGCGCTATTCATTTCACGTCGTGCGATATCGCGTAACTGAAAAAAATGGTATGATTTCTTGTGAAATGTATCAAAGATTCAATTACCGAGTAACTTCATTGTTGTAAGCTGTCAAAATGAAAGGATCGAAAATCATTTACTTTCGTGAAATTCCACCTGATTAAAATTCGACATGCAGTTCAAACGAATTTTAATTTCATTTCCGTCACGAAATTTTCATTTGACGTTGTGTGATTTCGCGTGACTGAAAAACATGTATGATTTCTTGTTTTTGATTTGTTATGAAATGTTTCAAAGATTCAGTTAGTGAGTAACTTCATTGTTGTAAATTGTCAAAATGAAAGGATCGGAAATCATTAAATTTCGTGAAATTCCACCTGATTCAAATTCGGTATGCAAATCAAACAAATTTTAATTTCATTTCCGTCACGAGGTATTCATTTGACGTTGTGTAATTTCGCGTGACTGAAAAAATTGTATGATTTCTTGTGAAATGTATCAAAGATTCAATTAGTGAGTAACTTCATTGTTGTAAGGTGTCAAAACGAAAGGATCGAAAATCATTAAATTTCGTGAAATTCCACTTGATTCAAATTCGACATGCAATTCAAAAGAATTTTAATTTCATTTCCGTCACACTCACGAGATATTCATTTGACGTTGTGCGATTTCGCGTGACTGAAAAAAATGTATGATTTCTTGTCTCTGATTTCTTATGAAATGTTTCATAGATTCAATTAGTGAGTAACTTTATTGTTGTAAGCTGTCAAAATGAAAGGTTATCGTGGTGTTTACCTCGTCTTGAGTGTAGAATGTTGCAAGTCTTTGATCGTTCTGAACGTTTCCACTGTCACGACGTGGCATGTCGTCAGGGCCGGTGATCATTACGGGAATCGGCGTGGGTGGTGTCGGTGCGTGCATGTGGAGGCCGCCAGTGGACGACGCCAAACTCGAACCGGAACTGGTCGTCAGAGAGCTGCTCGAGTCATCCCGATAAGCTGGGAACGTCGCCGAGCTCATTCGTTCTTGAAACAAGAAGAAATTGATGATTTCTTCAGATCAACAAAGTAATCGCACTTCCTCTACCTGTCGGTCGAGTGATGAAGGAAGAACTATCATCGTCTAGGGTTATAAGAGTCTCTCTGTACATACAGTGTCACCACAAATTCAATAAACTTCAATAGGGGTTAAATGGGGTCAACAGCGTTTCGCGGCGTTTATACCGTAGCCAAGAAATTTCTGTCGGATGCGACTTTAATGGTTAAGAGCATTGACACTGATCAAATTATTCGTGGGATGAAATTTCCTAGAGAACAGATGAAAGTTACTTATTCGAACTTTCCTCGTCGTTTAGAATTTAGCCAATTTTCAATTGACACATTTGTGATTATTTGTGCACATAATTTGTGGTGATACTTGGCAGCTTTTCTTTCGCAGAGTAATCGAAGGACATGTGCGAGACATGTGGTTTGTTATCAAAAGTTTATTCTCGATTGACTACACAAACGTCGTGTTATTTCTATAGGGCAACTCGACAAAATATCCTCCCGAAATATTCACCGATTAAATATCCTTCAGTGTATGTATATACATCGGATGAATAACTGCACTGTTAAAAAAGACTGGAAGTTCTTATTCGTAAACTCGTAAGTTAAATTTAACGTACAATTATGCTATAAAATAAATGTACTTTTGCAAGTAAAAGTACACTTATTTGGTATTTATTATTTATATGGTATAGAATAAATGTATACTTTACAAGTAAAAGTAAAATTAAAGCAAATTGTTAAATTCCAGTTGACAATCTACTTGACATTTAATATACAAGTGTGGTGAAAAATTCAATCATTTTCTTCAATTGTACAGCTTTAACTGTACAATGTTACAGACTAATTGTTCAGAAAATGGTTGAATTTTTCTGTAACATACATTAATTTTACACCACACTTGTGTATTAAATGTCAAATAGATGTTTTTCACAGTGTGGATGTTATTCTACTACTGATTTTTTAAATGTCGGATAGACTTTCAATAGTCTGGGATTAAAACCTGCGCACATGGCCCTCGATTACTATACAAAATTGAGAGATTATTGCTATTTTTTTTTGTTACGTGATTTGCATAGAGAAATTGTTAAATTCTTGATGAATATTAGGAAACAAATTTTTATTTTTAGTTCGTGCAATTAATTTTATATTTGGGGCATTCCACTACGTTTCGACCTGGATTTGACTTCGACCTTTCCAATTTGGCTCATTATTTTTTACAGGTTTAGTTGGACCCTCAACTGCACAATTTTTTTTGAAGTCCATTTGTTTAAATATATTTTTAAAGTGACATATAAAACCCCATAACTTAAAAATCTGAAAAAATTCTGAAAAATACTTTGTTCAATAACAAAATTATCTAGCTTATAGTCAAAGTGGGGAAGATTTTCCTTCTTACAGTTTTTAAGCTTTTTTTAACTAAAAAAAATTATTTAAAAAAAAGAAAAAATAATTAATCTACTACAGGCAATTGGTCCAATGTTTATTTATGTAAAACCGAATTTTTCAGAATTTTTTCAGATTTTTAGGAAATTCTTCAGATTTTTCCGAACTATGCAAATTTTTTTTAAATATTTTTTTAAAGTGACATATAAAACCCCATAACTTAAAAATCTGAAAAAATTCCGAAAAATACTTTATTCAATAACAAAATTATCTAGCTTATAGTCAAAGTGGGGAAGATTTTTCTTCTTATAGTTTTTAAACTATGAGAAAAAAAATCTTACCCACTTTTCTTCTTATAGTTTTTAAACTATAAGAAAAAAAAATCTTACCCACTTTTCTTCTTATAGTTTTTAAACTATAAGAAGAAAAATCTTCCCCACTTTGACAATAAGTTTGATTATTTTTCCCATCCAAATTTCGACCAATGGAATTGCACCATTCGACGTCACGTGGGGCAAGCTACACAGTATTATACTGATAATTTTTTGATAATTTTGCGTGTTGGTTATATATATAAAACAAAAAATCATTTAGCCGCGTCAACCATCTGTCAAACTGACAGATTGAATTTTATTGTGGCAGTCAAAGGATTTTTATTTGATATGAGTAGGTTTGGAGTTGTCTCCTTGCAAACTATTGATGAAAAAGTAAAGGGAAATGTCCCTGTTAATACGATTAAATCGAAAACCTTAGTCTGGAATCAATATACAAATGTCTACAATAATTGTGTATTTAACTGCAATCCTTTAAACATGAATTAAAAGGTTTTTGTTCTGATTATGAAATTTCCTTGTCGGAATGATAATTTTTGTCTCATGGTGCAATTCCATTTGTCGCAATTTGAATAGAAAAAATAATCCCCCGAATACCACTCGAGCTTCGAAATTAATCTGATATTTCCCTCCAGGTTCCCTGCAAACAAATAAACTCGTCAAGTTTTCCAGAAAAATCACTCGCGCTACGCGCTCGTGATTTTTTAACCTGGAAAACTTGACTCGTTCATTTGTTTGCAACGAACCTGTCAGGAAATATCCGATAATTTCAAAGCTCTTGTGGTATTACATGTGATAATTTTGTTATTGAACAAAGTATTTTTCAGAATTTTATCAGATTTTTAAATTATGGGGTTTTCTATGTCACTTTAAAAATATATTTAAAAAAAATGGACTTAAAAAAAAAGAAAAAATTGTGCAGTTGACGGTCCAACTAAGCCTGTAAAAAATAATGAGCCAGATCGGAGAGGTCGAGGTCAACTCCAGGTCGAAACGGGGTGGAATGCCCCATTTACATTACATTTACTCGTGTTTATTGTAACTATATGTGATTAGTACCATATGAAAGTAGTTACGGTAACATAACATAAAAATAGTTCTGTAGATAATAATAATTAGTAGTTATCAAATTTATTTAATTCGGAATTAACAATTATGAATTAACATAAGAAATGTAAAAAAATATATATATGTATTTCTAAATAATTACCTCCTTTTGCATGATGCATAGCTTTAATTTGATCCATTTGGGCAGCTGAACATAAAGGTGTATCAACTTCGTACGTATTATTAAAAAGTGTATAATTCACTTCGTATTCGCCAGTCTCTTTACGAAATGTGATGATATGCTCGAATCTATGACCCCAAAGAATTTCTGAGGGTAGATAGGAGCTTCTGGCTTGAGTCGTCATGCCAGTTGATTCTATCACACCTGCAAAAAAAAAATCATTATTTATTTAAAAATTATATGATTTTATATAGATGATATAAATGGATCTTAGAAATCACAGAAATGATGCTTACCTTCGAGCATAACAATTATCTCGAATCTCTCACGAAGCATGTCACTTGCTGATAGATTGTAAAGCGGAGAGTGTTCGTCAATTTTGTGAACGATCGTTGTTGGCCAAATGAAAAATATTTTGTCCTCCTCTCCATCACCGCCAACTTTTAACTCCGTTTGGAAAAATGGAAGTAGCTCACCCTCTCTGGTAACCTGTAAAAAAAGTTTCCATCAATTTTGCAAGAAAAAGGTGCTATAAAAAAAAGAATGCATATAGCTCGGCTGATCAAACAGAGAACACTTTATCAGCATTCTTAAATGCAAGATAGAATTTATTTCAACGTTTTTTTAAGCGAATAATAACATTTTGCTTCCTCATAGAGGAAGCTTTGTTTTCATGAAAATTTTTTTTTCGAGATTTTCATGCCAGTATGCTTAAAATCGTCCAAACCGTGGAGAAAAGTAGTTTAGAAAAAATATCCGCATGTATGTGTGTGTGTGTCCTTGGCTCCGAAAATTCGATGAACTATTACTCAGTAACCGTTCGAGCGATATGGCTCAAATTTGGCACGCAAGTGGAGTAGTTGCCCCGCTTTGAATGTTGAGATGTTTGAAAAAAAAAATCAGCCATTTTGTTTTTCCGGTACTTTTAATTTTTTGAAACAAGGGCGTGGTCGCTCTAACTTTCGTAAAAATTAGACGATTTTGCTAAATAGTTGTTTATAAATAAATATACGTTCAATGTTGTTTGGCATTGCATTTGGGCGAAATCGACAAAGCGGTTCAGATTTTATAGATGTTTGAATTATTCGAAAAAAATCATTTTCTTTATAAATCACGTCGAATTTCAGCAATTTAACCGAAATGTTTTACAGACGAAAAGAAACATGCAGCTATGCCACGTACCAAATTTCACGATGATCGGTAAAGTAGTTCAGATTTTACGACATTTTGAAATTTACAAAAAAAACGATTTTCGCTCTAGCATCAGCAAAAGTTGATAATGCAAGACAAACGTTTGTACTCAATCGAAATAAGAATGCAATGTAGAACTTTACACATTGCTCCATATATAATTTTTATTTTTTAAAATTTATAATGACCGCTTGTCCCAAAATAGAATTGCTCATAACTTTCGAACGGCGTGACGAATCGAGATGAAAATTTACACAAAAGAGGAGGATAAACTCCGTTTTCGTTATTTCGATTAAGGTAGTCCTTGCGCATTAAGCTACGGTCAAATAAGTTTTCGAAAAATGGGAGGGAATTGCAAACACTTTTCGCCAATATAAACAAGGCTGCAAAGTTCTATTTTACAGCCTTGTAATTGGCTTCCTCATTATTGTTGGATTTTTACAAAGCTTCCTCCATGAGGAAGCCAAAATAGATTAACATGCTTGCTCATAGAGGTAGATTTGTAAAAATCCAACAATAATGAGAAAGCAATTTGCAAAGTTCTACTTTTTAGTAATTAAAAAATAAAAGGAAAAAAAAATGATTTGTTTTGATAAAAAGTTAGGCGCCTGAGTATGATTTTCCAGCCTTGCAGAACAGTAGAAATGCCTGCGAGATCAGACAACTCGATCGAAGCGCTGCAGAGTACGACAAAGTAGGTAGTCTGACCTATTCTGTTTGTTTCTACTGATAACTACTTTCAAGTAGAAATGACCTATGTACAGATATGTATTTTCAAAGTATTTTGAACATGCAATCTGTGATAAACTATCCGACTAAAGTGCTGGCAATGTCATTATTCAAACACTTATTTATTCGAACAATATTCGAATAATTATTTTTTTTTCTTATTGCCGCGAACAATATTCAAATAATTATTTGTTTTTTTTTCTTTCATTATTCGAATATTATTAGAATAAATCAGTGTTTGAATAATAAAATTGCCAAACAAACAATTATTCTACATAATTATATTTGCAAAATAATAAATTGAAGCAACTTATGTTTCGTTATTTTTATTTGCAAAATTCTGGAATTTCTAGACATTGGTCATTCCAAATTTTGTACCCCATCCAAACATGCAATGTATGAAAAACCATCCGACTAAAATATACAGTAGGTTGTCTGACTTTTTCGTATTAATTCTTCTGACAACTACTTTCAAGTAGAAACTGTTTATGGTCAGACAAGTAATTTAATGAAATTTTTTTATCAATAAAATCGGTAAAAGATGATCTTTTCTTTCGAATAATGCGAAGAATCAGGTTACTTCTATTAATATATAAATATTGACAAACCTTCCGTTTGATCATCTGAGCTCTGACATGGGCTTCGATAATATGACTCTTCCGCATGTCTCCCACCCGAAACATGAGACAGGGTTGACCGTCCCTTTGGCAAATAACGGCGTTTCTCGAGAAAAGCAACGTCTGTGTTCTCTTCTTCGGCCTCGAAAGTTTCGCAAACACTATGCCAACCATAAAGGCTTGCAAAATAACTCCTGTCATCGATTGTATGCACATTACGAATATAGCCTCGGGACACTCTTCCGTAGTGTGCTTCGAACCGTACCTTAAAAAAAAAAACAATTATATTTTGAAGATTAGAAATATAGGCACTGGGCACAATCCATGAGAAAACATATTTTAAATACATTTATCAACAAATTATTATAGATTAGTACATCTAAGAAATACAATATTTTATTGTAAAAGAATAACTGCTGTAAATTATTTACAACTACTGCAGTATCATGAGAATATTAATTTCTGCATTACAATAAGTCTTAATTGTTTTTTTTAAGTATATCATGAATTTCTATTCATTCTGACATTATGAAAACTAAAACAAAACTTGACATTATTGTACCTTCGAAGAAATGATTTTGTTCTCAAAAGTCCAAGAAAGATTTTTGTTTTTTGTTTTCATACAACATTTTTACTGAATTTCTAGTTTTACTTAAAAATGTGCAACAATAATTTGTTGAACTAGAACTAGACTACATTTTTTTTTGTAAAAATAACAAACACTTCTTTGAACTTTTGAGCACAAAAAGTTTTCCTTAAGGGGTAACACACCACTCTAGGGTTCTGGAAAAATTGATTTTTTTTGCTTAAAAATACTTTAGGATCATAAAAACAATATGCAGTTGGTCCTATAGTGAATAAATTTTTTTTAAAGATTCGATCGGTTCAAAAGGTTATCGAGCGGTGGCCTTTGAACCTTTTAAAGGTTTTCGAAGGTCGGCTAAAAAAATATCAGCAATCGATCCTGACTTTGAAGTAGAAGAAGGCTTTGGTTACCGAATTTTGAATTTTTTAGCATACCCAAAAAAAAGATCTTGTTAACGGGACTAGAATCTACGCATCGGAAATAAAATTCGTTATTTAGATGCCGACCTATTAGACTTCCATTCACCTCAAATATATTTGTTTATTTGTAATTAATATACTTATTGAATAGTAGATATATTCAAATCTAAGAAATATTTATTTGGGTCGGGAGTTATATAAATGTTGATGAAAAAAAAATTTTTTTTAGGCTATTCATCACTATATCCCTTAGAAGGTCAGAAACTGCCTCTCGCTCAGCAGTTGGCGCGCAAACCAGTGTGCGGCAAAGCGGTCACCCATCCAAATTATGACCGCAAATAATGCTGCTTAACTCTGGAGACCGTCGAAGCCACACACCGACCGCGCGTCCACTGCTGCCGATTTAAAGAATTTATCATTTTTATACACCGAGAGAAAAAGTTTCATTGATTCACGGAAATCTTTGGCAATGAAATGAAATACTTGAATTTCAATACTATCTTTTCTTTGAATGATCTCAAACTCAATGAAAAGTAGTGACATGATTCGAAGAAACATTTCTTTAAACTAATGAACCTTTTTCATTGATTGACATTTTGATTCAATGAAACCTTCTTCTTACCAGCGCCAGATAAAGCTCAAATTTTGTGAGTATATAAGGAAGTACGGCAGAAATAGGCTAAGCTTTTGACTCCTCGAAACTCGAAGCCATTCGTTCGGGAGAACCGAAAAACAAAAAAGTGAGGTTAGGTGTGTTACGTCACGACGTAACTTCGCAAAATATTTCGAAAATACTTAGAAAATTTGCTTCGGAAACTTTATCATAAAGATTCAAGAAGGAATTCAAATGAGAATCGCTGCGCCAGCACTGGACCGTTCAATCACTAGCCAAGTGGCCGGGGATTAAAAAGATATAATAGTCGAAGAGTTCTCTCGTTGTCGATGACAAAGGTAGAGAGCCTAAAATCTAACCCGAGGCTTCTGCCCGGTTCACCCGACCTTTTCGTCGGAAAGAAATGAGTTCTGTTGGAAAATCCTCCAACCATCTAAGAACTATTATTAACAACCCTCATATGGGACTAATAAAACGACTGATATCTCCCCCGAAAAACTGATAATCAAATAAAGATTTAACTTTATTTCTCAGAATTTCGGCTTGAGATTGAAACTCTCCAAAAAGATTGTTTGGCACAAAAATGTCGGTGATCTCATTTATCATATTATTAAAATTAATTATTGTTCAGTTTTCTCCATTGATAATTTTTCCGACGTAATCGATCGAGAATAAAGAAGAGTCGACTATGACAAATACTCTCCCTCCAAATAAATAATGATGGAATCTTGACAAATTAAGCAATAATGTTTTAATCGTTAAACTTGGAATTTATAAAAATAATTAAAGAAATTATATTAACGAACAAAATATATTTTAACCACAAGCATGCCAATTAATGAAATATGTAGCAAACAGTTACTAAAATTATTTGCGTTATTCGATCTTCCAGTTCACAATATAATAGGCCTCGCGAAAGACAAGCGAGCATAATTTATTCCGCAATCAAAATAGAACTGGAACATCCGATACGAAATTCGCCTATCAGAAACGAGACCGAATCTCAGCCGACCCGAAGACGCGAGGGACAATGGGAAGCGTGTATCATCTCGCTAAGGGACATGTATGGGTGAAGCGGTTACTAGGCTAGCTGTAACACGTTCAAGGTATATCGATATCGAATACTCATATGTCACCCTCCCAAACTCCCGAACGACTCGCGGGGACACATCTGGTAGCCTAATTAAAAGTAGACTCTAGAAATAAGTTAGGAGAAGGGGTACACAGTTGTATAAAAGCACCGGACTACGGAGCTCACCTCATCTCATCTTCCACGCACGATTCGATCTTTATTACGGTCAGAGGTTTTGTCACTCTTTGACCCATTGTCATACAAGCAACCTCATGCTTTGAACAATTCCTTTGAGAAAACTTGCGTGAATATTCCGATTGTAACGCGACTAGTGGATTTAGAAGTCAGACTATTGTTTTTACCACACCATTGTATTAGAAATCAACGCCAATTTATCGAACCATTGTTTAACATTTTAAGTACGCCCCCGACTTGTTTTCGGTGGATATCGGTAAAATATTGATTTACGTTGCGCTATATTTTTGTTGGAATAAACAACCATTAAGCTGCAAAATTAAATATCTCTCATATTTGATTCCGTCATCCCGCGATTTTCCAATACTCAAGACCTCTACGGAATTATCATTCGAATAACTGACCAGAAGAAGAAACCATCTCCACGTCGTACAACAAGATCTATTACACGGTAAATATCACGTAAGTTCAAAGTATAACAACGTAAGTAAGGAGCATATATATCAACATCATCGTAAATACACAAGTTATCCTCGTTTTCACCTCTACAAAAGTAGAATCTTTAGCCTAATCCTGGGTTATTTTTCGAAAGATTAGACCCGAAAACAGGCTTGCGTTAACGATACTATCGTCAGTTGTAGTCAAGGGAATATTTTATATTCCTTAACTAGCGCACGGTAAATTCTTTCGTTAACGTGCAAAACGTGTAAGATTGTCGAAATTATTTAATTTTTGCAAACTTGACGTAACAGGTGCAAGAGAGAGATCAATGAAAACGTTTCTTTGAACCAATGAAAACGTCTCTTTAAAACAATGAAACTGTTTCTTTATTATATGCTCACTAAGTAAATCTTTATTTACAGGCAATGAAATGTTCTCTTTGAAATTCAAATGCACTATTTCATAGAAAGCAATGAAAAAAAAAATCAATCCACCCATTTCTTTGGCGTCAATGAAATCTTTTCCCTCGGTGTATAAATATAACACAAGAATTAAATCAAATCGATAAATGTTACATGTTGATAATAATGAACTCCAATGATGAAAGGAAATAAATATATATTGGATTATAATATAGTTCTAATTGATTTTATTTAAAAATATCTAATACATGTATTTGGTCGTTTTAACTAGATCTTTTTTCCGGATTAAGAAAGTATTTAGTAGCAATAAATAGAATATGTTTTATTTATTTATTTATTTTTTTTTTTCATTCTTTCCATGGTATGGCTTCAATCGCCTTTTACCGCCCTTCGCACCCTTACTCCTGTCACTCCCTACCCGCACTTCACTAAGCTAACCTAACTTTCCAATGCGTCCGCAGCCGAATTAAGCTACACTGTACAGCATTTGCCATGGGCATGGGGAAGCTGCGGAAAACCCGTACCGGTACAGACGGCCGTATATTTTTCTGATTTCCCGGTGCATTCACGAAAGTAACTTACTTAAGTGTAAACACCGAGGTTTCAGAAAAACTGACCTCCTGCTCACTGATTGATGTTGCCAGCCGGTGCACGGCTAAACAGTCACCCATCCAAGTTATGACCGCAAACAATGCTGCTTAACTCGGGGGACCGCCAGAGCCGCACACCGACCGCACAACCACCAGTGTCGGTCAATAAATAAAATATTTTTTTAGTATCCGTTGCACAGTGAAAGTTGATTCAAATAAATAAATATGTTGGAAATAAAAACAATGATGCAAAGCAGAACCTTGCACATTGCTTCCTCATTATATTTCGCTTTTTACAAAGCAACCTCTAAGAGGAAGTACGGTAATTGATTTTGGCTTCCTCATAGAGGAAGCTTTGTAAAAAGCGAAATATAATGGGGAAGCAATGTGCAAGGTTCTGCTTTGCATCCTTGTTTTAAATAAATAAATAAGCGCACACTCCCACTTTGTAAAAATATAATAAGGACGAACGGTACGGAAACTCCCTCGAATACTCTATCTTCTCTGTTTTTTTTGTAGAACACTACAGAAACCGATATTTTCCGAAATTTCATTGGGAAGCATGGATATGGATAGTTTATACGACATAAATCGCTACTTTTCGCAATATAGACTGTACAACATCGCTATGAAAATATGGTATCCTTCAACATTTTTGGGCTACATCTGACGTATTTTTCTGTTAATCATGAATTTGGTATTCATTTAACTCCTAGCTTGATATTTTATACCAAAATTCGCATATTTTAACGTTTCAACCGATCTTAACCAAATTTAATTGGGATCACCGGTGTATGAAAGCTCACATACATACCAATTTTGAGCTTAATATCTCGAAAATTAAAAGAGTTATCGCGTTAACAGACATTTAAAAAAAATTCAAAACTGCGTAAAAATGTAACGATCATGGGGATTTTAACAAAAATTGGTATGAACGATGAGGATTGACCCCTTTCTCTATGGTGTAAATTTCAGTTATATATCTCGAGGCGTTCCCGAGTTATAAAGGTTTACATTTTTCGAGCGTGTAACATACAGACATTTTTTCTAAATCACTTTTCTCGACGTTTTGGACCATTCTGAGTGTACTGACATGAAAATCTCGAAGAAAAAAAAGTTTCACGTAAACAAAGCTTCCTCTATGAGGAAGCAAAACTGAAAAATTTAATGAAATACATATTTGTTGGAGGGAAAGTAAATTTTCGTTGATTGAAATAATTAAATGTTGAATAGATAATCTTAGTTAATATTACCAAATCTTTTTACTGGGTGCAGTGTTCTCCGCTATATCGTAAGATGTTGTGTACAAAAAAAAGCAAATCTGACGTGACATTCTCCGAATCCGGTAAGTGTTCGTAAAACTCTAAACGTGTTTTTCTCGAAACCACTTTTGTAACTGATAGGACGTATTACTTGAACACCGTTGCATGAATCGATTTGAATCGAAGTACGTACACTCAGAAAAAAGATTTGGTAATATTAACTAAAATTATCTATTCAACATTTAATTATTTCAATCAACGAAAATTTACTTTCCCTCTAACAAATATATATTTCATTCAATTTTTCAGTTTTATTTATTTCCAACATATTTATTTATATTTTAATAAACTTTCACTGTGCAGCGGACACGAAAAAAATATTTTATTTATTGCTACTAAATACTTCCTTAATCCGGAAAAAAACATCTAGTTAAAACGACCAAATACATTTATTAGGTATTTTTAAATAAAATCAATTAGAACTATCTTATAATCCAATATATATTTATTTCCTTTCATCATTGGAGTTTATTATTATTAACATGCAACATTTGTCGATTTGATTTAATTCTTGTCGTATATTTATATAAAAATTATATATTCTTTAAATCAGCTGCAGGTGACGCGCGGTCGGTGTGTGGCTCGACTAATAGACTAAAATTTGACAAATATTGGTGGCTCACTATAGATAGCACCTTTATGCGAGAATTACGCAACCATAAATTACGACATGAGTACAACATAAATAGAATAAGAAATAACAGAAACAGACATTCAAAGTAAGTAATGTTACTTACCGAAAGAGAAAGGTACACTTCCTATTGTATTTATGTATATATGTTATTTATTTTTTAGTGCATTGTTAACTTAGTTTAAGTTCAACTTGACAAACAAGATTGTACGAAGGGTCTTTTTCCACTCAAGTTTTTCCCATATCGTTATGGTGACAATCAAGCACCGAGAAAGTACCGAGCAAATAAGAAGCTCAACAAATATCATTGTATAGATTCTTTTATTATTCATTATTTTTATGAAGAACCCGCGTAGAAAAAAAGAATCTTGTGAAGAATCTTTTAAAGAATCTTAAAAAAAGTCTTGAAAGAATCTTTAAAGGAATCTTGAAAAGAATCACGCATAGGAGCCAGAGCAAGATTCTTTCCAGGATTCTTTTCAAGATTCTTTCCATCCGAAAGCGTTTTGAGAATCTTTGAAAGAATCGTAATGAAATTCTTCAGAGGAATCGAGCGAAACCTGTTGATGCTTTCCAGGATTCTTTTCAAGATTCTTTCCATCCGAAAGAGTTCTGAGAATCTTTTAAAAAATCTTCGAAAGAATCTTGAAAAGCGTATTTAAGAGAATCGTGAAAAGATTCCGTCCATTAAATAGAAAAATCGTTGAAAAAATTTTAATGAAATTCTTCAGAGGAATCGAGCAAACCCTGTTGTTACTTTCTCTTGGTGTCGAGACAGTAAATTTCGGTACGTTAACGAAGGGTAAACCCCTCGTGTATAGTCGAACTCAGAACAGCTTTCCAGTTTTATATACGTTCAGGCTTTAAGTCACTTGCGAGAAACGCTTCGACCGCTCGCCATCTAGCGGAGTATTGAATATAAGTGTTTCGTACGATGCCACTAGATGGCGAGCGGTCGAAGCGTTTCTCGCAAGTGACTTGAAGCCTGAACGTATATAAGACTGCAAAGCTGTTCTGAGTTCGACTATACACGAGGGGTTTACCCTTCGTTGACGTACCGAAATTTACTGTCTCGACATCAAGGGAAAGTAACAACAGGTTTTGCTCGATTCCTCTGAAGAATTTCATTAAACAATTTTCAACGATTTTTCTATTTAATGGACGGAATCTTTTCACGATTCTCTTAAAGACGCTTTTCAAGATTCTTTCGAAGATTCTTTAAAAGATTCTCAGAACGCTTTCGGATGGAAAGAATCTTGAAAAGAATCCTGGAAAGCATCAACAGGTTTCGCTCGATTCCTCTGAAGAATTTCATTACGATTCTTTCCAAGATTCTCAAAATGCTTTCGGATGGAAGGAATCTTGAAACGAATCCCGGAAAGAATCTTGCTCTGGCTCCTATGCGTGATTCTTTTCGAGATTCCTGTAAAGATTCTTTCAAGACTTTTTTTAAGATTCTTTAAAAGATTCTTCACAAGATTCTTTTTTCTACGCGGGAAGACTGCTTACCATTAAGAACCGTATGCGAGCGGACAAAATGGTATTAATCAGAAATTATGGTTGTTTTTATATGTTTAATGAAACCATCAGTGTGAAACAACGATTGTACCAAGAACTTCAATAAACATTTAAAAAAAAAAAAAAGTGCGTGGCTCGCCGGTCCTAAGAGTTAAGCAGCGTTATTTTCGGTCATAACTTGGATGGGTGACCGCTCAGCCGGGCTCTGGTTTGCGCGCTAACTGCTGAGTGGGAGGCAGTTTCTAAGCTTCTAAGGGATGATAGTGAGCAATATTCCGATAAAAAATTTTTAATTTTTTTTATCTACATTTATATAACTACCGATTCAAATAAATATTTCTTAGATTTGAATATGTTTACTATTCAATAAGTATATTACTTACAAATTAAAAAAAATTATTTAAGATGATTGAAAGACTAGTAGGTCGGTATCCAGATAAGAAATTTTATTTCCGATGCGTAGATTCTAGTCGCGTTACACTGAGAGAAAATTATCGTATTAGTAACTATAAAGTGACAACTATTCATTTATGGTTAGTACAAAAATTTTTTGATAGTTGACACAACTATCAAATAGTTACTATAACTGGCAAATAGTTACCATAACTATTTTCGTAGTTATCGTAACTATGCACGGAAAAAAAAGTTTGGTTGTGGCAACTACGTTTTCGATTTGCTGTACACAATGTCTAAAAAATTAGTTGCCTCACCCATATCGAATAGTAACCTCAACTATTCACGATTAGTTCTCGATAGTTAGGTTAACTAATCCAATCGTTGGGACTACCACTCGAATAGTTGGGGCTACCATTCGAAACGTCGGTATTATCATTCGAATCGTTGGTATTACCATTTGAGTTGCTAGGGAAATAGAATAATCGATTGGTTGTGTCAACTCATTTCTTGGTTATAGCAACTAAACTTTTTTTCCGTGTAAAAACAGTTGCATGTAATAAAAATGAATAGTTGTCACTTTATAGTTGACTGTACTATTACGATTTCTCTGAGTGTAACAAGATCTTTTTTCTGGGTTTAGCCGTTTTTTTTTTAAATTTAATGTGAACTTTTTTTTTATATCCAATTTACTGCTTATTTTGTGGGAAGAAATCGATTCATTTTTTCAAACGCTCACCATTTCCACAAAATTTGTGTTTAAAGAAAAACGATTTTCAAGATGGGCTCTGTCGTCGCCATTTTGCGTCAAAATGATAATAAATTTTTTTTATTTTGTACTTCAACATGCTCACCCTATCGTGTGTTGTGTTTCCACGGAAAATAGAAAGCAACTGGTAAATCCGTGAATGTCCTCAACGCAGGGAGTGAACGTAACGTTTGGATTGCTGGTATTTCGAGGGTCGAGGTCGCCGTGAGTGTAAACTATGAGCCACCAGACCATAGCAAAACCGAGCCAGGAGAGTAGAAAATTCATGGAGAATACAAGCAACGTCCAGCGCCACTGGGCATCGACGAGGGTCGTAAATATGTCCTGAAAGCGTACGACAACCGAGATTGGACAGATATCGAAACGAGTGCAGCCACCAATGCAATATTGCACAAGAGAAGTGTCAATGATAAACTAGTTATGCACATAGGAATCGAATATTTCACAGCTAGTTTCGGCTTGATCCTCTCCAACGATTGCAATTCCATTCCCATTATATAAAGTACCTGCAGATATCGTCGACGTCTCTTTGCGACGTTTCCCTGAACGACGTTGCAATCACCGTGTTTGAATACAACCCTTTTTCGAACTCGTCTTGAACTGAATCTTGTCTGTCGATACCTGGAAAAAATAAATAAATTTGTTAACAAAAACTTCTTCAGAATTTTTCTAAAACTATTTCTCACGGTATTTGAAGGATTCATCAAAGAAAATATTGTTGGAATTGGACTCCGAGAGGGAAATATTTGGGGCATTCCATACCGATTCGACCTGGGTCGGAGCCTCGACCATTCGGATTTGGTCGAAAATTTTTTATATGATTGGACCAACTCCAAAAAGTACTGGAAATTTTTATCCGATTTTTTTCATTTATTTATTTTTTTACGATTTTTTAAAGGTAACATATGGTTAGCCCAAATTATAAAATCTGAAAAAATTCTCAAAAATTCTGCATGAAATAACAAAATTTCTGAGCCTAAAGCCAGTTTTTTAAAAACTGTTTCTCACGGTATTTAAGGATTCATCAAAGAAAATTTTGTTGGAATTGGGCTCCGAGAGGGAAATATTTGGGGCATTCCATACCGATTCGACCTGAGTCGGACCCTCGACCTCTCGGATTTTGTCGAAAATTTTTTTATATGATTGGACCAACTCCAAAAAGTACTGGAAAATATTTTCAGATTTTTTTTTCTCTTACGATTTTTTACAGGTAACATATCGTTAGCCCAAATTTAAAAATTTGAAAAAATTTGAAAAAATGCTGCATGAAATAACAAAATTTTTGAGCCTAAAGTCAAAGTGGGCCGGGTTTTGCTTCTATTTTTTTTCTATAAAAAACTATTAAAAAATTTAGAAACGAAAGAGGAAAAGTTATCAAATTTTTCTACACTGCGAGTTGCACAAAATTACGAAAAAAAACATTCCTCGTGGAGTACAGGGTTGAGTGAGATAACAAAATTGAATTTGTTTTGCGGTAGAATCTAATTTGATTTTCTTGTTTGTTCATCTCAGCTGCACTCGGTGATCTTGAATTTTTTTTTGTATTCAAAGGTGCGATCGCTTTTTAAATTATCATCATTGACATCTGATATTATCAATGGAATCCTTTGATTAGCGCGGCTTGTCAATTCTGATTCATAAGTATTTTTTTGGAAATAGGAAAAACTATTCGATAAGAATGTTATATAATTCTAGAAATTGCTGTATTACAAATAATTTAAAAAAATGAAAATTGAAATTTTCACAGCACTTCCTCTTTTTTTTCCATAAACATTCTTCCGCAAAAAATTATATCGTTATTATTTGGCTTCCTCAGAGAGAAACTCTGTTTTGCGATTCCGGCCTGATTTAACAGGGAACATATTTTCTATGAATCGCATTTTTTTACGAAAAGAAAGCACTTGTAGAAGAAAGCAATATTTTAGAAAAATTTGATGACTTTTCCTCTTTCGTTTCTAAATTTTTTAATAGTTTTTTATAGAAAAAAAATAGAGGCAAAACCCGGCCCACTTTGGCTTTAGGCTAAAAAATTTTGTTATTTCATGCAGAATTTTTGAGAATTTTTTCAGATTTTTAAATTTGGGCTAACGATATGTTACCTTTAAAAAATCGTAAAGAAAATAAATGAAAAAAATCTGAAAAAATTTTCCAGTACTTTTTGGAGTTGGTCCAATCATATAAAAAATGTTCGACCAAATCCGAGAGGTCGAGGGTCCGACCCAGGTCGAATCGGTATGGAATGCCCCATTTATAAATCAAGATTGATTTTTGATAATAATGATGCTAAAAACATGCTAATGCAGAAGTTCCGAGAAAAAAATTGCTGTATCAGCTTTTAGAAATCGCACTTTTTTATTACAAGGTTTTTAAATACATTTAATTTTTTGATACATTGTTTTGACGATCTTGAAATGCTTTTTATCCTGGAAATTTTCTTGATCGCTTTCATGAAATTATTTATTGAAACAGTCTTGAACTTTTTATGTGTCACATTGAATAATTCGATGAAAATAAATTCAAGATTCATGATTCTTTAACCTTCTCCCAAAATTGAGGAAGAGAATTTACAAAACTGTTAAAAAATTATTTGTGTTCAGAAAAATCAGGAAATCATTTTTACAAGAAAACCATTTTTTTTCTATAAACTTAATCAATTTTTTCCTTTCTTCTCGTCATTAACGTTTTTTTTCTACTTTGCATCGAAGTAGGGTAAAGCTTTGTTAAATTTATTTTCCCAGGTTGCACATATATTAGTTTCAAGATGAACAAATGAATCAATAATTCGTCTGCAGGCGATTCGCAGCTCGAATGAATTTTTATTTGAAGCACTATTCCATACGCAGTAAAACTTTGAAAATGTTAACGGGGGGGGCGTTCCGAAATTGGCAAAGTTAGTTCACCTAAATAACAATCATCCAATCAAACTTTAAATTGGGATTATGTGTGTGATACATTTATAATCTAAATATAAAGTTCAAAAACTTTTGTGACCTAATATAGAGCACGTTATTTATTTTTACAAAAAATTATTTTTAGCATTGTATTCAAAAAGAGGTTAAAGTTGCTGTTTATATTTTCTGTTATCGCATTCATAATTTAATGCTCAGTATAATATTTTTTATAGTGTATGTATGTATTTGTATAGTAGAATATTTTATAATGAGCGTTAAATTATGAATGCGATAGTAGAAAATATAAACAGAAACTTTGACCTCTTTTTTAATACAATGCTAAAAATAATTTTTTGTAAAAAAAAAGTGTTCTATATTAAGTCACAAAAGTAAAATGTTTAAGGGTCAAAGAGTTGGAGCAAGTGTAGACACCATCGAGACAGTCTTGTATATCCACACGGCTACAAAATAATAAACTATTTCCGTGGCGCTCATACAAAACCGTCAGTTTCTCCACGCGTTTTGGCGCAGTCTGCACGAAAATAATTTTACAGCATATTGCCAAGAGATTTGATTAACATGAAGATGCGAGTTCGTCGGCAGATTGTGCATCGCACTCTTTCTCTCAGCCTCGCTCATCATTTTCAAGACGAGGTTGCACTTGGACACCGGAATATCGTTTGATGCCATCAGACAGTTTCATGAGCCAGGGTCGAATAAATATATATTTTCCAAAAGAAGGAAAACATTAATTCTTACAATTTTACTACCACTCCCACGTATATTATCAATTATTTCCAAAAGCGTGATAGCGCAAAAAAGTGCAGAAACAGCAAAAAAAAAAAAAACTGTTCTCAAATATGTATACATATTAAACAAATTTTTTGCCCAAAAACTTAAAAAAAAATTATATAGGGTAGAAGTACCGGTTGTGGCCACTTTAAGAATTTTCCCATTTTCAAGTACTTGTGATTGGGACCAAATATCATAAAACTGTTTTGGACCTATACTTTTCATATCTGAGAAGAATATAATTTCAGATTTCTAGCATTAAAATCTTTATATGTATCGAGAAAATACTGGAAAATAGAAAAGAGTAGGAGCATAGCCATTTCACCAGTTTTGGCCACCTATGCACCGGTTTTGGCCATGCTTAAAATTAGAATAACTCAATATTCATTGCACTTGAAACATTTTTAAGGTGTGTTTAATAAATCAAAATCGTATTCTTATGAAAGCATCCAATTCCTTTACACGAAAATGTCTTTAAAGCACCGATGCCATCTGTGAACCTAACTAACCTTTTTTGACATTCGTCTCCTTCGTTTTGCACTTTTTCGTAGCAGCTTTCTTTGTCACAAATAGTCCTACATTATATTAATGTTTTACTCTTTACACTTTTATTTTTTACTTTTTCCAGAGTTCTTTCCGAAAGTAGATTTTCGCATTGAATAATGATGGGAATCTTCAACATGAAAGGTGTTCCACCGCTTTACCTTCTTTTTTACTATACATTTCTAAGGATATATTTTTCTTAGCGTTTTGTCGGTTTTTTGTTTCTTCTTTACGAATTTATGAATTGATTGTGTAATAATTAACGAAAAATTAATGATTATATTATCATGGCCATATCCGGGGCAACATGCTTATTCCATGCACCAGTTGTGGCCATCGTATTTTTTATAAATGTATAGCTTTGTTTCAAACTTTTAGTACATCAACATTTGCAGTGATGGCTCTTAAGATTGATATGTGCAAAGCTGCATGCAATTCGCCAACTATATAATCCGAATATGTATCTAGAGCTTTCGTCAAAATCTTGTCGAATTCCGTAAGGAGTTGACAATTTGAAGAATCAGCTGATGATACTTTAATTACTGACATAGTACTTTTTGTAATGGAGACGAACGGACGTCAAAATGACGATAAATGTTTCCAAAATACACAACATTATGAAAAATTATGATTAAATACAGGTGCAGAATTAAAATAGCCACGAAAAACGTATTTAAGTGTACGGGTGGCCACAACCAGTACTTCTACCCTATTAAAATTTCAATGAAATTCTATTTTAATAATTAGGGTAAGTACGGGTTTTTTAAAAACTATAATAAGAAAATAAGTAAAACACTTCAGTACAATTGAGTAAAAAAAATCTGTGACCTTTAATGGCCAAACACTTTTTATTAAATTTACAGGAAATATTAATTTCGTTTTTGCCGTGCAGACGTAGCTCAGGGTTGTATAAAAATTTCACTAGAAATTTCAACGTTTGTAAAAACTAATCTTTAACGAGAAGGTCTGAAATCTAAAAACAGCATTCAAACGAAATTTTCTCTGTCTTTTGGCTGTTTTTACTGGTGTTACATCTCCGCTATATTTCACGAGCAGAGAATATTTCTTTTTTACAGGCAAAAGGAGAAAAAGCGGAAGAAGAAAAAACAAAAAGTTTGAAGAGCTTGAAAGGCGACGTCGACAATCTCTGAAAATAAAGCTCGTCGAGTAGGCAGCAGGGAGGACACTGAAGGGGATGGAAATTGTTGGGAACGTGGCGAGCTTCAACGGGCAAGTAATTTAAATATTTAGATTAGTCTCGTGACTCCCAGATCCCTAGTGGAACGCTGGCAGGACCAGAAGAGGTTACAACAAAATAATCACAATGAGCCTTTATATTCACGAGTTTCGTATAAAAAATGGTTTAACATCATACATGTCTTGTTTATGTAATAGACTATATAAAAAAAACTTTTTTTTTTTATTTGCCACATCAAAACACAATAGTCTGGACCCTGATATTGGCTCTTGTTAAAGGAAAAGTTCGTACGAATTTTTTTAGAGGTGGCGCAACGATCTTTTGTATTTCCCATTTGATTTCCTTTAGACGGATACCAATATTTTTTAACACGATGGATGGTGCTATCTATCGCAGCATTTAGTAGCTTGAATAATTACCTTAAATTTCGTGTATCGTACAAAATTTTAGGCCGCATAGTGCCAGAGATATTGAATTTTGCGTAAATAGATGTTTTTCACTTTTTCAAAAAACGGTTACATAAGACAAACTGCCATTTTCCTTGGTAGGAATACTGTGAAAATTTGTATAAAATCCATCAAGAACATGTAAGAACTTATCTTCATACAATTTAGCCTCTTTTGTGATTATTATTTTTATTATTATTATTTGACAATAAAATGCTTATTAACATGTCTAATCATTTTTTTTTCTACTATACACGAGCGAAATTCCGGGTTTATACTATAATATTGAGTCTCGTAAAAACAGAACACCGTGTGAATTTTTCTAAGAGGTAGCGTAATGAATTCACCCTTCCATCAGATTTATAACAAATTATTGCAAATGGAAAAAAATGAAAAAACTTCATGCCGCCTTTTACAAAAATCCGCATGGTTTTATCTTGTTACGAGATTCAGTATTTTGGTATAAGTCGGGTTTTTTGGACGTGATTGAAAAAAAAATTATTAGACATCTTAAGGGGAGGGAGACAAGTCAAGACAATTGATTTTGGAAATTCAATATCATCCAAATTCTATTGCATATAAAAATGCCCAATACACTATATTGTTGGTGCTCGATGAAAGGATTTTTTACTGTCGTCTGACTTGCATATGCTTTTCAATATTATTTTAATCAAAGTTATTAGGTTTTCCATTCTGCGCATGATTCAGATCAAACTACTAGGCAGATTGGAATGGTTGACGTCTCATTTTCTTCTTCATGAAAAAATACACCGGCTAAATGGAGCAAACTATTTTTTTTTCATTCTGAAAGCAAAGTTAATCACTGATTTACAAAATAGCATAAAATTTATTTATTAATAATCATGTCACTTAAAAAATATTACATTTTATTAATATTTGCTCCATTTAGACGGTGTATCATTTCATGAAGAAGAAAATGAGACGTCAACCATTCCAATCTGCCTAGTAGTTTGATCTGAATCATGCGCAGAATGGAAAACCTAAGAACTTTGCTTAAGATAATATTGAAAAGCATATGCAAGTCAGACGACACTAAAAAATCCTTTCATCGAGCACCAACAATATAGTGCGTTGGGCATTTTTATATGCAATTGGATTTGGATGATATTGAATTTCCAAAATCAATTGTCTTGACTTGACTCCCTCTCCTTAATAAGCTTTTAATTGTCAAATAATAACAGTACAAATAATAATCACAAATGAGGTTAAATTGTATGAAGGATAGTTTTGACATGTCCTTGACCAATTTTATACAAATTTTCACAGTGTTCCCACTAATGAAGATGCTAGTTTGTCATAGGTAACCGTTTTTTGGAAAAGTAAAAGACATATGTTTACGCGAAATTGAGTATCATTCACACTATGCGGTCGAAAATGTTCTACGATGCACGAAATTGAAGGTGATCATTCAAGCTACCAAATGCTACCATACATAGCATATTCCATCGTGTACGAAAATAATGATATTCGCCCAAACAAAAGATTCGATTTTCTACGTGTCAATCAAATGGGAAATACAAAATATTTTATGTGGAAAGTAAAAAAAGAAAAAAGAACTTTTTTTTCTGGCAGTTTATTGTGTAAGTATTATAGCTTTCGTACTTCGGGGGGTAAATGGAAAAAGTGCTTTTCATCGTGAAACATGTGTGAGAGTTGTCAATCAACCGGATTCGATGAAATTCTACATGAAATTCTGTGACGGTCGAAAATGTGACGTCACTTTAGATACAGACAGTCAATTTCACTATATTTTTACAATGATTGTATAGCAGAAACGACGCAGAGAAGAACACGTGAACGTGAGGGACACGAGAGAGCCGTTTGCGTTTTTGGCAAATGCGAATGCTGCCGGAAAGAACCTCGACTCTGTCCTGTCCTTGAACGTCTGCGAAAGAGCGCCATACTATTCCGCAATTTGAGCATGAAGTACGATCAGGGCATTCGCGTTAATGCATCTCAGATTTGTCTTGAATTCGGGAGAATTATTGATTTGTAATTGTCATGCTTTGCATCAACGACAAATCGTAATATGTCAGCGGGAGATTATATTGCCGATCATTTAAAAGGGAAATCGTTTATTTCTGACTAAATAAACTTTTTTTTTATGAGCCAAACTTTTGAGGAAACTTGGGATGCTTATTAGATTTTCTATGGCGAATGAGAAGTGGAATTGTTGATAATAAAATATTATTTTTTTACATCTCATCAGCGTCTTGTTGCCTTGAGGGACCTTAAATTGGTTTCCAGTTATTTCGAGAATTTTAAACAGATCACGATATTTTGTAAATATATCAAATTTTTTAAGCATGTAACTGATAGTAATCAAAATAACATAAATGTTGTACTGATTAGAACAGTTTTTTTAATCCACATTAGAGGTATAGTTATTTTTGCAAATATCTTTTTTAATTTCTGTTTAAAAATTCTGGAAAAATTGAACAAACGATGGAATTTTATTAGGAATGGATTTAATATTCTTATTTCGTAATAGAAAAATGCATTTATACGTAAAAATACTCCATAGGGAGATTAACAGTTAACTAAAGTTTCCTAAAAGTTTGGCTCATAAAAAAAATTTATTTCTGAGTAAATAAACTTTTTTTCAGGAGCCAAAATTTTGAGGAAATTTTCGTTGGTTTTTAGATTTTCTATGAAGTAAAATTGTTAATAATAAAATATATATTTTTTTAGTGCCAATATCGTTTTTTTTCCTTGAAGGACCAGAAGTCGGGTTCCTATTATTTCGATAATTTTAAACAGATCATAATAATTTAAAAATATATGAAATGTGCTAAGTATGTAATTGACAATAATCAAAATAATGTTAATGTTGTATTGAATAGAACAGTTTTTTTAGTCACATCAGATATCTTTCCTATTCCAATTGACAAATTTTGGAAAAATTTAACAAGCAATGGATTTTTATAAGGATTGGATTTTGTATTTTTATTTCGTAATAGAAAAATACATTTATAAGTAAAAATACTCCATAGGAAGTCTAACAGCCAACCCAAGTTTCCTCAAAAGTCTGGCGCATAAAAAAAAGTTTATTTACTCAGAAATAAACTTTTTTAAAGAGCCAGACTTTTGAGAAAACTTAGCTTGTTTATTAGATTTCCTGTGAAGAACTCGAAGTGGAATTGTTGATAATAAAATATTTTTATTATCAACGCAATATCGTTATTTCCCTCAAGGGAAATAACAATATTGCGGCTAAATATAAATCGATTTCTAGTTATTTAAAGAATTTTAAATAGTAAATATATGAAATGTGCTAAGCATGTAATAGATAATAATCAAAATAACAATAACATAATAACAACAGCCTTTTTAGCCATATTGGAGGTATAGTTATTTTCTCAAATATCTTTTCTAACTCCAATAAAAAAATCCTGGAGAAATTTAACAAACGATGGAATTTTAATAGGAATTGATTTTATTTATTTATATTTCGTAATAGAAAAATGCATTTGTACGTAAAAATATAAAAAAATAATTTTATCAAAAGTGCCGTTTTTAAAATGATTTTTATTCAGAAAAATTAAAGAAAGATAATTGTTTTCAACGTAGAAGGGATTTGACTATTTTGGTACAACTAGTTGCTTCTCATATTAGACTGAATCGACAAACCGGAAGAGTTTTGTATAATTTGTTGGAAAACGTTCGACCCTGTGTATTCCTCGTAGAGTGTATTTGAAAATAGTGTTTATAGTCCCATTTCAAAACAGTGATGGGAGTTGTAAACTGACTCGTTTTACACACCGGCGCCTTCTTCTTTGGCCAATGTGACGAGATGAGATCAACTGTTCAAAGAAAACACGTCCCAACGAAGTCCTTGGACGTGCTGGGCATTTGGTTCCGGCATCTATTTCACTAAATAGTCTAGTCTTGAAATTCGAGGATGTTGTGATGCGGATCACTAACTGGGGCAAAACATATCACGGTCGAAGATGAGATGTAAATTTGTGTAAAGCTATAAAAGTGTTTTCCCTAGCAACTCGACTATTAATTGATTAGACCAATCGAGTTATTGGTTGTATTACAACGAAAGTAGTTTAGTTTTTTCATATCATTAAAAACGTCTGTTTTGTTTTGCCTAAAATCAGTGGAGTCCTTTTAAAGGGAAAGAGATGCATGACTCTTTACGATATTAAAATAAAACATATATAAACTATTAGACTCCAAATTCTTCCGGAAATATTGTAAAAAATACCGACAACTTTTTTAACTAGGTTAATTAAAAATAACCAATTTGTCCGCGACATGTAAATCATATGCACTAGAGACTTTGTAAATATAATATTTTTATGACGATATGAGATTTTCATGTCAGGAAACTCAGAATGGTCCAAAATGCCGAGAAAAGTGGTTAAGAACAAATGTGTGTGTGTGTATGTGCACCCACATAGAAAAATATATATGTAACATATACGTTAAATATATGGCGCCAAAAAGTTCTATATGCTGCATATATTCTGCATATATGTGTGCAAAAATATATTCAAAATATATGGGATATATGTATGGAATATATGTAAAATATATTTCATATACGTTTAGCGCCAAAAAGTTCTATATGGCGAATATATCGTGCATATATTTCTATTTCCATGTGGGCAGGTTTCCTTGTAAGCACGATAACTGTCGTAATTTAAGATGTATCTTCGTCAAATTTGGCACACAAGTTGGTTGTCATCATCAACAACGTTTGGCATTGTAGTTGACGTGAATCGGTTGGAAAATTCAAATTTTACAGCATTTCGAACACTAAAAAACCGTTTTCACGCTATAACTTTCGCAAATTAAGAGATATTGGGCTAAAATTTTGTAAATGGAATATCAACCAACCATGACGTGTACCAAATTTGACGGGAATTGATAGAGTGGTTCTAATTTTATTGCGTTTTCAATTTTTTTTTATTGCCTGCAAAGACTTCAATTCTTGAATATTCTGAGATAGCCGGCTGCAATTTTCGACATGATTTCATTATTAATTATCAATGATAAATTTAGTCAAAAGAAGTATCGATATGTCGGTAAATTTGATTTGTCGAACAAAAAAGAAAACAAATTTTTAACAAATTTTTTCACAGATTTATTTTTAATTTTATTCACATATCGACTATCATCGAAAAAGTTTTGAGTACAAATTTGACGCATATCTGTTC
Source organism: Ephialtes manifestator (assembly GCA_963970395.1). Lineage (NCBI taxonomy): Eukaryota > Metazoa > Arthropoda > Insecta > Hymenoptera > Ichneumonidae > Ephialtes > Ephialtes manifestator. Next base: position 10,754,065 of record OZ019969.1, on the reverse strand, counting down.
AGCCGGTCAAATTTTATAGCATTTTGATTTTTTCGAAAAATCTCATTCTCGCGCTGACTCGTACAAATTATGAGATACCCGGTTCTAATTTGGTCCACATATGGACTACCACGATACAAGATTTTAGGACAAATTTGAGAAAAAACGGTTCGTCGGTTGAAATTCTACGATACTTTGAATTTTTAGAAAAATGTCTAGGGCATAAACAAGCCAGCAAAGTAGAACTTTGCAAATTGCTTCCTCATTATTTTTCGCTTTTTACAAAGCTTCCTCTATGAGGAAGTTAAAATCGATTAACATACTTCCTCATAGAGGTAGCTTTGCAAAAAACAAAAAATAATGAGTAAGCAATTTGCAAGATTCTACTTTGAAGGCTTGTTTTATTTAACGTTAGATCAATGACCTTATAAGAATAATATTCGATATATAATCGTGTCGATAGTTAAATAACAGTATTCCTCTTCGATGGAGATGCACGAGCATTCTCGTGAGGGTACCTAGTTTCACACGCCATCCGCCAACCCTGACACATTGACCCGGGACAAGAATAGGCGGCACACGGGAGCAAAGACGGAAGCCTATTGGAACCAGTCATAAGCTGTTTGCTTCAGTCATTATGAATTCTAACATATTCGTTTCAAGGAAATCACGCTTGGCAATAAATTCATGAAACACATAATCGAGAACAAGGAGCTCGTGGACGTTTAAATATTCAAAAAAAATAAAAAATACCTGCCGGAAAAGTGTATGTTGATCGTTTCGGTTAATCTGAAAAATGCACTTGATCTCAAGGCGTTTCTGCAATGTGTAGATAGCTACGAAATCTGAATTCGTAGACACGATTTCGCGTTACCGAGAGTCGTTTATTTTAAGCACACGGTTAAACATGCTTCATTTATAGCTTGTGTATATATATATAGATATACATATATATATTGCAGCCCTCGGGGTGGCTCGTCGTGATGCACCTACGTCATAGGATAGGATCTCGAAACCCCTGAGATGTGAACGGGCTGCTGCTGTTGCTATTGGCGGGTTGGCAATAGGTACTACAAACACATGCAGACCTTCTCGCTCCACTCCCGATGCTATAGAGGATCGACACTCGCGAAATCCTAACGTCACATACGCGTGCAGACTTCGGCATACTCTTGCTATAAGTAGGTATAGAGTTCAGTGATCCGACTACGGAAATAAGAAAGTCACTGATACACAAACGAAGTAGCAACTTTGCGGCCATTGTGAATTGTCTTGTTAATCTGAGATAAGGATAAAAAAGAAATAAAAATTGTGACTAATTTCGGATGCTCGATTAATTTAGGAGCTTGTAAATTACCCGCCGAGTGGGCGTTTCCTGCACGATAATATATAACGGCACAAGGTAATTTATCACCAGCGAACGACCTACCACAATTTGTCTTTTTTACTTATTAACCGTTTCAGGAAACAAACTTTTTTTTTTATGTACTGAGACGAAATTTTACTTAACGTTCCCGACAATTTTCAAAACACAGTCTAAAAAAGATCTGTGCGAACGATACTCGAAAGATTTTTGCTAACAGAATTTTTGTATTTCAAAAATTATTGTGATTCTGCTTTCCATCGTAATGAGAAATCAGCTTTCAGCCCTTTGGATTTGTTAAAAATCATTCCATTATTTTTTATCTTACTTCATTTATTTATTTGTGCCATAACTAAATTGGCATTTATATATTTTGTATGTCCTACTACATTAGTATCAAAATCATTTAATTAAAATGAGAAAGAAAGATTTTTCCATAAAAATTCAGTCGTAAAATCAAAGTAACTCAGAAAAATAGTCCATTTTTAAAAAATAAGTACGTGTAGAAGGACTTTTTATTTTTATTTTCTAATCAAATGATTATTAATTTTTTTTTACGTATTTCTACGAATAGTTGTTAAACATCATTTTTGTAAAGTCTATTTTCATCGTTCTATATTCTTTTCTATATAGAACTTTCTAAAAATAATAGAAAAAGAGAAATCAAATAATAACAATAATCTAAAAAATATTTACTCATTACTTGATAGTTACTTCAATTATTATGTCATTATCCAATGAAATTCAATGGAAAATACTTTTTTTTTTAAATAAAAATGTTACCTATATATTAGGACATTTCCAAAAAATAAGGAACGTAATTTATGGTATAAGTAAATAGAGTTAATTCGAAGGAATGAGATTATCTCATCTCTGGATGTCTTTCCAACCTTAATCGCCAATTCCGTGCAGTTACGAACAAAGTACTCTCACTCAGCCAGAAGATCATGTAACAAAATAAACGATTCATGATTCCAAACCTACATAAAATAACACTACTCTTGCCCAACAAGATCTACGAGAAAGCATATTAAACTGCATTCCACAGTCTCAGCAAGCATCCAACCGTCTTCCCTTGTTTTATGCATTATCCACACATATCAAGCGCAAGCATATATTCGAATGCCAAGAGGGAAGCGAAGAGCATAAAGTCTCTCCAAATGATCAACAATTCAGAACATCACGAGTCTCGAAACTAGTTGAAAACGTTGATGCAGAGGAGCCACGCGCGTTTTTGTCTTGTTTGAATGATGTAAACATGTTGGATGAAGCCGATCTGACGTAGAACGCCGTGTACATGTGTTTCTAATCTACATTGGGGATTCTTGCAGTATAGGTTATGTGATCCTAAGTATTGTAGAAGCGTGGAAAGCTATTTCCGTACACTTTCGTAGCTTAAATCGGCTAGATCATCAAGAACATCAACGTGTTTTCTCTTGGTCGATGCCAGTCTGCGTCTTCCTGCATATAAACTACATTTTCTAAATACATGCTTATGTGTCTGACGGTGATGAAGCCTCGGTGTGAAAACGTGGGGGTTTCAGAAAATGCATACTTGAGAATTTCCTCCCGCCAGGCGGCCTCTCCGGAGGTGGTGGCCTTGACCACTAGCATGGAGACCTGGGAGATGGCTCTCCGCAATCCCGACAAGGTCATTCCGTCACCCAGATGGTGTCGTTGAACAGAGTGATCAGCTGCACCTTCGGGTTTTCCGGGATGCAGCTCCATGTTAAAATGTGTAGCAACAAAAAAGAAATGATCCAATTTCAGTCGTTGGCTATTTGTTTGTTCTGATCCGTTTTAGTCCGCACATTGGAACAAGGGTTTCCACTTGTACTGTCATTGTCCTCATGATTCACCCTTTGCCGGTTCTTCTTCTCCGTTTTTTTTTCTTTTTATCGAATCCACAGGTTGGGATTCGACTTTACCACGAAAATTTAAATATCTACGGAACTACGTGATTTACCGCGACAGCGACGTGGTATTTTAGAACCGGCAGCCTCGCGACTATACGGGACTTTGACTGACCGTTTCGCGATACGTTAGTTTAGGATTGGACGGCGTCGCGCGTGAGCAAACCGTTGCAGCGCGCTTTCCGAGGAGAAGAAGCCGAATACGATGCTTGTGATGATGATAATGATGATGATGACGATGATGCAGCAAGGCAGCCTCGTAGTAGACACACGGTAATGGCGATCGCGCGTGTATAGAAAGCGACACGGCGATTTAACATGCTAAATTTAGCTTTCGCGTACAAGCTACAACGCAACAAGATGGCTGGTCGGACTTGTCTTGAGACAAACTTTGAGGGAAATCCGAACGAGACGCGGATGAGGCCGTTACTTAAATTTAGACTGCTCGGAACGTCCCTGATCCTGTTGCAGTTGATCCTAAACGGTGCAATGCAAAAGGGACAGAGAGAACAAACGGAATGTGGAGATCAAGGTGTTAGGATTCTTGATTTGCCTCAAATATCATTGTCAACCGGCTGATTTGGGACACGATGGTTAGAGCCAAATGTCGCAGCGTGTCCAGAGCCATAGAAAAATCCAGATCAACCTTTTACACCACATTCGGTAATCAATGAAGCTATGGGACGTGACAAATGTGATCACAAAAATACGGCTATTTTCCTAGTTTATGATTGCAACCCGCAAATTTTCAACTTTGATGGTTCCTGTAGGTCGATCAATGATGTTGCGCGATGTGAAATGGGATTTAGGTTAAGGAGGATGATTGCCTACCGCAATCGCGCTAGTTCCACGGTGTGGCTGCCAAAGGGATCCAGTCTTGAAAACGGAATTTCGAAGGGTTTTTAATCAAACAGTTTCCGATCTCTCTAGTGTCTTGATATCAAACACCATGTAGTCAATCTCGAGCAGACAACTTTACGATCCATCCAAATCATTAACACTTTGTTTTCAATCGTGTTCACAATCGAGCACTTCTTTATGTTGTATTGTTGGATTAGATAATCCGACAATCTCCAATTTTGATGACACTTTGTTTAGTTGTACGTGAATTTCCAAAAGTTCCTACGTTGCAGAATAATGCACTGAATGTTTTCCGAACTTATTGGAATACATTTTTTATAAAAGTTTTTCTTGATTCTTGGGGTTTTGACACGTTTATTATTTTTTTGTTTGGATTTAGTTGGATTTTGTAATTTTTCGTGTAACAAACTGGTAAGACAAGTTTGCGATTTCTGCAAAATGTCGGCGAGTTTAGCGTTTATTTATTCGCTCATATATTTTCGTTCTTCCAACGCGCTTGATGCTATTAGCCAGTGTCTCTTTCGCGTGAAAATCACTCATCACACCTCTTTGTCCCGCGCGCTATTCACGAGTTTGAGGCGTGGTGCAGATTTATTATACGGTACATAAGGACTCACGGAAAAACTTTTTCATCTCATAATTAAGGCTGCAGAATCAGCATTAAATGTGCATAACGTGTCTAGCCGCTAACGACCGAAACCGGCCAATTAGAACTCGTCCCTAACGAATGAAAGCTCCGTTCGCACTGACTGTGATCCAATTTTGCTTTTGGCGAGGCAAACGCTTTTCTTTGTGTCCACTACTATAGTATGCACTATGCGTCACCTAACGTGCGGTCACTTCGGGTGATTGGCTAAATTCGTTGGAGATCTATCGACCGTACGACAATTCGCTTAATCTCCTGTCACCGGTTGATAGCAACGCTTTTAGTATGTAGGTAATGTGTGTTTATTATTATTCGAGATTATTTGCAAGTCATTTCGCCGTAATCTTCAGTCATAATTCGGAGAATAATAAATTAGGCTTAGGGAGATGTCATCAACTTTTATTCCAGACGATGAGATAAACTTAATTCCTGTTAATGAAAGAAAATGTCTGTAAGTTTTGTTATTCGATGACATTGCGAACATTTTTATTTTATCTCTTTGTAGATAAATAAAAAAGAATTGACAATAAAATAAGGGAAAATCATTTAATAAATTGTTTCTTTAAAAAATTTTTTAGACCTTTTATTTTTCTTTCGATTCTTTTCGTATTTTCCTCGTAGATAAATAAAACTGAATTCACAATAAAATGAAGGGAAATTATTCAAATAATTGTTTTTTTATAGGGTTATAATTATTAAATGAAGTATGTACCTTCTATTTTTCTTTCGATTCGTTCGGTATTTTTATAGTTTGCATAATAATATGAACGCCAAATTTTTAAAGATATATTATAAAATGCAAAAGGTAATTTTGTTTTCTTAAAGAAAAAGAAAAATCATGGTTATTCCGCAGCGGCCACTTCCGCAATTAGAACGATATATTCTTGGCGCTAGCGATGGCGGAATGGCGAAGAAAAATTGCGGCAATAGGGAGAAATTGGGAGCGGGTTGTTACTATTTTTGTAAATATATATAGCGTCTGTCTGTCTGCGGAGAAGTAGTAGCAGCGGTATTGTACGATCCAGTTTTGCTTTTGACTGTGAGAGAGGGGCAGAGATATATGCATTGACTGATAGATCGAGATTCCGCGGTATATTTTAACCGCAGGAACTTATGAGGTCTCCGATCGGGTAACCGTAGATCCGTTACGTATATATAGTTACATTATATATCCTCGCTCGTATCCACCTGCCGTCTGTCTAATATTTCTCTTTTGATTTCACATGGAAAAAACTGTGTAATCGTGAAACTTTTTTTTCTGTGATTTTAATGAAATCGTAATTCATACTGTTTCCACTTTGGCAAGGTCATGAATATTTGATTTTTTAAAAGCATCTCACGTACTTTTGAATTTATGGTGCTTTTTGTAAGATTTCAGAGGTCAAAATCAGTGATATTTATCGACATATATCACATTTTTGAGCTGCTGGTGTTTTGTAAAAGATTTTACTTCTGTTCCGTTAAATAATATTTTTTAAACTAGGTATCGACAACATATGGCTATTATGGGACACTCAATTTTTGTTTGTTTTCCACTATACATACTTCTATGAGACCAACCAGTAGTTAAAAATAATTCCCAGCTGCGCGGAAGACAAAATCATTTTGAGACTATACGTTGATTCCAGATACAGACAAAATATGAAGAATAACGTGAACTTACGCCCAGAAAAATCAATTTCATAAGTTTATTTAAATCAAATATGGGATCTATTTCAAATAAATGAAATTTTCTTTACATCAAATAAATTTTATTAAAAAACGGTATGATTTATTTGTATGCAATAAATTCTATTTGATCGAAACAAAATTTTATTAATGTGAAATTGATCCCGTATTTGATTAAAACAAACCCATCAAACCGATCCTCTAGGTGTAAATACAGAGTTTAAGGAAACAGATTTTTTATCAATTGCATCCATCAGAGTAAAAAAAGAAAAGGGCTATATTAAAATGATAGAATATATGCCCAGCTGATAATTATTTGGAAACATTTGGTATACCGATCTTTTAATAAAAGTGTAGAGTTAAAAAACAACTAAAGATCGTTTATTTTTGCTTCCTCTTGGAGGAAGTTATGTTTTCATGAAAATTTTTTTATTTTCTTGATTTTTATGCCGGGATACTTAGAATGTTCCAAAACGTCGAGAAAAGTGGTCTAGAAAAAATGTCCGTATATATGTATGTGTGTGCGGATGTGTGTGTATTTGTATGCAACTTCGAAAATTCAATCGTATAACTGAAGAATGGTTTTAGCTATCGAGCTGAAATTTGGTACACAAGTGAAGCATTTTTATTAATTATTTTTAACAAATTATATACACAAATTTCGATTTTAAAACCGGTGCGGTGGTCTAGTGGTCAGTGTACTAGCCTCTAATCCAGAGCATCGGTAGGTCGCGGGTTCGATTCCCGGTGCCGTCGATTTTCGTCGAAAATATAAATACGGGCGCGATGAAGCTCCAGATGTATACATGAGACCCACACAGATATTTCTACCTGTGGAGGTCACATGTATACAGCTGTAGTCTGTGTTTACGTTCTCGACGAAACGTGACGTAGCTCCGGTGACGTGAGGCGAACTCGAGACCGGCTATATCGGCATAGGTTTTCCGCAGTTTTCCTATGCCCATAGCAGAAATGCTATGGCGAATGCGATATAGAGGGGAAAGTCGGATGCGGCCGCATGGGGGCCTGGTTACTGATCCGGACCAGACCCCCAGGGGGGACTGGCTACTGATCCGGACCAGACCCCCAGGGGGGACTGGCTACTGATCCGGACCAGACCCCCAGGGGGGACTGGCTACTGATCCGGGCCGACCCTGCAATAGGCGTATGCCTCCAGGCGGGGGGAAATGCATATAAAAAAAAAAATAAAAAAAAATCGATTTTATGCCATTTTTAATTTTTTGAAAAAACGACGTGGACACTCTAACTTTCGTAAAATTTAGTATATTTTGCTAACTAGTTGTTTATAAGAGCAGGTGCACTCAATGTTGTTTGGTATTGAATTTGGCTCGAATCGGTAAAGTGGTTAAGATTTTATGGAATTCCGAATTTTTAAAAAATGGACATTATCGATCTATTGTAACTTTTGCAAAACTTGAGAAAGCGAGCTCAAATTTTGTATGTGTATGAAACAATATTCAGCCATTATATATGTACAATTTAGTGACGAATGGTATGAAATTGTTGATTTTGTGGAATGTTGAATTATTTTTAGAAATATACGTTATCACACTTACATTTGGAAACGCTCTAATAATAACGAAATCGAAAAAGCAAATTTACAACATGTTTATTTATCTAATTAAAACAAGGATGCAAAGTAAAACTTTGCACATTGCTTCCTCATTATTTTTCGCTTTTTATAAAGGTTCCTCTATGAGGAAGCCAAAATTGATTAACATAATTCCTCATAAAGGCCCATGTAGAAATCAGTCTGGGCGTCCCAGTTTGAAACTCGATCCTGGTCGGGATTGGCTCGGGTTTCCATAAATGGGTTATCTAACTTGGAATCTGAATAGATCCCAAATAGATTTCCGATTACGCACTCGATGATAGCTTATCATCGATCAGGATTTGCTAGGATTACCCTAAGAGAGCCGTCCGATTTAGAATCGGGATGGAATCCGGATCGGATCCAATTCTCAACAACGAGATGTATTACCGTGCATCGGGATTTGTTAGGGTTACCCTAAGAGGGGTTCTACTTGGATTCTGAATAGAATGCAGATCGTCTTCCCGGTACTCAACGATTTGTGCGGAACTAATTTTACTTCACCCTTTATGTAGTAAAATTTGGTAGAACACACGTACGGAAAACTTTTCCTTAACTCGCGTGATTGTAACAACGTGTGCGGTTCATGTGATTCCAGACGCGTTCTCGTCGCTACCCAAGTAAAAAAATTATATTTAGAGTATATAAAGAATATATATAGTTTTAAACATAGAATTGGGCATATATAATTTTTATAAAATCTATATACAATTTACATACAATTTATACATAAACCGAACTTTACAGGTGATCTTATATATAAATTGCGTATAGATTGTACATAGAGTTTATACAGACTATATATGCCCAATTCCATATGTCGGACTGTATATAATTTTTTCACTTGGGTGCCCATGCAGAAACTTTTCGACAAGGATCCACACGGAAAAAAAGGCTATAAGCTTTGTAAGCTAACCAAGTGACTTGGTAAGCTAACCAAGTGACTTGGTTAGACCAACCAAGAAATTGGTAGCCTAACAAATAACTTGGTTGGTCTAACCAATTATTTGTCTGGCGAATATATAACCAAGGCACTTGGTTGTTCCAACCAAGCCTTTTTTTCCGTGCAGGTGGATCCAGCCTAGTATGCCCGCATCTAACGGCTGGAATTCAGTCAGCCATCGAATCAGATCCCAGTTCGAGATCCTGATCGGAATCCAGCTTCCGCGCGTTACATGCCATGTCTGGAATCCGATCCGATGGCCGACTGGAATCCGACCGGAAGATGAGAATACCAGGCAGGATCCAGCTGGAACCCTGCCGAAATTTCTGCATGGGGGTAGCTTCATAAAAAGCGAAAAATAATGAGGAAGCAATGTGCAAGGTCCTACTTTGCATGCTTTTTACTAAATAAAAATAAAAATTCAATCTAGCTTTTGTCAATTTTAAGCTTGCCTATTGAAAAATGGAAGGTTGATTTATTCCTAAAAATATTAGTAGAAGACACTAGATAAATCATTTTACATTGAGAGCCAGCTGATTTTTTCGTCGAAGTTGTTAAGGATGTGTCATAGGTACAGTCCCGCCAAACGTGAGTTTCAGAGAAAATTTCGAACACTTCCCGATGGGACAACAGTCGGCAAAAAATCAAGCATGCAATAGGTACTGAAAAGATCGATTTTGCATAATAATGATTCCAAAATGTTAACAACGGATTGATGAATAAAAAAATTTGTCAATTTTTCCGAATATATATGAATTTTTTTAACGAATTTTTTCTTTATTTTGTTTTTTTTTTAATTTTGAAAAATACGCCAAATGACTTTTGGATATTCGTGTGGCGAAAAAAAAATTTTGAGTGTAATGGATGGTTTTATGCCAAATGCATATCCAAAATTCGTTATTTCTCGCACATTTTTCAAAATTAAAAATAAAGAAAAAATAAAGAAAAAATTCATATGCATCCGGAAAAAATGACAGATTATTTTCATTGAAAAAAAAAAAACTCGGAAGGTTGTCGGGTAATTTGTTGAACAATTTTTGTATTCATCAATTTGTTAATAACATTTTGGAATTATTGTTATGCAAAATCGATCTTTAAAGCACCTTTTACATGCTTTATTTCTTTTCAATTTTGATCACATCGGGAAGTGTTGGAAATTTTTTTAAAAACTCACGTTTGGCGGGTCTGTACCTATCATACATCTTTGAACCATTACTGTTATTCTATTGGTTCTAGTGATTTCCCGCAAAAAGTTACATGCGCAGAGTCATATATCAATCTAACTCCACCACCGGAATAATATGTAGTCGGTTATCTGCAACGTTTATTCCGGGAAGGCTAACCAGGCAACTTGAGGTTAAGCATGACAACGCTGCTGAGTCTGAGCTGATAAGAATGCGGTACAGCAAGTATGGGCGCATGTGTGGCAAAAATACAATATAGGACAACGGTGCACAAATACGAATCGATACTATATCATATTTTACACTCAATGATTATGCCGCTCGTACAGAAATCAGACATTGACAATAACCAATCGATTTTATTCATTCTCGTGTCAATGCTCCTCATTATTCATAATGTTTTAGCATCTGTGAGTGATGAGATGTATTTTGTGAGACTTCATATGTTTAATAGCCTCAAGAAGAATAAACAAATTTTGCAGTTCGTAAATTAAAAAAAGTCAAATTAACAATTTAGTTTTTTGGCTTATTTATGGTAAACTTATAGTATGTTCGTCATGGCTCGATAGATTTGTGGTGAATTTGTTATGAAATTGTGATTATGATTAAATTTACCATATTTGTCTATAAATTGGTCACATTTGGCAGAATTTAATTGGAAGATTACAAAAAATCTCGACGTATGTATTTGTGCCCTTTTAAATTAACTAAAAGGTTAGGCAGTGACTTTATGAAATAAATATTTATAGACTAATTGATTCCATAAAAATAACTTATAGAGCTTATAAAAAAAATTTCAAATCTTATAATAAATGTGTAACCTATTTTTCTTTTTATGAAATTATTATTTCAATACGTTAAGTTAATTTTCTCATTATTTAAAAGAACATTCCCTAAAAAATTTCTCAGAATTTGATCTATTTAGCCTGTGGTAGAAAATTGGTACATGTTTTTCCAAAAGCGGCTGATAATTGTTAAGAAATGATAACTAATAAGTTAATCAAACGATAAATGTTTGCATATAAAAATTATGGAGTTTTATAACTCTGAATCCAACATCTTGACTGTAGATTACTGTATTAGTCGATAAACCATCGAACAACCATTAATATATTTTTAAAAATTTGGTGTTACTTTAAAAAAGTTTAAATGAAAGTAAAATATTAAAACATTACGTAAAAAATACACATCGGAAAAAATTATTCCTACGATTAAAAAGTATCTTGTTAATGTGACAATAACTTTTTTGCATAAACGAAAAATGTTTTTGGCTCAATGAAACTTTAACCATTGATCAACGGTGCACCCAGAAAAAAGTATATTCGACTCCACTATATACATGTTTCCCAAACTATGCACTGAGAGAAAAAAAAGATACTCGTAACTATAACTTTATAGTGAAATACGACCTCAGTCATTTAAAAAAAGTTATCTGTACTAATTATTTATAGTCAATGCAATAGTTAATAATAGGCATCGTAACAAAAAGTTGTTTTGAAAATTTAGCGATATATGCGAGGTACTATTCATAGAAAACATCGTCACAATCATAGTATTCTTTTACAAATTATTCAACAAGTTTGAAATGGTCATGGCTACAACAATAATAAAGTTGTACTAACTATAAGAAAATAGCAAAGGTTGTTTTTCACTATATGTTCACTGTTAAAGTAACTACAACATTATGTTAGAATTAGTTACAGTAACTATAACGTAGTTAATTTAACTATTAAAACAGTCAATAAAACTATTCAAATTTTTGCATGGTCTAAAAATCTACAGATATGGCTTAATAGTTGCCTGAACTGCCACGATCTTTCTTAGTGTGAAGAGACAACAAATTTTTTATGATAAACAGCAACAATAAAAAAGCAGCAAAGTAGAACTTTGCAAATTGATTCCTGATTATTTTTCGCTTTTCCCAAAGCTGCCTCTATGAGGAAGTATGCCAATTGATTTTGGTTTTCTCAGACAGTAAGCGAAAAGTAATGAGAAAGCAATTTGCAAAGTTCTACTTTGCAGCTTTATTTTGTCAAACCGTAATTTTTCAATATACATACATTATAACTCAATATGAAATATTCTTATAATATTTATATATGTGTTGGTTTTTTTTGACAGAACTGTTTCTTACAAAATATTAATAATCTCGATATTTCATTATCCACAATTTTCTAAAATTTTTGAAAAAAATTGTTAAAAGAAATATATTGAGTATTTCAAAATATAATTTTATGTGGATTATAAATCTGTATGTATGGATAGTTTTCGTAATAAATTATAATAATTGAAGATGAGCGAATACTCCACTCCGATGCAAAATTTCAGCTTGGTGAGTCGTGCCATTCGAAAATTATGGGCAATTAAATTTTGGTACTTATGTGCATTAGAAATTTGAAAACAAATACCATTGCATTATTATTGTTATTATGTACAAAGTTTTGGAATACATTCTCAGATTTTTGGATACCTACACGGAGAGAAGGATCTGATAAAATTTACCAGACACTATGGTTCAAATTATGAAACGCGCCTGGTATTGGGAAGCCATAGCCACCACCTGACGAACAGTACGAGAACTATGAGAATTTCTACCATATACATAGAATTTTTTATCATATTTCGTGGTAAAAATTCTCGTAGTTCTCGTAAATCTTGATAGGTGGCGTCATGGCACCTTGTACCAGGAATTTACGATACTTTTTACTATAAATATGGTTAAAAGTATCAGATCCTTCTCGCCGTGTAGAGCGAAAGCGCTAATTTAAACAAAAATTATAAATCACGTAAAATCTAATTCGCTTTACCGACCTTGTTAAAACTGAATACCAAACAACTTTCAACGTATCTTCAGTGATGGTGAAATATTCAACTGAAACGTCGAACTTATGAAAGGTGAAAAAACAGATTTAAAAAAAAATTCAAAATCCCGTAAAATCCGAACCGTTCTTCCGATTTCGGTCAAATTCAATACCAAACAACATTAAGAGTACCTGCACTTTTGAAGAATTATTTAGCAAAATATCGCTAATTTTGTGAAAGATGGCGCGCGCACGTCCTCTTTTGAAAAAATCCAAAAAGTTGTAAAATAAAAATTCTTGCTTACAATTCGTAAAAAATGTCAATAGTCAAAGAATGACTGTTGTTTGTATGCCAAATTTTAGTTCAATTTGTTGAACGGTTCTTGAGTTATAGGTGTTTGAAATTCCAAAACCCTGCACACACAAACACACATAAGCACGGTCATTTTTTCCAAATTACTTTTCTCGATGTTTTGTACGATTCCGAGTGTCCTGACATGAAAATCACGAAATTTTTTTTTTTTCATGAAAACAAAGTTTTCTCTATGCGGAAGCAATATTGTAACCAGCAACTAAATTATGGTACGAGTGACTACTTGTATATTGAAATTCCTTATATTGCCCATTCTATGCCATTATTTTTTTCAGTGTGGATTTTATTTTCATTTCGATCACTTAAAAAATGGTGTGGAAAGTGGGAAAAAAAATTAAAACCTTCTCCTCTGAGTTATCATTTCTTAACAATTATCGGCAGCTTTTGGAAAAACTTGTGCCAATTTTTTACCACATCCCGTGAAATCCGAACCGATCTTCCAATTTCGGTCAAATTCAATACCAAACAACATTAAGAGTACCTGCACTCGTTAATTATTTAGCGAAATATCGCTAATTTTGCAAAAGTTGGAGCGAGCTTGTCCACTTTAGAAAAAATTCAAAAAGTTGTAAAATAAAAATTCCTGCTTACGATTCATAAAAAATGTCAACAGTCAAAGAAGGGCTGTAATTTGTGTGTTAAATTTTAGCTCAATCGGTTGAACGGTTCTTCAGTTATAGATAATAAAAATTTCAAAGCCCTGCACACACATACACACATCAATACGGACATTTTTTCAAAACCACTTTTCTCGGTGTTTCCGAGTGTCTTGACATGAAAATGGCGACATTTTTCTTCATGAAAACAAAGCTTCCTTTATGAGGAAGCAATATTGTAACCAGCAACAAAATTATGATACGAGTGACTACATGTATATTAGGGCTGTTCAAAAAAACATAATTTCTTTATAATCGGTTGCTCCTGAAATGCTGTATTGATTATCACAAAAAAATGTTTTCGCGAAAGCTGGGAGTTGTGCGATGATATTAAGTACTGCCGCATCAAGGCCAAAATTAATTAAAAACGGCGATTTTTATAAATCTTTTTTTACTTGGTGAAGCGCTCATGGAGATTGTGGTTGCTTTCGATAGAGTATGAAATTGTGTAAAGTCACAAACATGTTCGATAATGTTTAGTACTGCCGCATCGACATTGAAGTTACCAAAATCAAAAAATTAAATCCTTTAAAACATTGAAATATTCGTCTGCTCAGCTATTTCGTGCGATTTCAAATGAAAAAATGGCTCTTGAAACGGGAGTTATGTATGATCATAATCATGATGATGATAAGCGATTTTCGAATTTTGGGAAACGGCGATATCGATGCGGCAGTATTAAATTTGATCATACAGGACTCCCGTTTCATGAGCCATTTTGTCATTTGAAAACGCGCGAAATAGTCGATGAGCAGATGAATATTTCAATATTTTAAAGGATTTCATTTTTCATTTTCTTAACGTCAATGTCAATGCGGCAGTACTAAACATCATCGAACATGTTTCTGCCTTTACACAATTTCATAATCTATCGAAAGCAACCACAATCTCCATGAGCGCTTCACCAAGTAAAAAAAAAATTTCTAAAAATCGTCGTTTTTAATGAATTTTGGCCTTGATGCGGCAGTACTTAATATCATCGCACAACTCCCAGCTTTCGCGAAAACATTTTTTTTGTGATAATCAATACAGCATTTCAGGAGCAACTGATTATAAATATATTTTTATAAATTATGTTTTTTTGAACAGCCCTAATGTATATTGAAATTCCCGATATTCCCGATTCTATCCCATTATTTTTTTTTCAGTCTGGTTTTTACTTTTATTTAGATTACTTAAAAAATGGTGAAATTGAAAAAAAATGAAAACCTGCTCAATAGAGGTCCAGCTTCTCCTTTGAAACTTATCCTGCTAAAAGTACGTCGCTGAAAGCTGGTAAGCATTCCAAGCTTTTCCTTGCCATCCACCTTGATAGCACCCACGTTTTCTTCGACAGCTGCAGAGTCTCCTCCATCTGCACTGCACAGTTTAACAGCGACAGCAGTAGCCGGCATCGCCGAGTTCACCAACAACTCGCTCCATTGAGTCGAGGTCGTGGTCGAAACATCGTCCAGCTGATCCTGGATCACTTGGATCCTGTTGCTGCTCGAGGATTTCTTATCCGACGTCAGCATCGCACCAAATTTAATTCCACCAACGTCACAAAATCATATTAAACTAAATTCGACTTCACCCACATGACAAAAACGTTTTTTGATCCATCAGTCTTAAAGTTTCTCACTAATTTCACTATTTTGCACTTTTCCATCATTCCTGGTGCGGTTAAAATTATTTCATCGAAAATTTTCCAAATGAAAATAAAAGATAAAATGATTTTTCACAATTTTCTAGGTGTTGGCCTGGATTATTTGCAGGTCAACGATCCAGTGGTGCAAATTCCCACGTCGTTCTACTCAGACGAGACAAGACGATCTGCTTGCACGATTCCCAAATTAGTTTTCTCGTCTCGTTCTCTCCGGCTCTCTAACTCACTTTTATACACGGCTTAATGCTGATTTAGAATTTAGTAATGTATCATTATTCGTGTCACGTATTTTTTATTTATTTACGATACGTTGAGAAATGCGGGTGTATTGTTTATGATACTAATTACTTCACTCACATGAACTGGCAAATATGGTGTTCTATTTTTGCGAGATAATATAGCTTGCTGAGTAAACGAGTCGAAGGTGAAATTTAAGAATTGTAATTTCTCAAAACAAATAACTTTTTTTTAATCTCACTAAATTCACAAACTTTTTTTTACCAAATGCATTTCAGAGAATAATTACGTAGAGCCAATATAAAATATTTCGATCGAGTAATGACAATTTTGTTCAATAATTTATTTATAAAATTTTATTTAATAATTGACTTGTTTAAAATTCGAATTGATATTGCAATAAAAAAATCGAAAGAATGTCACACCCATGGGTAAAATCCGAATTATTTTCTAATTATAATTATGGCAAGGACCACAAACTTTACGGAGAACATTTTCTAAGGTCAAAAACTATCTCCTTAATTTAACAGAAATTTTGTTGAAAAAAGAAAAAAAATTGCCTTGGCGCAAAGAAATTTTTTGTTCAATGCCAATGTCAAATTTTTATTTCAAACATAAAATGATCACCCTTTAAAAAAACTCTAATTACTTTGCAATACAAATGACAATTAAGAAAAGTAATTTCCCGAACCACAAATTACGTTCATCGATATAACATAAAAATTCTTATAGAGTAATTGAAATATTCACAAATGCCAATACCGAATGAATAAAATTGCCGGAATTATTAACCATTCACTCACTCAGGAAAAAACAATTTCAGGGACCAAAAAAAGTATTTTGTTGCGAGAATATTTTGTTCAATTAACAGAAAGTCCTCGGCTCATTAATAAATGTAATTAAATCACTGGAATATTTACAAATATTTGTTTTATGCAAAATTTGCATCAATTATCAACTTGTCACAAAGGAAAGTGCGTGGCAGAGTGCGAGTGGGAATTCGATAAAAACTGGCGCGACCAGCGAGATTACGAACTTGGGAACGAATGTACAGGAGCGTTGCTACGAAACCTGTCAACCCCGAGAGCCACTTCTGAGATTGCGGGACCGGCGATGCCGAGAGCTCCGCGAGCGAAAATAATCTCCGTGGCACGTGTAGAACAGAGAGTAGAGAGACGGTTATAACAGTAGTAGAATCCAGTCGGTAGCCGGCCGCTCGGAAGAATCACTCCCACGTGCGCGAGTTGCGGATAGGCCTCGCGCGTCAACGTTCCTGCTGCTCTCTGACTCTTTCGACAACAACGACCACGAAAGCAAGTACAGAATTGTGCTTATGCTGTGAGTCTAGCTCAGAGCTCAGCTGTGACCTGTAGCTCTCGATTATTGCGACTGTACATACAAAACACGTATGCATAGGCACGAACCGATAAGACAAGGGCCCCCACCGCCGCGCTAAAATGCGGATGGATAGAGCAAGAGGGGCACGCACGATCGAGTCAACTGATCGTCCAGCGAAGTTAACCACACGAATGGCAAAATAATATTATCAAAATATAAAAAACTAAACTATCGACAGTTTGATTTTTAAAAATTAAAATACATTTTTTTAATTAAAATATTTTCTTTTTATCAAATAAATTTAATTTACAATTAAACTATTGATAGTTTGTTTTTTTAAATTAAAATACATTTTTTTAATTAAAATATTTTTTTTTATAAAATAAGTTTAACTTAAAATTTAACTATTGATAGTTTGATTTTTTAAAAATTAAAATACATTTTTTTAATAAAAATATTTTTTCTTTATAAAATAAATTTAATTTAAAATTAAACTATTGATAGTTTGTTTGTTAAAATTAAAATTCATTTTTTTAATAAAAATATTTTTTTTTTATAAAATAAATTTAATTTAAAATTAAACTATTGATAGTTTGTTTTTTTAAATTAAAATACATTTTTTTAATTAAAATATTTTTTTTTATAAAATAAATTTAATTTAAAATTAAACTATTGATAGTTTGATTTAAAAAAATTAAAATACATTTTTTTAATAAAAATATTTTTTTTATATAAAATAAATTTAATTTAAAATTAAACTATTGATAGTTTGATTTTTAAAAATTAAAATACATTTTTTTAATAAAAATATTTTTTGTATATAAAATAAATTTAATTTAAAATTAAACTATTGATAGTTTGATTTTTTAAAACTAAAATACATTTTTTTAATAAAAATATTTTTTTTTATAAAATAAATTTAATTTAAAATTAAACTATTGATAGTTTGATTTTTTAAATTAAAATACATTTTTTTAATAAAAATATTTTTTTTTCTAAAATAAATTTAATTTAAAATTAAACTATTGATAGTTTGTTTTTTTAAATTAAAATACATTTTTTTAATAAAAATATTTTTTTTTTTATAAAATAAATTTAATTTAAAATTAAACTATTGATAGTTTGATTTTAAAAAATTAAAATACATTTTTTTAATAAAAATATTTTTTTTATATAAAATAAATTTAATTTAAAATTAAACTATTGATAGTTTGATTTTTTAAAACTAAAATACATTTTTTTAATAAAAATATTTTTTTTTCTAAAATAAATTTAATTTAAAATTAAACTATTGATAGTTTGATTTTTTAAATTAAAATACATTTTTTAATAAAAATATTTTTTTTTCTAAAATAAATTTAATTTAAAATTAAACTATTGATAGTTTAATTTTTTGCTGGATCGCAGCCATTCAGATTCTAATTGCTGATATTTCATTTGTTTATCTGCTCATGTTGTTAACAAAAATATATTCTTTTAAACGTCGGAATAATGATTTCTTTTTGCTCTATGGAAAAATTATTCAACTACAACAAGCAGGGGGCAATAGGGGCAACAGAGCAAGAGGGGCACTCACGATCGAGTCAACTGATCGACCAGGGAAATTAACCACACGAATGGCAGAATCATATTTCCAAAAAAGAAAAAAATTCTATTATTAAGTGCAGTGAATCAGATTCAGATTGATGATATTCATTGACAGATATATTTATTGTTCATTTGTTTATTCGCTTGTTTATTCGCTTGTTTATTCGCTCATGTTTAAAAAAATATATTATTTTGAACTTTGGAACAAAGATTTTTTTTTTGCTCTATGGAAAAATTATTTAATTGCAACAAATGAACTATAGGAAATTTATGGGTCTTTAAACTTCTTAAAATATTCCTGAGATAACCGGTAAGCGAAATATTTCTAACTGCTCAATTGTGCACAAGAGAAATTCTTCTCGTATGAATGTAACTATTCTTCTTTTTTTCTTTGCTCATGAAGGAAGCTTTGTTTTCGTGTGAACATTTTTTTTCGAGTTTCTTTTGTCTCAAAATGGCCTACACTCAGAAAAAAGCTTGTTTAGAATTACCAAAAAATTGGTTAAAAATGTTATCAAGGAACCTTGGTGGACATAACCAAATTATTGACTAACATAACCAAGGATTTGGTAAGACAACCAAGTATTTAGTACGCCTAATCAATAACTTGGTTGCGCCTACCAAATTTTTCTTGGTAAAATTTTTAACCAAAATCTTAGTAAGCCCAACCAAGCGTTTTTCTTCGTGTAAGACGTCGAGTAAAATGGTTTCGAAAAATGGTATGTATGGAGCGATGTGCGTGTGTGTGTGTGTGTGTGTGGGTGGGTGGCCGTCACTCAAAATTCAAATTTACATATCTCAAGAACTGCTTTAATAATCGGCTTGAAGTAGGTTTGACGGCTTTGTTTGTGGTAATTTTTCAAAAAAAGGATGCAAAGTAGAACCTTGCACATTGCTTCCTCATTATATTTCGCTTTTTACAAAGCAACCTCTAAGAGGAAGTATGGTAATTGATTTTGAAATATAATGAGGAAGCAATGTGCAAGATTCTACTTTGCAACCTTGTTTTAAATAAATAAATAAGCGCACACGCCCGCTTTGTGAAAATATAATAAGAACGAACGGAAACTCCCTCGAATACTCTATCTTCTCTGTCTTTTTTTTGTAGAACACGATAGAAACCGGTGTTTTCCGAAATTTCAGTGGGAAGCAAGGATATGGCTAGTTTATACGACATAAATCACAACTTTTCAAAATATAGAGTGTACAACATCGCTATGAAAATATGGTATAATTCATCATTTTTGGGCTATATCTGACATATTTTTCTGTTAATCATGAATCTGGCACTCATTTAACTCCCAGCTCGATATTTGATACCAAAATTCGCATAGCAGAAAAAAAATCAAAAAATTCAAAAAATCAAAATCTCATAAAATTTTAACATTTCAACCGATCTTAACCAAATTTAATAGGGTTCACCGGTGTATGAAAGCACACATACATACGAATTTTGAGTTTAATATCTCGAAAATTAAAAGAGTTATCGCGTTAACAGACATTTTTGAAAAAAATCAAAACCGCGTAAAAATGTAATGATCAATTTCAGCTCTATATGTCGAGGCATTCCCGAATTATAAAGGTTTACATTTTTTGAGCGTGTAACATACACACACACACACATACAGATATTTTTTCTAAATCCCTTTTCTTGACGTTTTGTACCATTCTGAGTGTACAGATGAAAAACTCGAAAAAAAAATGTCACGAAAACAAAGCTTCCTCTATGAGGAAGCAAAATTAAAAAATATGTCCAACTTTTATATAACTTTGCAATTTTCGAAAAATGTCTGTATGCTCCCTAGCATCCGCAAATTTTCAGCTGTTGGGCCAAATAATTTTTTATGAATAAAGCTATGTTAAAGGAGGATCGGTATTATTCGGTATTTAGAATGAATCTGTCAAAAATTTCTTTTTTCATGGGATTTTTAATTTTTTCAAATAATATTCGTTTTACTCTAATTCTCATGAAATCAACTGAAATTTTCTACAGATGAAAAATAACATTCAACACTGCTACCTACCAAATTTGGTCGTGATCAGTAAAGCAGTTTGGATTTTATGTGATTTAGAAATTTTCAAAAACTATATAGGTAACGAAAAAAGTTGCAATGTAGAACTTTGTGTATTGTTTCCTCATTAATTTTCATTTTGTACAAAGCTTTCTCTACGAGGAAGCCAAAATTAATAAATAAACTTACTCACAGACGTGGCTTTGTGAAAAACGAAAATTAATGAGGAAGCAATGTGCAAAGTTCTACTTTGCAACTTTTTTTAAACGAATACGGTTATAATTATTTAAGAAAATAATTTAAAAATGGATACTCGAGTTTATGGAATTTTTCGAATTTTGCATTTATCTCAAGAAAATTGAGCATTTTTTTAGAAATTTTTGGTTTACCGGTTATCTCACGAAAGTGTGAAGAAGTTTACAAAAACCCATAAATGTCTATGGCTCATTTGCAATAGTTAGATACTTTTGCCATAGAGCAAAAAATGTTTGTTTTAGCGTTCAAATATAAATATATATATGGGTCATTCCACGGAATTTCGCACAAAAAAAAACCCGACCGACTCCAATTGTCGCCTAATTTTTTTACATCGTTGACTATGTCAAACGGAGCATCTGTGAATTTTTTTAGAATTTTATTCTTATATTTCGACAAGCCATAAAATAAAAGGTGAAATTTTTTTTTTTAAATCTGACGTCAAGTGGAATAATGATATCGACAAAAATAACTAGGTCAAAATTTTCGTAATTCAACACAGTTTACGGTAAAAATAATCAAAATAAAAAATAAACATAACTTCTATTTTAATTGTGTCATTTACCAAGAAAAGGTACCATTTCGCCAATTTGGCCCCCTCCGATTTCAATACAAAAAATCACGAATATACTACATGGAGTCCCAAACATTTTAAGCACAAGCCCAAGATGGAGAACGCATTTTACCCATTTTAACAAAAATATTTCGGGTAATTGATTTTTTTTCATTTTCTTCCAATCTTCTGCGTATTTTTTAATGTAATTGGTAATATTAAAAGGAGCTTATGTGATTTTTTTCATAATTTTATATGTAGATGTATTCGATTCATTAAATGTAATCGAATTACAAATTTAAAAAATTGTATTTTCGTTGCGTCTTTTACAAAAAAAGGTACCATTTCACTTATATGGACCTCTCCGATTAAGTTAAAAAAATAACAAAATTACTATACGCCTCAGGCGTATCTCGCGACGTTAGCGCTCGAGCGGCCACTGCGTGCGTAACGAGACGATCAGCTGATCGCACGCCCCAGGCGTACCCCAGGCGAATCTCGCGACGCCAGCGCTCGAGCGGCCACTGAGTGAGTAAGAAAGCGATCAGCTGATCGCTTTCTTTTTTTAAAATTTTAAAAATTTGTAATTCGATTACATTTCATGAATCGAATACATCTACATATAAAATTATGAAAAAAATCACATAAGCTCCTTTTAATATTACCAATTACATAAAAAAATACGCAGAAGATTGGAAGAAAATTAAAAAAATCAATTACCCGAAATATTTTTTTTAAAATGGGTAAAATGCGTTCTCCATCTTGGGCTTGTGCTTAAAATGTTTGGGACTCTATGTAGTATATTCGTGATTTTTTGTATTGAAATCGGAGGGGGCCAAATTAGCGAAATGGTACCTTTTCTTGGTAGAAGACATAAATAAAATAGAAGTTATGTTTATTTTTTATTTTGATTATTTTTACCGTAAACTGTGTTGAATTACGAAAATTTTGACCTAGTTATTTTTGTCGATATCATTATTCCACTTGACGTCAGATTTTTTTTTTTTCATTTCTTTCACCTTTTATTTTATGGCTCGTCGAAATATAAAAATAAAATTCTCAAAAAATTCACAGTTGCTCCGTTTGACATAGTCAACAATATAAAAAAATTAGGCGAAAATTGGAGTCGGTCGGGTTTTTTTTTGTGCGAAATCCCGTGGAATGACCCATATATATTTTTCTAACATCAGCAGATAAACAAGTAGGATATCGGTAATTAATATTAGCAATTTCTTGTCTGTCATGCATGTTTATTGATAATACATGACAATTTACAGCTTTACATAAATAATTAATAAATTTTGACGTTGATTGTATATTGACAATAAGCGTTTGGCCGAGGTTCTTCAGCCCCTAATTTATAGACATGGTTTTGTTTTTTTATTTTTTATTTTATTACTAGTGAATTTCTTAGTAACTTTTTGAGTCCTCGTTCTTATAGGTGTAATTCTAGATTTTTCTTTTGACATTGTTTCTTCTAAAGAAGCATACTTAGTTTTTTTGGTCGAAAAACCACGTGCTGCCAGTTGGGTTTGTTGTCTGTCAAGTAGAAAAAGAGTTGATTGATTTAAACTCTCGATCAACACGTTTCTACTTTTTTTGATTAGCGAAATATTCAAATAAATAAAAAAAAAGACTTCATTTGCAAAAAAATATGAAATTATTTTTTTCGAATTAAATAATCAATTATTTGCTGATTGAAATTGTCGATTTTTGGTTCAACTCAGATTTCAATTTATTCAGATATATAGTTAAGATATATTTACGTATAAATTATAAGATTTTTGGTATATTATTTTGATTTTAATCCGAAGAGGAGTAACTGTTAACGTTCTCGTAAAAACCGGAATTTTGCAATGATTATTTTTCGGGCCTGGATTTTGACCAATCACAGAGCGGTATTCTCGGTAATCGAGTTCATTTGTTGAAAATTTCATCGAAAATTTCACCCGGAAATTGCACAATAGCTCTTCACTTGTTTTCAACCAATGTAAGATAGTATAGACATTTTTGGCTGTCAAAAATTGGGTTAAAGTTTCCTCGAATACTGCTTTGTCCTTAGCCGAAATCCAGATCCGAAAAATAATCCGACAAATATTCCTCGACCTCCAAAATTAATCGTAATATTTCCCTCTAGTTTCCGAGCTTAGCAACGATCGGGATAAGTTTCGCACAAAAATCCCTCGCGCTGCGCGCTCCGGATTTTAATATGCGACACTTCTTCCTCTCGTTGCTCAGCAACGAAACAATCGGGAAATATTCCGATAATTTTGGAGGTCTCGGGATATTACTACTGAGAATCCGCTTTTTTTTTTGCTGTTTACTTTGCATCATGGTAGTGAAATGTCATTCCGAGAATTCACTGGTGCAGAAGTTTATTGCAAGGTTGTTTCATTCCTCACAAGGCTAAAATGCTGTGAAAAAAATTAGTGGAGCGGAGAAGAAGAACTCCAAATAGCTTCGGTGTATTATGATTTACATAAATATTGTATTAAAAAAGTCGATTGAATATAAATAAGAAAACAGATTATCAGTATTCGTGATATCATCAAAAACGTGAAATAGAAGAGTACATTTCCTTGACTAGACGGCCATACGATATGTCAATATACTTACCGGAAAACGTGATCCAGGAGATGTTATCGTACACAAATTTTTTACGTATGACGCGAGTCATCGAGGTCAACAGCAATCCCACGCTCGATCGCACTATGGATTTTACACGCAGTGATTTAATGACAACTTTAAGTATAACTGGATTCAGTTAAAAATTTTGCCGACAGAAATTAGAACTATTACTAAAAAATAATGACCCGAGCAGTTTAAATTTCAAGAAAATTCGTTCTACATTTTTATTAAATTACCTTTAAATATTCGTTAAATCAATCTCTCAAATATTCACATTTTATAAAAATTTTCTTGCATATCACTTTTTTTTTTAAACTACAGTTTTTTTTGGAGAATATTCTACGAAATTATTTTTTTTCCTTAATTTTCCAGCTTCCACGCTGAAAACGCTCCGTTTGTAATAAAAACGTTTAAATCGAGATTTTATACTCAGTGACTTATTGGCAATTTTAAATATATTAGCATTCAATTAAAAATTCTGCCGGCATAAATTAGAAATATTACTAAAAAATAATGACCCGACCTGTATCAGCTTCAATTTCAAGAACATTCATTCTACATTCTTATCAAACTGGCTTTAAATATTCGTTGAATCATTCTCTCAAATATTTACATTTTATAAAAATGTACTTGAATACTATATTTTTTTCTAAACTGCAGTATTTTTCTGGGAATATTCTTCGAAACCATTATTTTTCATGATTTTCCTGCTTCCTCACTGAAAACGCTTTGTTTGTAATCAAAATTAATTAAATCAAACGAAATAATGAAAAATTTTGTTAGATAAAAACGGTTTTTATGCCAAAATACTAAAAATGTTGGAAAAATATAGATTCGATAATACACTCGAAAATCGGATACCATTGCTAGATATCTTGCATATGTAATTTGGCGGAGAATAAATTATCCTAAAAATGCAGACCTTGAAATATACAAACAGACTGAGGCTTACATTCAATTATACCAATCGACAGACGCTTACATTACACAATGGTGAGAATTAAAATTTACAAAAGGCGGAAGCACAGCGGTGGTACCACATGTTGTCGTGTACAATGAATTGATATTCGATTGATCATTAATGTATACTAATTCAATTCAGTATAAATATTTATCAATCAAAAATCTACGTCAAATTTGAAAATTCAGGAACCAAGGCGAATTATATTCTGATAGCTTATAGTATTATGTATCTTTTGTACATCATCACGGAATTAACACGTGGTCGTCTTGTATGTAATAAAGAAATACCCATTTGTCGCCTGGAAACTGATAAGCTTCAATCAGCGTTTAAAAAGTATTCCGGCGACCAACAAATATGGAAAATGTATCAAGCGTACGGTGTACGTATCAACGACACGGTTTACCACTTCCTTCAGGAAAACGTGGAGTGTTTTCCTTCATAGCTTTAATTATCACAGAATTATTTTATTCCGAGTGTATTTGGAAATGCATGAGAGAAATTGTACACAATTATAATTACCAGATATTCGGCACATAAAACTTTAGAAAGTATAAATACCGTCAATTATGATTTTTTAAAGTAAATACGCTCATAATTTTTTTTACTATTGTCACGAAAAAAATTTTATAGTTATTTTTAATTTTATTGTAAGGGTAAAGATTATTAATATTAATTTCATATTACTCCCATACATTATATTTAATTAACAAAATTTATGCATAATAACTTCCGGCCTTCTCTAACAGTGTAAGTTCATTTTGAAACAATCATTTTTTTTTTAATTGCCTTGCTGGAGTCAAAATGCAACTTTTCATAATTTGTTGTAAAAATTAGTTAATTACAAATATTATGTGTTTCAAATATGGTACTTTGAACATCCGTTGTAGCAGCATGTTCCAATAGAAAATATTCTACTAATTCACAGTCGATAATACAGAAATCCATATTTTCTGCACGCAATAACATCTACTAAATTTGACAATGTGAGGAATACTATACCTTCAGAGTTGAGAACTTTCCTGACGTCGGTAAAGAAGGAAACACAAGGTAGTGGAAACGGCTGGAGGCAAATGCAACAAATATTAATCTGCAATAACAACATAAAAATACGTACTGACTGAAAGATTCATTGCACGAATCAGGTTCTGTATTTTGAACATAAAAAATGTATCTTTTCAGTCCGTCCAGATCAGTGCGAATTTCGCAAGATGTCGCTTGTGAAAACCGCAGCTTCCCGACGATGTAGGTACTAAAAAGTTTCGTTCCATATTCAAGAGAATTTTTTTTCCCCTAGAACTTAAATATGCTATTTGAAAAAAAAATAGCACATTGATTAATTTAAAAAAATACACAGTGATTAATTTAAAAAAAAAACGGACGATATAATAGCACAAAGAAATGTGAAAATAATAATTATTAAGTAGCCATGTGGAGTAGCCAAATGGAATAATTACTAATCATTTTTATTAGTAATTTATATTAATTATTACTAATAATTTCGTTCCTGGCTACAAGGATTTAAAATTGTGACAATCTAAGCGACAAAAATAACTAAATTCTCTGCAGTGGAGCTACAGTATGTTTAATTTTTTGTCTTTAAGGTAGTTCTGTCGGTACGCCGGAGTCATAAATCTCCGAGTCTATATGACATTAAAAAATAATCATACGCATCACTTTGACTGCCTCAATAATAATATAAAAAATAATCGAGAATCCTTCGAAATTGTCGTAATCAAATTAAAACGATTATTTGTAAATAGTTGATATGTGTAGTGCGGATTTGACTTCATTTTCACGATAATTAGGTTATGAAACGTCATTTGGCCCGGTGTCGTGCACTTTGACCTTGGTTCAATTAAACATTATTCCGGAGAGTTCACCTTTTTTCATGATGCATCAATACCTGAATTATTTGCGAATCCGTAGTACTTTTTATCTTTTCTCTATCTTTGATTCAAGTATGTTAATTTTCGATTTAAAGATAAATTTTTCCAGCCCTCCCGTGAGCGCCATGTAAAAAGATCGATTTTCAAGTTTTAATTGTTCATTCAAATACTCGGTAATAGCCTTCAAGATTTTGTGCAAGTAAAATTGAATACCTAAATTACAACATGTCAAAAATTCATGCATATGAGTTTGGATTGCTTTCACGACAGAACTACCTTAACGTCATCTTCACATCATAATTACGTAACCTTGATTTTTTTACAGTCATTTTTTAGTCATGATGGCAGTGTGACGATACTCTTTAACTGTCAAAATGACGTTAAAAAGTTATTTCATTGTCACAATATGTCACAATAACATCAACTTGACTTTTTGTTCTCCTTGAGTGGAAATGGAATGGGGAACAAACGGATGGGAACGTCAAATCCTGACGAAGGGAAGAATAATCCAATACAAACATATATAATAATCATTTAGGAACCAACAGAGCATGAGTTAAGTGCATAATGGATTTAATTGGAAATTCGGCCCCTGGCTTTCGGATAATAAAATTATCACAACTAAAGTGACAAAACAATTCAATTCAGAGACGGCGTGTAACGATGAGTAGAAAATTACATATTAATTGAATTATATTTTGTACGTATCATACTCTGACAATTGAATGCCAAATATCTGTATCCCAACATAATAATTAACAAACACAATCATTCATTAAAAAATATTAAACCGTACATAACCATAAAATAACGTTATTATAAGAATTATGAAATAGCCAACAGATCTATAATTATGTATATTGTCGACAATAATTATGAATTTTATGGGAAAACTCGGACGAGCGATTCGAGGCAACTGCGACAACCCAAGCGACGTTTATAGCCATACATATAATTTTACTTAGGTAAACTGAATTGCAATTACCCCCCATTCGTATGGCTGCACATAATCGTTTGACGCTTCGTTATAACTGTTCTGTGTACATATGCGTCGTTAATATGAGTTATGACAAACTCTATGTTACTCGATGTCCGATATGGACATATTTGCGTAAATGAAATAAATACATGATATGTTTACCTGTCGTTTGGATAATTTGAAACGTGTGCGAATATTTTCAGGGCAGCATGAACGGAATGGTGAAGCATTAGCTGGTCTCACAGAGATAGATATAAGGAAGGATATAAAAATACAAATATTGTGAAAATGCAATGTCTCCAGTCACGATCGGATCGTCTTTGCAGGAAAGAAGCCGATGCTAGACTGATAGGCGACGTTATGACGCGATGGATGCACGCGGACAGAGCTATATCTACGGAGAAAAGCCATCTTCGCCAAGTTGCGACGTGTCGCGCATCCTATAAGCTGGATGCGTTATAAATTTACTTGTATAGCGATTCCCGATGATATCATACTCTTTCTCGAGTATACAGAGCGTCACATAGTCATCGTGAGATTCATCGATCGTGACCGATTTTTTTATACACCGTATAAAATAAAAGAAAAAGTTTGCAAAGTCGATCCTCACACATATTGCCGAGCGGAAATTTGATCTAGCTGAAATGTCGCTCTGATCAGACGTGCCTTAAATTAACAGCCTGCCCATATCAGGCCAAATTATTTGGCCCATATCAGTGGCACATATAGCTCTAATCAGGATGAAATTAAAGGCCTGATCAGATTCTGATTAGGGGCCTGATCGGATTCTGATTAGGGGCCTGATCGGAACCGGATTAGGTTCCTGATCGAATTCTGATTAGGTTCCTGATCGGATTCTGATTAGGTTCCTGATCGGATTCTGATTAGGGGCTTGATCAAATCCTGATTAGGGGCTTGATCAAATCCTGATTAGGGGCTTGATCAAATCCTGATTAGGGAACCGATCATATTCTGATAGGGGCTTGATCTGGCCCGGACTGTTTATTATCGGACTTATTCCACCATCCAAATAAACCGAAAAAACAGAGAAAAACAATATTTTTTCACACACCTGCATGTAAAGTTCGGACTTTTCTCCCCGGTGAGAGAGGCGAAAGTGAGTACATTACTCCCTAGAGCGTTACTTTCCCTAGAGACTTCCTTTCCTCTCTAGGGAGGGAATGTTATGAAACTTTCTCTCTCAAGATTTCGAAAAAAAATTTGATAAACCGCCTCCCGCTCAGCAGCTGGCGCGCAAACCTGTGCACGGCTAAGCGATCACCCATCCAAGTTATAGCCGCAAATAATGCTGCTTAACTCTGAGGACCGCCGAAGCCACGCACCGACCGCGCGTTCACTGCTGTCGGTTTTTTTATCCATATATTTTGTTCATTAAAAATAACTATCAACTATATGGATGACTCGATGTTTGTTACGTCCGGGCTTATTCTTAATTACTAAAAATTTAATTAAAAAACAAATAAATTGAATAAATGATCTTTCAATATTGTTACTGTTATTTTATTAAATAATAATAAATAATAATAATAAAAACTTAATCATTTTATTTTTTTAACACCCAGTAGCGTATTTCGCTACGGGATGTCGACTTTCACCTAAATCAACAGTCTCACGCTATTTTAGCAAAATAAATTTTCGCGTAATAGTTGAATGTCGAAACCGGAGGAAAGCTTTCGCTGCCCTTATCAGCGCAGTGCCAGCGGTCCCCCGGCAATTAGCAGGGCGTCATACACCTACGAGATGCGCAATGTCCTGCATCTTCAAATTTTTGTAACATTGCGCTGTGCTTTCAGCACTACTTTTAAGTTTCTTATCGACCAGCGTGGTCGAACCGCCAAACATTTCCAAAATTTAAAAGTTCTACTGCGGGGGCCGAATCCGATGGTCGACCTTCGGAATTTACACTCGCAAAAATCTTTTACTGTTCGTAATTATACATTGGAAAAACAAAATAGTTGTATTTTAATCAGTGAATAAAATTACATTGTCGTAGTGTTATAAACTACAACTGTTACTGAACACTGTTTATAACAATGTTCTGTTTATAACACTGTTATAAACAGTGTTCAGTGTCGAAAAATTATTTATTTTAATATTCAATCAGCGGATCACTCCTCCAATTCCTGAGGCGGCACATACCGCTTAAAAATGGAGAAAATGAATTTGGCTTCATTGCGTACATGGGAAATACCAAAAGCCATGGCGTAACAATGTTACATGATTGTTTTCGTTTTCTGTATATTTTTTTGACAAAAATAATGACACTGGTTGTAAACAAAATAAATGGTCAATAATCAATTATGGGTGGGCAAAAAGTCTCAAAGCCCTTTGACCCTTTTAGTCCATCTCGAATATCACCCGACACACTCGCCAGGAATGTTGAACTTTCAGCCCTTGGTGCATAATACACTATTAATAACTGTTTGGTTTATGTGGTCAAGTCTTCAAAAAGAAAAACCTGGAACCCTTTTTGAGAGACTTAGGAGTGCTACATTACTATTTTCTAGAAATGTGTCAAGCCATAAGAGAACGTCATCACAGATACTCGATCGCGGGACATCCCTCGGTAACCCATCACTTCTCATCTTTCTCCACCATTCCAGAAGTGGTTTCTTGGCCAATATGAGTGGAGAACCTTAACGGCACTCAGTGCAATAGCAGTTCGTAAAACTTTGCCCTTAACGTGCTCGACCATGTCGAAGGTATAATGCTAGACAGCGAGTGCGGAAGAAAATGTGATTTCGCAATTTCGAAAAGGAAGTTGCGAGCCAGCGTAGGTCGAACCGAGCTTCTTGCCAGATTCTTGTTTCCGCCTCTTTCGTTGCGAGTAAACGTATATTTCTCACTACTCGCAACTCTTTTCCCAAGAAGAGACAATGCAAGGGTACGAAATGGAGGCCAGATTTCAAAGATCCAAAACACAATAAGGGAACCGATATATTATAAAAATTTCTCTATGTTATAAAAACGTCTCGTCGCCGTGTAAAAAATCGACGGGACGGGAGGGGGTTACAGATATTTTTGCCCCCCCCCCCCCACACACAGGGGGGGGGGGGGTGACATGCTACATTGTGAGAAATTTATGGTATTGGAACTATAAAGTAACAACTATTAATTTTTAGTTCGTGCGACCAATTTTTAATAGCTGCCACAGCTATTAAATAGTTACTATAACTACCAAATAGTTATCATAACTATTTTCATATTTATCGTAACTATGGAAATGGTTGCATGGACTAAAAATTAATAGGCGTCACTTTATAGTTGACTATATACTAATATGATTTCTCTGAGTGTCTCTTACGCCCTGATTATCTATAACCATTATGAAAACGCGGCAGGCAGAGCAGATAAGAATACATTTCAGAAAAAGGACAGTAGGACAGAGAGATTTATATTATGACGGAATCAAACTATACAACAAAGTGCCATTGGAAATAAAAACGATAAGATCTATGCCAGAACTGAAACGATCGCTAGCAAGGTACGTAACGAATGCGAGGAAAGGAGGTGCATAGAAGATGTAAGAAAATGCGATTGAAAAACTAAATATAAATAAAAAGTGTTAACCGTGGTATGTGTATGAATGTACAAAAAGCGTCGAGAGGTGTGAAAGAACCAGAGCGGGGTGAAGGTAAGGTAAACGCCCCGGTACCCAACCATGTACCAGTCTCCAACCACTGACACAAATATTGACTAAAATTAAGAAATTATGAATATGAAATAAATAAATAACTAGTGCTACTATTTTTGCAATTCTTTATATCTGCATAGGCCAATAATAAAAATAGTCATTATTTTTTTTGTTGACGTTTTTTAAAGATATTGTGCACTGCAGACGCCGCTCAGAGGATCGGCGCATATCTTTTAGCCAGTTCGTTAAGAATTGGCGTAACGTTGTTAAGCTTATGACGCTGTTATTTTCACGATTTCCACAATAATTCGTGGCTTGCGGTATTCGCGAATAAATAGACTTTATAAATCTTCCATTAAAATTTGCGAAAAACCACTGCTAAGTCGTCAATTTCCATGGTTGGCTATTGGGGCGCATCCGCAGTTTGCTGTACCGATATCCAACCGCGGCCTATTCTCGGCCAACACAAACTCAGCGAACATAACCTCTATGGCAAGTTGATGCCGGTTGCACGTCACGGTGAACCTTTTTATCAGTTATTATTTATCATAAATTATCCGAAACGTTACGTGTAATTTAAGAAATAAAATGAAGTTTCAACGAATCGCATAGCCTCGTATCGGCGGGTGGTTGCGTATAGGGGCATGCTTGGTCGGGTATTTAGACATTACCTGAAATCGGTGGTCGGGTACTAGTCCATCGACTTTCTCAATTCTTTCCTAACTTTAACAAAAAACTATACCCCTGACATGAATTAATGGATACTTTTCGAAAAGTAGAAAAGCTAAGCTTTGCATTAGTTATGGTTACAATTATAGAAAGGTCATTTTAATATAAGAAATATAACTTTACAGTTTCATGTTCTCTAAGATGGCCGGCTATTGGGGCGTTTACCTTATAGATGTAATGTAACGTAGAATTAAAATAGATTAAGATAAAACTTAGTGAAACTGTAGCGCGAAGCGCATGATAGCTAAAAAGCTAATAAACTTCTATTTCACTACTACTTCTATTTCTCTCTATGAGAAACTTCCAGGCCCAGATTTTTATAAGACTCTCAATGAGATCCTCCGGGCCCCGATTTTTTCTAAGTACCTTTATGAGACCTCTCCAAGCCCAACGTTATAAGACTCGCCTTATACAGAAAAAAATGATCAAGAGACGCGACAGCGTCTCGAGACAAGTACATTTACACTGCCGCAGATCATTTACTCGAGCCAACTTGTTTTGGCCACTTTTTTTCGAGGTTAATATGTTATATTGATAAAATGATAGCGTTTTCAAGTCTTTTTCAGATATAATCAGATACTATAGGCCAAAATAATTCGTTTAAGACCAAAACGAGCGTTCTACGTTCAGTCGTTTAAGTGATATGGTCATTTATATTTGAAAACTTCTCTGAAATATTACACTTTTTCAGTGGTCGACTCTGTGACTTCGCACACCGATCTTTCGCAACCTGCCAACCACTATGTTTCGCAACCTACTAATCACTATAAGAAAATCATAACGTCATCCAGTGATGAGCTAGTTTATGAAATACACGGCGAAGCAATAGTATATACATTGTTAATGTTAATAAACGATTGCTTCACAGCTTTGGTCTCCAGGTCAATTCGTCCACATTTTCCGATGTCCAGGTCGACCGCTCCGTAGTTTTTCGTGTCCAGGTCGACGGCTCCGCAGTTTTCGTTGTCCAGGTCGATCTCTCCATAGTTTTAGGTGGCCAAATCAATTCCTCCATAGTTTTCGATGTCCAGGTCGACCTCTCCATAGTTTTCGGTGTCCAGGTTGATCTCTCCATAGTTTCAGATGTCCAGGTCGACCTTTCCATAGTTTTCGTTGTCCAGGTCGATCTCTCCATAGTTTTAAGTGTCCAGGACGATTCATTCATAGTTTTAAGTGTCTAGGTCGATTCCTCCATAGTTTTCGATGTCCAGGTCGACCTCTCCATAGTTTTCGGTATCCAGATCGACCTCTCCATAGATTTAGGTGTCCAAGTCGATTTCTCCATAGCTTTCGATGTTCAGGTCGACGGCTCCGTAGTTTTCGTTGCCCAGGTCGATCTGTCCATGGTTTCAGATGTCCAGGTTGACCTCTCCATAGTTTTCCATATCCAGGTTGATGTCTCCATAGTTTTCGTTGCCCAGGCCGACGTCTCCGTAGTTTTCGGTGTCTAGGTCGATTCCTCCATAATTTTCGATGTCCAGGTCGACGATTTCGTAGTTTTCGTTGTCCAGGTCGATCTCTCCATGGTCTCAGGTGTCCAGATCGACCTCTCCATAGTTTTTGGTGTTCAGGTCAATCTCGTCATCTCCATAGTTTTCTATGTCGCAGTTGATCTCTCCATAGTTTTTGGTGCCTTCAGAGTTGAACTCTGCATAGTTTTCAGTGCCTTCAGTGTTGAACTCTTCATAATTTACATTGTACACATCGATCTCTTTATAGTCCAGGTGTCTAGGTCTATCTCTCCATAATTTCCGATGTCCAGGTCAACCACTCCCTAGTTTTTGGTGTCCAGGTCGATGTCTCTATAGTTTTCGGTTTGCGGTTATAACTGACGGAGAACTGTTAGTCTTGAAAAGCCTATTCTTAGTTAAAATTTGCAAAAGTCTTACGACTTAAAAAAAATGTATTGCAATCAACAGTAACCTTTTTTGGAATTTCTTGAGATAACCGCAGCTTAGCTGCACAGCATAACTAAACGGTACGCATACGATTTAACGATCTATGTTCTGTTAAAAAAAATTAACAATTGTGTTGTACAAAAAACAAGCAACCGCAAAAAAGAAATTTACATTACAGTTTATGTTACCGACCGAGTAGCAGCACATTATCTTGCAGTGGGACATAAATTTTGAAACTATGAATTGATATTTGGTCAATATTATAAAATCCATCTCGGTAAGCGGAAGGAGAATAAGAGGAATCCTATATTTATTATTTGTTGTGCTAATAAATATGCATGCTAAAGAATATATAAAAGAATGCAAGTGAAATGCAAGTTCCCTTATTCTGAATTGATTGGTCGCAAGAAATAGCAAAAACTTTGCAAAAAGAAGTGAAATCCACCAAAAAAACCCTCACGGGTAAAAAATTGAGACAAGTACATTTACGTGTGTGGTATCTAATACCCCCAAAAACACAGTGTGTCAAAAACTTGAGCCATAAACTATGTATAGGTACAAAAAGTTGTGAAATAAACTAAAAATATATTCAGCATGTCAAGTACATGTTGTACAACATATATATACATTATATACGTGTATATAAATAGTAGTTTTAATATAAACTAAAAAGAATTTCTCGCATTTAAATGAAAAATAATCAGTAACAAAGAAAAAATCATAAATTGAGAACAAAAATTAATGAATAAATAAATTTCAACATCTCAAAAAATTATATGGAAGTACTAGGCGAGTTTCTATGCTAATATGACCATTGAATAATGGTGAACCATATAGGATATTTAGCAAACTTGCCAAGTGCTTCCGTTTAATTTTTTGAGATGTTGAAATTTATTTATTCATTAATTTTTGTTCTCAATTTATGATTTTTTCTTTGTTACTGATTATTTTTCGTTTAAATGCGAGAAATTCTTTTTAGTTTATATTAAAACTACTATTTATATACACGTATATAATGTATATATATGTTGTACAACATGTACTTGACATGCTGAATATATTTTTAGTTTATTTCACAACTTTTTGTACCTATACATAGTTTATGGCTCAAGTTTTTGACACACTGTGTTTTTGGGGGTATTAGATACCACTCACGTAAATGTACTTGTCTCAATTTTTTACCCGTGAGGGTTTTTTTGGTGGATATTAATCTCGGCAGGAGGTTATCAAAATCTTCGCTGTATCAAACAAATGAAGATTTAACAGAGAAAAAAATGTAGTAACATTAAATAAATTTGGTTTGAGTTAACCAAATCCGCCGTTTACGGGTGGCGAAAGAAATATTTGATTGAGTTGACTAAAAATTACCATCGACATTAAAGACTGGATATTATTATTACAACTCAATATCCTTTATGGAAAAAATCTATTGAGCAATGAATAGTCTCTATTCGGATTCAATAGTATATGAATAGTAAGTATTTGAAATAGTATTTGAAATCTATGTATATTAACAGTGAATAGTATTGACTATTGATTGCCAATAGTATCGACTATTAGAAGTGAATAGTAATCATTAGGGTAGGTAATTTTTGGAAATTTAATATATATGTTATAATATTCAGTATTATATTCAATTTATTTCAAAATACACATCCACATATATATATATATGGGTCATTCCACGGGATTTCGCACAAAAAAAAAAACCCGACCGAATCCAATTTTCGCCTAATTTTTTTATATTGTTGACTATGTCAAGTGGTACATCTGTGAATTTTTTGAGAATTTTATTCTTATATTTCGACGAGCCATAAAATAAAAGGTGAAAAAAATGAAAAAAAATCTGACGTCAAGTGGAATAATGATATCGACAAAAATAACTAGGTCAAAATTTTCGTAATTCAACACAGTTTACGGTAAAAATAATCAAAATAAAAAATAAACATAACTTCTATTTTATTTATGTCTTTTACCAAGAAAAGGTACCATTTCGCTAATTTGGCCCCCTCCGATTTCAATACAAAAAATCACGAATATACTACATGGAGTCCCAAACATTTTAAGCACAAGCCCAAGATGGAGAACCCATTTTACCCATTTTTAAAAAAATATTTCGGGTAATTGATTTTTTTAATTTTCTTCCAATCTTCTGCGTATTTTTTAATGTAATTGGTAATATTAAAAGGAGCTTATGTGATTTTTTTCATAATTTTATATGTAGATGTACTCGATTCATTAAATGTAATCGAATTACAAATTTTTAAAATTTTAAAAAAATTCACAGATGCTCCGTTTGACATAGTCAACAATATAAAAAAATTAGGCGAAAATTGGAGTCGGTCGGGTTTTTTTTTTGTGCGAAATCCCGTGGAATGACCCATATATATATATATATATTTATTCATACACACATGTAAATTAAACTCAAGTTTTAGTTATAATAGATTATATTCATACACGTATATATATATTCACTTAGCATTTAATTTGACAATAATAATAGCCTCCAAAATCAAGAATTCTCGTAGATATATTATAAATAAACACAAAAATAGAAAGCTAATAATTGTGGACACTTTAATTATTAACATAATATGTGTACCAATATACAAAATTTACGTATAATGTCTTGCACTGCAATCGCAAACAATATTTCATTTATCACACTTCGTTCAGAATCAATTTTTATAGACTCTATCCATACATATATATATTAGTAAATAATAAAAAAATCTCGCACTCTCTGTCACCATTCACAATGAACAAATTTATATTACAATTCTTTTATACTTATCTCGCTATAAATTAACGATGACCGGCCGGTAGATGCGAGTCACACGCAAGTCGATGAACAATATTACTCCAATTTATAAGTTGTCGTCAAATTGATAGAGGACCAGGCACGTCTGCCTGGTACTACGGTTGAGAGGCGAGAGAGCGATCCTATTGCACGCAACGAGGACTGTGATCTGTGAATTCGTGCTTATTCGGCAAAATTCCGTAAAAGCACGAATTCGCGATCGATCCTCATGCGGCAATCGATAGATATTCGGCGCGTTAATTTGATTTAAGTATGTATCATTACAATGTTCAATAGTAAATACTATTAGACATCAATAGTAATCATTTATGTAGTAATTTTTCGATATAGTTACTGTTACTCATGAATTGTAATTATTTCAGCAGCAACTCAGTAATTATAGAGCG
Organism: Ephialtes manifestator; assembly: GCA_963970395.1. Classification (NCBI taxonomy): domain Eukaryota; kingdom Metazoa; phylum Arthropoda; class Insecta; order Hymenoptera; family Ichneumonidae; genus Ephialtes; species Ephialtes manifestator. The sequence continues at coordinate 10,716,490 of OZ019969.1, read as the reverse complement.
GTATAACTTCTGAACTTTAATAGTTCTATAACTAGCAAACTTACCATATTTATTCCTCAATCCACTAGATCTAAACCGCAAGGTGTACAAGATTCCACTTGCTAATGGAAATAGGATTCATACATAAATAAGACGACATTACGAATTTAATTTGAGTACGATTTATTTTTAAACCGGCTCATCCCTGTTAAGAAGCGGTATAACAAAATTCGTATCATAGGTGTAAAGTATGCTAACGTATTTTGCGATAATCGCTTGTGGTACACAAGCTACATAGTTAGCCGTAAGTTTGCGAGTACAGCTTAGACGAACTATTACTAAGAATGTATATTCAGTAGCTTTTAAGAATTACTGAATTTCATCATTTTTAATATAAAGTAATTTAAAAAGCATATTATCTATGTATTTTTTTCGTTATGCAAATAGGGTAAAGGAATTACCATCTGATAGTATACATTATTTATAATAGAAATTAAAGTATTATAGAACTGTACAGCTGTAGAACTACAGAACTACAGAACTATAGTGCTAGAACTATATAACTATTCAGTAGTACTTCAGAAGTAAACTACTAGGGTTAAGAGGGCTCGAGCGCTTAAGCGCACGAGTCTCTTTATGTGAGTTTTAACATTTGACATAAACAAAAAAATGAAAGCATGATTTTGGTCCCGATCGCAGTTAGTCAGTCACTAACAACACCACCGACCAATGACAGCACGAATAAAACGATGACAATGACTGTGATATTTTCGAGATTGGCAAGATATCTAGAGCCATCAACTTTTTAGAATAGGAAAAAATTTACTAATAAAAATTAATATAAAATTCATTACTTAAATTTAATCTTACCTAAAATATTAAATTAATTTTTATAATAATTTTATTAAATAACTTAATTTTTTAATTAAATTTTATTTTAAACAATTTATTCCTCCTTCAAATAAATTACTTAAAAAAATTTTTACGAATAAAAATTAATATAAAATTCATTACTTAAATTTAATCTTACCTAAAATATTAAATTAATTTTTACAATAATTTTATTAAATAACTTAATTTTTTAATTATATTTTATTTTAAATAATTTATTCCTCCTTCAAATAAATTACTTTAAAAAATGTTTACTAATTAAAATTAATATAAAATTGTGTAGTTGTAAGATTGTGTAGTAGGGCTATACAAAAAAACATAAATTCTTTGTAATTGGTTGCTCCTGAAATGCTGTATTGATTATCACAAAAAAAATGTTTTCGCGACAGCTGGGAGTTGTGCGATGACATTACGCACTGCCGCATCAAGGCCAACATTAATTAAAAACGGCGATTTTTAGAAATTTTTTTTTACTTGGTGAAGCGCGCATGGAGATTGTGGTTGCTTTTGATAAGCTATGAAATTGTGTAAAGGCAGAAACATGTTCGATAATGTTTAGTACTGTCGCATCGACATTGAAGTTAACAAAATAAAAAATGAAATCCTTTAAAACATTGAAATATTCATCTGCTCATCATCAAATGACAAAATCGCTCATGAAACGGAAGTCCTGTATGACCAAATTTAGTACTGCCGCATTGATATCGCAGTTTTCCAAAATTCGAAAATCGCTTATCATCATCATGATTATGATCATACATGACTCCCGTTTCCAGATCCATTTTTTCATTTGAAATCGCACGAAATAGCCGATGAGCAGACGAATATTTCAATGTTTTAAAGAATTTCATTTTTTGATTTTGGTAACTTCAATGTCAATGCGGCAGTACTAAACATTATCGAACATGTTTCTGCCTTTACAGAATTTCATAGTTTATCGAAAGCAACCACAATTTCCATGAGGGCTTCCCTACGTAAAAAAAAAAAATTATAAAAATCGCCCCTTTTCATGAATTTTGGCCTTGATGCGGCAGTACTTAATATCGTCGCACAACTGCCAGCTTTCGCGAAAACATTTTTATTGTGATAATCAAAACAGCATTTCAGGAACAACCGATTTTAAGAAAATTATGTTTTTTTGAAGAGCCCTATTGTGTAGTTCTAGATGCAATAGTTCCTTTCAATAGTGTACTTTTATCCAATAGTGTAGTTCAATAGTTTTTCCCAATAGTCCGTCAATTTAGCATTGGTTTCCAATTCAATAGTTTAATAGTTCAAGAATCTTAATAGTTTTTAATAGTTTTTTTCCGTAAGGGCCACCTTTGACCCAACCGATTAGGCAATGCTATCGACAAAATATTTCATTATTTTGATCCAGAGTTGTAAATCCCCATTAATTCATGAGATATAGTTTACAGGATTAATTTGTTTTGTATTTATGATTTCATAATAATAATACGTAGTGATTATAAAATAGAGTGTAAACATTTGAATAGCTGAAAAAAATACTAATGCATTACTTATTTTTTTCCATTTTTTCAAGAAAATTACCGTGAATATTTATTGAAAAATAATAATTTTTGCAGCTATTCCAAAGTTTAATCATCGTATTACAATCGCTACATGTTATTATTACAAAATCATAATTATAGAGCTGATCGTATCATCGTCATTATTTCTATAAGTATTAGGCATTTACAACTCTGTTTTGATCGTATGTTTTGGTTGAGTGTACTCAATATGGGATTCGTAACCAAATTCTTTGGTTGAATTGATCGTACGTAACCTTGAAGAGACCACATTATACTTTTTCAGGAGAAACAATAAACACATTGCTAGAACCTAATATCTATATCCATCAATAAAAAATATCTTGGATCAAATCATATATGTAGCATTCTCTGTCAATTCAGCCACTTTTTTTTTCGACCCTCTCCGATTTGCCCTGTAATTGGTTATATGAATGTACCACTAAAATACACTCTATGTGAATTTTTTCAGATTTAAAAAAATAATTTTTCAGAAAATGGCTTCTTTTTATTCAAGTGCAAATATCTCAGAATTTTGAAGTTACTGAAAAAAAATGTCAGCACATAAAAGTTGTCGTTTATTGTTAGCTTTCGAGCGGAATATTCCAAATAATTGTCACGTTCCTGTGAGTACGATTTTTTTCCGAAAAATGGAGGAATTATTTTTTAATTGAAAAAAGTAATATTTTTTTTTACTCAAAAAATTACAGAGTATTGCTACATGACTGTTGATATCACAAAAAAAAATCGCCGGAGTGGTACGGATCGAGCTTCCGGTATAAAAAAAAATAATTCCCCCGTTTTTCGAAACTTCCACACGAATAATTTTTTTTAATACCGTAAGCTCGATCCTTGTCACTCTGATGATTTTTTTGCAATAAATACAGTCATGCAAGAATACTCTGTAATTTTATTAGCCAAAAAAAGTAACCTTTTTTTATCAAAAAAATAGTAATGCCCCCGTTTTTCGGAACTTTCAAACAAATGGAATATTTTTTAATACCAGAAGATAGATCGGTGCCACTCTGGCGATTTTTTTGTGGTATCAACAGTCATGTAGCAATACTCTGTAATTTTTTCAATAAAAAAAATATCCTTTTTTTAATTTAAAAAAATTCCTCCATTTTTCGGAAAAAAATCATACTCACAGGAACGTGACAATTATTTGGAATATTCCGCTCGAAAGCTAACAATAAACGACAACTTTTATGTGCAGACATTTTTTTCAGTAACTTCAAAATTCTGAGATATTTGCACTTGAATAAAAAAGCCATTTTCTGAAAAATTATTTTTAAAAATCTGAAAAAATTCACATAGAGTGTCTCTTAGTGATACATTCATATAATCAATTACAGGGCAAATCGGAGAGGGTCGAAAAAATAGGGCTGAATTGACAGAGAATGCTTCATATCTGGTTGACTTGCATACGCAATTCACTGAACGCGCAGAAAAAGAACCTGCCAAATGCCTTCTGCCGCCATAGCGCCACTGTTCTCGAGGAAAACACATTGTGCTGCGGTGTTCAGTGTTTACTATATACTTTAGGTCAAAAGAAACAATGTAATGTCTACCACGTTGGATCCTTTGGGTGACATCATTGTATTTCACTTTTGATGTATCAAATATCTTAGAACCAAGGCGCAATACAGAGCAGTGTTGACTAAATGGCTTGGGCAAAGTATTCGTATTATTTGGTTATGTTGAATACTTTATAGCTATGGAATATAAATATTTAGTCAAATTAATTAAATAATTCGATCATTTAAAATCTATTTGCTATTCTGCCCGACTCTATCAATTAGTTCAAACATCGATTGTTTTTTTAAACCCAACCAAATGTGCGGTTCAATTAACCTTGTTGTCTCTACAACGCTGACAGCATATACGATTAAATCGAAGAAATATTTTTCTGAATCAATTTCGTTGTAGGTCATTTTGAACTAATGTTGTGTTGTTGGTGATTGCTGTACACTTTCGACATAAATATACCAGTTTTATTTAAACAACGTCGGTATAGTTGATTCAAATATGCCTCGTTTGATTCAAACAAATTTTCTTTGACCGCAGCGGCGAGGTAAATGTTACTAAACCTTTTTCTCGGTGTAAGATAAGCGGCAAACCGACGAAGGAAAATACAATCAATAATTAAGCGTCAACCACGTCACGACGTTTCGCTTCAACTGATGAAGGTTAGTTCAACTTCCTAAAAAACCTACTCAACGTCGATTGATTACTGCTTCAAATTTGTGTTTCTTTGATGCAGTGATATATGACGTTCAACGAACCGCAATGTGTGCTGCGGCGATGCAATGTGAAGTTGAAGTGTATATTGGAATCACAGGTTTCATGTCAACGAGTAACTTCACTTTTTAAAAGCAGTTTCGTAGATAAATGGTAAAAAGTCATACCCTAAGTGATTCCTAATCTTAAAAGGACTTCGGTGTAGATTAATCTAATAAAATATGAAGTTGGCTCAACCTTTCCAGAAAACCAATACGTGAGAGGGCAACGAAAAAAAAAAAAATACCTGCACATGAGCCGCACGGAGACAAATTTCGCTGGACCGGAATATCAGTTGCTAGGAGATAGGGATAGCAAGCTTTATTTGCTCTTCTAACAAAAAACTGTTAGCCCAGTAAGAAGATTTTCTAGGTTCACAAATTTTCTGCAAAAGAACTATATCAGACAATGATTTTCCTCCGTGCGTAATATTGATTTAAATAACTTTAAGGGTTTATCTATAATTCCTAATATAGCGTATAGGGAATTTGAATACGAGAAATTCACACGTTAGTAATAGGATAGTAGATCGCGTGTTAGGTGGACATAACTCGTAGATCGATAGTCCAAATCATTTTTATTTCATCCATATTTTCCTTTTTTGGTCATATTTTCCATTTTTATTGTCATAGTATATAATCTGCAACAAGTATCAAGTTTATTAAAAGATGACAACTCAGTACACTGAGAGAAACCCTAGCAGAAATAGTGACCAGTTTTTCGCAAGGGCCACGCGAGTCAACCCTGGATATTACCGAGGCACTCGCGAGGAAAAATGGCGAGGGCCTCGTCTGGCGTGTAACGCGTGTCATAGCCAGCCGCTCGGCTGGCTGACTGCCGAGTATGTGGCGAGTTTTCCTTGGCAGCAGCTGGCGTGGCGAGTTTTCGGTTCAATAGCGAGCTTTCCTCGACAGTAACTGGCATGGGTCCTTTTTGGCTGACTGCCGAATATGTGGCGAGCTTTCCTCGACTAATTCGCTCAATCCGTCCCAATCTTTCGCGTTGCAAAGTACGTGACTCAACTGAGTTGTAACAACACCTGCTTGTTTTGCAATGTCCATTTCTCTTTGGAGGAAAAATTTCTACAATCGGAGAGTTCCTACGAGGAGAAATGGACCATGCAAAACCAGCTTGGTCCTGTGTCGCAGACTGAACTCCATCGCAGCTTGAACTCTATCGCAGCCTGAACTCTATCGTAGTTTGATTCTCTCGCAGTCTGAACTGTATCGCAGCCTGGATTCTATCACAACCTGAACTCTGTCGCAGCCTGGATATTTTAGTAGCCTATTGTTTAATGAATATTCTTTTGAAGATTTAAATAAAAAAATGAAAAATCAGCAATGACAAGTCTCTGTTAAAATATTCTAATCGTAATATTTAACTAACTTTCGTTCTGGTCTGAGACCAGACAGAGAATTCCGTCGAAGAGAATTGGACTGTGCGAAACCAGCTTGGCTCTGTGTCGCAGCCTGAATTCTATGACAGGCGCAAAATAAAGCTCTTACCAGAAGTTCCATCGGATTGTCGACAGTTTGATGGAGACCGTGCTCTATGTTGAGAATGTATGAATTTCTGAATAGCTCTGTGTTTTCTAACACGAGCTGATGTCAAAACTCGTGTCCGTTGTTTCTTGTCCATCATATTCTGTACTGTACATCTATTATTTATTTATATTTAATGTATGAAATTGCATATTAAATATTGGTATATTACGGAACCGGTCACTTTATGATGAAGACAATTTATTATTAGCGACTATACTAGGTAACAAACATAGTCAACACATTTTAATACAGAGGAAGTGAGTGTCTATTCTGCACTTATTAGAACTATAAGGTAAATGTCCCCATTCCCGTACCCTATAAGGCCAACCAGACAACTGTATGGCTTTTTTCGTTACGACGAATGTAAATTTGGAGATTTTTTTTGCACCACTGTAAAATTCAGTTAATTCTCTTTCTAAAAATGGGTTATTCAATCTATTCCGCCAATTATTTGGCCAGATAGAGGCTGATTAATTCATGCTTATTAGTGTCCCCTCTGCCGACACAACTGTGCCCAATCCCGACCAGCGATGACCCCATTTTCGACCACTAGGGAAACGGAGATCCCGAAGAGTAATAAATTTTTTTTTTAAATAAATAAACATGATCCGGGATTGTACTATTAATATTTTTATTGCATAATTATAAAAAACTTCGTTTTTCGGAACTTATGTTACATTTCCGTCTCCACATACACTTTTTTTTTGCGGTGCTGTAAAAATTGAAACCCATTTTCGACCACTAGGGAAACGGAGATCCCGAGGAGTAGTAAAATTTTTTAAAAATAAATAAACATGATCCGGGATTGTACTATTAATATTTTTATTGCATAATTATAAAAAAACTTCGTTTTTCGGAACTTATGTTACATTTCCGTCTCCACATACACTTTTTTTTGCGATGCTGTAAAAATTGAGATATTTCAAAACTTTGATCAGTGAGGGAAAAAAGTCCAAGACCTTCGCAGCGATCCTGTAAGAATTGAATTATATCAATATTTTTTATCACTGAGAAAGTAAACCGTGTAATAAAGAAATTTTTTTGACTGCCTAAATAACGTTTACGGTAATGGGGGCAGCCAGGAATTTCGTTGTACCTAACTTCGACCACCGTAAAAAAATGAAAAATAAATTATTTATAACTTTTTTTTTGCTGGATCAGTAATTGAACTCATAATCTATCGTTTGCACTAAAAATTATTCGATTTTTACAAATTCCGGATGCAGTACGGACTATTGAAGCGGTCAACGCAACTTAACCTCACTGTTAAGAATACGATGGGTTCGCGACAAGCGTTTGGAAATACGAACAAAACTTGGATTGTGTTATTGTATTTACTCCTTACGTTGCAATACTCTCACACATAGGGTCCTCGGAATATTGTATTATGCTCAATTGTTGTTATTTTTGCGCAGCACTCGTGTAAATAATTATTTCCGTCGAAGTGGTCGGCAGAGGGAGCATGGACGGGAATGGGGACATTTACCTTACTTGTCAAACAAAACAACCTTGAAAAATGATAATACATCGTTCTTAACCTTACCGTTTAGAAGCTTGAAACGTAATTTAAACAAATTAATCCCCAGCTGTCAATGAACTTCGTTCTTCATAGATTTTAGCACTAACAGCTGATATATATGCTTGGTAGCGATAGACTGTGAGCGCTGGCGAGGCCATCTCGTGGAGCGATAGGTAGTGACTCACTACGCGGGCTCGCCAGCGGCACGTAGGTTCCACTAGCGAACATAGCACGCGAGGCACTCGCGAGAAACTCACGAGTCTTCACTCGCGAGGCCATCTCGTGGAAGAATGGGCAGTGACGTAGCACGTGTGATGGCCAGCATCTCGTAGGACAAGTTGGCGACCCCATCAAGCCTGTGCCTCGATAGTCCCTCGCCAGCTATCCTGATACTAGCACGGCTAGGATTGCCCTCGCTAGTCACTCGTGTGACACAGGGCAAATCCGAGTAAATTTCTGCTAGGGAAAATACATGGTTGAAACAACAATACTATACTTTTACCATACAGGATAGCTCTCAAGAGGGACGATTATACTTTATAGTTACGACAATGATAAAAATAACCCGTGCAGAAATTAGTTCGGGCAGCCGCGATTAAATAAGGGCCCTTTTTAGGTATAAGCGTGGCATCCACAATAGGGAAGCTACTCTAGAACCCTACTAGGCTCAAAAGAGGCGGCCACGACAAACTTCGGGGCCTAATCAGGCTTAAATGTGGAACCCTCACTAGGGTCGCCCATATTGAGCCTCTAAAGGCCCCGTACTTCAAGCGCAACTAGCCTAGTAGGGGCCCTAATAGAACTGGGGCAAACTAGAAAGGCCCAAGTCAGAGCCCCAACTATTTTTCTACACGGGAATAGCTGTAAATATAATAATAGCTCAACTAATCAAATACATAGTTTCCACTACCAATCGATATGATCGTCCCTCCTGGGAATTATATCGGTATAGTTCGACCTACTATTCTACTATATTTTTCTCTCAGTGTATTCTCTCTGGTCACATGCAGGTCATCATCTCCAACGCATTAAAAACCTTGGGGTGTGCTAAAAGGGTCGTTGTGAATTTTGATAATCCATCAGCACTCCTCGCTCTTTACAACGGTCTAGTGAGATCGCAACTGGAGTACGCCTCCTTAATATGGTCCCCGTACACAAGTTCTTACTGCGATCTCTTAGAAGGTATTCAGCATCGTTTCGTTAGATTCACAGCTTGTCGACTGGGAACCCCGATGGGTCCATTTGACCACAATTACGGCCCTGCCATGTCCGCCCTTGGTTTACAAACGTTAGAGGATCGAAGAATTATTACCGATCCAGCATTCCTTCACGGCATTATCCATGACAGGACCGACTCACCGCCCCTTCGTTCCTTACTACGTTTTCATGATATCGAAAGGGCAACAGACTGACAGACATTTTTGTAGTCTCTTTTTATAGGGCCAACTATGCGCATCACAGTTGGCTCCCGCGCATTGCAAGACTGGGTAATCAATTCTTAGCTAGAGCAAATATCTTCAGACTCTCCCTTGCTAGATACAAGACAGCGATCAGTCACCTCTTGCCGAGATAGCCTCTATCAAATTTTTATGTACCCGGATAACTATTCATTCAACATCTGAAAGACTATTGCGTTTTAATATTTTTAGTGCGTGTTACTACTGACACCACTGTCTTTTATCAATGTATAGGAACTGTCCTAGTGTCTCGAAATTGGGTCTTGACCCGTTTATGAATAAATAAATAAGTAAATTATTAATTAAAAATCAAGATATTGAGTACAGTGATCAAAACAGAACGACATCCCAGTGAAACAGCCAGTGCCTGCTGCAATGCTGTACAGATGCCCGTGCAGAAAAATTGTTGGGGCTCCTACTTGGCCAATTCTATTAGAGGCCCAGTACGGAAATCTACGTACAGCTCTACTAAACTGGTCACGCTTCAAAGTTCAGGGCCTTTACAGTTTTCCCTGTTAGGACCTATAAAGGCTGCCTTATTAAGCCCCTACTAAAATAATAAACGACATTAATTGGAAAATATTAATTTGTGTTTGTTCAATCTAGTAATCCTGCATTTTAATTAGATATTACGTCTTCCTCTACATGATGGTACATATTAATAACAGAAAAAACTATTTCCATTTTTTTACATTGATGGGAATCAAACCTGGGAATCTCCGGACGGTTGCGCTGCACTTTAGCTCACTCGGCCATTAATATCGTATGACTATAGTTTTTTTTGTCTATTTGAAATTCGGTAATATGAAATATAAAATGAAATTAGTACAATATGTATTGTCCGAACTTTAATAGATTCATATAATTGTGTCTGATGTAGTAATAATAAAAGCACATTCAGTTATTTTTCACGGCAGTCGGTTATATCAAGAAGTGTACATTGTATAATTGTTGCTATCTGTAAACATATTCGACGAAGTTATTTATTTCATTGTTTGCGCGAATTAGTTATTTAATATTTGGATAAATGACCGTCTGATTGACTAGGTGGCGTAACCGTCTAGCTTACCCTGGCGGCCATTACTTAGATGGGTGACCGCTTGAATGACGACTGATGGTCAATACTTAGATGGGTGACCTATTTGTTGACACTGACGTTCAATGTTAGATGGGTGATCACCTGGCTAACTCTGGCGGGTTTTAGTAAGGACCTAATTTGTTATGTCTATTGTGGAATATCTGACAAAGCGTATCGGGAATATTAAAAAAATGAAATTATAAAGGACCTATAAGGGGTACCTTTGTAGGCCCTCTATTTTTTTTTCAGTGCATTAGACCGACCTGGCTCATATTTTTCTAGAGCCTCCTATGAAATCCAGCAGGTCCTGAATTTTCTTGTCAAATTCTTGAATCTGCTTCTCTCATTGCGACTAGATATATATATATATATATCGGTACTCGGTACACTCTTCTCAGTAAATGACACTGCGGGGGTACGAATTTGAGGCCAGAGTTAGAAGGGCAGGGAAGAATAAGGGAGGTAATACTATATATACAAGCGAGTAGCTGGTCTGGATATCTCACGGATTCAGGTAGTGGGTGCCCGCGGCGTTCAACCAATTAGCTAACTCCCAGGCACTTCGCCGTACCCGTGCCACGCTTTTCTCTCTTCCTCTCTCCGTTACAGTCGTTCGCCCTTCTCGCCACGCCAAAACCGCTAACGAAGAACGGCGGAAGGTAACCGGGTTTGGGGGTAAACCAAGTGCGGAGCAAGTGGGAGGGAAGGGGAGTTGATGCTGGGTAGGGCAGCGAGCGCCGGAGGACGAAGACAAGGACGAAGGACGCAGAGTCGGGGATCCTTATGGAAGGAATCTTACAGTAGAAAAGATGCCTCCCGGCTATTTCACGTTTCCCTCGAACTTCTTCCCCTGCTACTTTTCTTCTCTCTTCCCGTAATCGAACAACTGTAGCAGAGAGCGGGGAAAAATGGACAGTTTTTTTATTTAAATTTAGTTTTTAACAAAACAGCTACACTCACGCCGAAAGAATTTATCTCAGGCTAAATTGAGCATTTTTGCGGAATATTTTGATGACTTGGACTATTTCGATATTTGGATATCTTGAGAATCCGCCAAATTTGGAAAAATTCATAAATTTCCTGCAGCTCATCTGCAATATTCAGAAGCTTTTGCCACATAGCAAACAAATCTTTGATTCAGAAATTAAACGAATATGTTTCATGAAATAACATCAGTTGATAAACAAGTGAGATATTGCATATCAAAAATCAGGAATTTTGATGCGACTCTTTTCCCTTAAGGCAACTAATTACCAATTTGAACTCTAAAATAAAATTAAAAACTGGCTCATCCAATAATGCTTAAGTGCAGAATAGTAATTCATTGCGTTTAAATAGTAATTAAGGAAATATTTTTGGATACTGGCCATCACTACACGGAGAAAAAAATGAGTTGGGCACACTCAGAAAGTGGTTGCACGGACTCACTTTTCGTTAGTTCATATAACCACCCGATTCGAAATTTTTACCCTCCTTTTAACCTAAAATGACTGAGATCTACTACCGTAGTCTGGAGGGTGAAAGAAGGCACTCTGCAGGGTGAAAGGTGAGTATTGTACATAGATTAACATTTGAATTTGACCCTATCAGACTCCCCAAATGGCAGAAAGTTGACATCTCGACTTAACGGAGGGTCACGGAGGGTGAGGCAGATCCTTCATAGGATCTGCTTCTTTCATAGGATATATCATTCATAGGATAAAAAACCTTCATAGAACCTACCATAGAACTTCCCAGACCCCCCGTTAAGCCTGCCGCAGAATCTCCCAGAGCCTACCACTGCGAAAGTTCCTTCTACAGACACTATTACACCCTCCGTTAACCCAAACATCAATGGAAGTATAAGAAAGTATAAAAAAACATAATTTTCTTATAGTCGGTTGCTTCTGAAATGCTGTATTGATTATCACAAGAAAAATGTTTTTGCGAAAGCTGGGAGTTGTGCGATGATATTAAGTACTGCCGCATTAAGGCCAAAATTCATGAAAAGCGGCGATTTTTAGGAATTTTTTTTTTTACGTCGTGAAGCGCTCATGGAGATTGTGGTTGCTTTTGATAGACTATGAAATTGTGTAAAGGCAGGAACATGTTCGATAATGTTTAGTACTGCCGCATCGACATTGAAGTTAACAAAAACAAAAAATTAAATCCTTTAAAACATGGAAATATTCGTCTCCTCGTCGACTATTTCGTGCGATTTCAAATGAAAAAATGGCTCTTGAAACGGGAGTCATGTATGATCATAATCATGATGATGATAAGCGATTTTCGAATTTTGGGAAACTGTGATATCGATGCGGCAGTACTATATTTGATCATACAGGACTCGCGTTTCATGAGTCATTTTGTCATTTGAAAACGCGCGAAATAGTCGAAGAGCAGATGAATATTTCAATGTTTTATAGGATTTCATTTTGTATTTTGTTAACTTCAATGTCGATGCGGCAGTACTAAATATTATCGAACATGTTTCTGGCTTTACACAATTTGATAGTCTATCGAAAGCAACTACAATCTCCATGAGCGCTTTAAGACGACAAAAAAAAAATTCCAAAAATCGCCGTTCTTAATGAATTTTGGCCTTGATGCGGCAGTACTTAATATCATCGCACAACGCCCAGCTTTCGCGAAAACATTTTTTTTGTGATAATCAATACAGCATTTCAGGAGCAACCGATTATAAAGAAATTATGTTTTTTTTTAATAGCCCTAATAAGTATTTATGTGATGAATATAAGAAACACATTCAGGAAGACAAAAGCGTGTATTAACGTTTGTATAATGCCATAGATATAATATATTTTTATTTAATATCAACAATATCTTAATATAATTTTTTTTTTCGCTAAAAGGAACAATCTCTATTTAAGCATATAACATTTGAAATGAGATACTAACGAAGTCAAAAAATTGTTTCCCATTTTCTTAGAAATTATTAATATTGCTTCTTTAAAATTAAAGACAAAATCAAATTAGATTCAGATACATCTATATCTTCTTGCATGTCGAATCTGATCGATTGTATGAATGAAGATTTTATGATGAAAAAATATAAATAAAAAAAGATTATTCGCTCGAAGCCTCAAGAAAGATATAGCTTTGTCAGTACAATCATAGTACAATTACATGTGAAGAAGATACGATAATGAGTAAGAAACTTTTTCTGGGTTTATTGTAACGAGTGAATTGGTTTGCATTCCTCAAAATATATTATTCACACCAATAAGATGTTGAACTCTTCGTGAGTTTTCATCAGGGCACGTTTTTTTTTCTACGTTTGTAACTTAAGTAGGGTTATCTGAATTTCAATAGGTTATATAGGCTCAACGGGGGTTCTATACCTCATTTAGGGTGAGTAGGTAGTTGGACGGTCTATGGATAGGGCGAGTAGACCATCGGATGCTCTACACGGAGTGAGGACGACTCTACGGAGGGTGGCAAATAATGGTTGAACCTCCAAGTAGGGTCACTGTAGGCTGTACGGAGGGTGAAACCGGTGTCGGCTTTTGCCTCGTCAAACGATTTGGGATTCCCGGAGGGCTAACCCAGGGTTAAAATTTTAACTCGGGCACGCATTTACGAATTGGGACAATCACTTATTCGTTGCCTCAACTCACAAAATGGTTATAGTCACTAAATAAATCGTTCTACCAACTCATTTATCGCCAACTCATAAAATGGGAGTTGTCTCAATTAACCTTTTATCTCCGTGTATCATCTCGACGGTGCGCAGTACTGAAGTTATATTGCTCATTGACATCAGGGTAATGGTTCAAATTTCATCAAAATTAGCTGCCATGCGTGAGAAACGTTATTGGAACTAAGGCAATGGTCCAGACTGGTGTATTTCTGACAGCCTTTAGTCGGCCAGTAAACATTGGCCAATGATTGAAATCAGCACTGATTCGGCATTTAACCCCTTCGTTGGCATTGACGCAATAGTGCGCACATTGTTTTTTTCCTGTTTAACTTGCTCCAACTGGTCATCCAAATGCTTTGCGGAGGTTTTTGGACTCATTGAATTCGAATCTGAAGTCAAAATTCAGAAATTCAAAATGGCGGCTGTAATATGGCGGACCAAAAACAAAAATTTCAGTCGATTTAAATGAAAATTAGTACACTGAAGTTTTTGAGATCGCTGATAATGAATACGAAAACAAAATTTGAAAAATGGCGGATGAAATTTACAGGGTGGCTTCTGAGGTCGTTGGGTATGAATCTTATCTAAAAATTAAGAAGTCAGAATAAAGGATCCAATATGGCGGATCAAAATGAAAAAAAAGAATTCAGTAAAAATCGGTGGAAGGAATTGCAGGAATTAGAATTTCCTCACATTTTTTCGTGCCATCTACATTTTTGTTAAACTACAGTTTCTTTTATCCTCTAAAGCAACTGTGCATAGTGGAATATTGTCCATAACTTCCTCATTATTTTTCACGTTTTTCAAAGCTTTTTCTATCAGGACGCCAAAATTAATGAAGGAAGTCAAAAACTTCCTCATATAAGTAGTTTTGTCGAAAGTTAAAAATAATGAGGAAGCAATGTGGAAGATTCTATTGTGCACCTTTGTTTTGTATTTTTCTTATTGCTCGATTCTTGATTCATTTTTTAAAGCCTAGTTTATTTCACCCCTCATTTTTATGCTAAGCTTTTCACTGTAGAACAGCCTGTGTGGTTGCCTGCCCTGGCGAAGGGGACTTGTACGAAAATTTATTTTCATGCTGTTTCTCGGAGGGTAAGCAAGACGACAACCGTGACCCAGGCAGCACCGAGAAGATTTGACACAATTAGGAATATTCCGGTATGACATAAAGGCGAATAAGTACTTTAGACCTGTTAGGGGGTTTTATCCACCACTACCACTCCGACGCTACAACGAATTTTTATCATCGCATAAAATTCCCCCTTGGTACTTGGGACAACCGCGACAACCTCGTAGTAAGTTAATTGTTCGACTCTGCATCACTGATTCTTTAACGAGACCAATCACGATGGAAATCACAGATTCTTCAATGAATCCAAGCTGGAACGAAAAGATGAAGAAAGTTAAAAAGTTGCCAAATATTTTGTTAGGTCGAAAAGCAGTTATTACATGATTATTCATTCAACATTTAATTATCAATGTATTGATTTTAAAAACACATCAAATAATAATTATTATAGAATATAGAATTATTTTATATGGGGTATTTCTTATTCATCCATAAACCAACATTTCATTATTTAATACATGATTTTTTTATATCGATAAAAAGAGCTTCAGCAAAATTCTAAAATAATCTGGTATTATGTATAAAATGTTTACGCAATACCCGACCGTAAACTGCCGTCTTGTTTCATTTCTTTCCATTTTTAACAACTTTTTAACATCTACAGAACTTCGACAAATGATATTTTACAAAAAAACAAAAATTAGGCAAAGAACTTAGACAAAAAGAACTGCGCGACAAAAGAACTTCGCGAAAAAATATCTTTTTCAAAAATATTTTGGAACGAAAGGACTTGATAAGAACTGAAAATAACTTTGACAAAGTGCATGAAAATCCGTTTCTCCCGTGTGGTATATAATACTTTTTCTCCGACTATTCAGAAAATGACTATATTTTTATCCCTACTTTGTGTGAGTTGTAGTTTGCCTTTTTGACTGCGAATAATTTTCAGTGGCATTTTTTTCAATTATTAATATTCAGGCATTTACTTCCAAAAAATAAGATTCAGCAAATGAAATTGATACAAGCAGTGTCGACGCTAGCTGAACCATCTAAATTGTTTCGCATGATCGCGTTATCTGTGTACTGTTATAATTACGATTTTATTGTCTAGCAGTTGTGTATATTTCGAGCTGTTCACGAGTGCTGTTTAAATTACGATCAAAACGAAATAATGTTGAATATGAATACGAAACACGTTAATATATGATTTATCAAAATTTATCGTTTGTAAATTTAATTAAATCGTTAATTAATTGTGGATGATGATTGATTTATTTACAATTATTTATTAATCCGCCGTGAACAATCAGTGATCTGAATTCTAAAAGAAGAAAGGAATAATTAATTAAACTCATCTAATTAATTAATTAATCGTTGAAATATAATCTTACGATGTAGAATGGCCTTGTGCTATTTTCATCGAAGTTATTTTTGTTCAAGTTCTTTTGCTGGAGTTCTGTTTGTCAAAATTCTTCAGATATCGGTGACATAGAAAAGTGTTAGCAATAACACTTTCTTGTGTTAATTCACGGATTGCACAGGAAAGTATTATCTATGACACTTTTTTATGTTATTGAAATTTTTTTTCTGTGTGAACTTTAACACCGTAATAATGAGCCTATGGGGACTACACAGTGGTGTTCAATTTAACAGCTTATTTTTTACAGTGTATAGATTAGTTTAACAAATTATCTAGCGGATTGGAAGGGGTTAGGTTTCAACGCTTACTGAGTTGGCTCTATATGCATTGAGAAAGAATACTCTTCTCTTCTTTGAGAAAAATATTCCGCCTGGCGCGGCCGTGATCAGTGGCTGCCGTGCTCTGAGTTTTCTAATACTTTCTTTCGTACAAATTTTGGGCGCCAATTAGTTTTGTGGAAACTAATAAACTATCTTTTATCTCTATTCATTTACTTCTTATATCCGGTTAACCGCAGGGTGAGCAATTGAATGGCCGAAGGATTTATGAGGAATGCAAAACCATAAGTAATATATTTGCCAAGGCAAAGATATATAATTATTGAAAAACTTACGTGATGAATACTCTCATTAGAGTTTTATTTGACAATTCACAATCGTCTATTTTGACAATAATAATCCCAATTCCGTGACAATCGATTCCTTTGACAATTAGTACGTGACAAAAATTTCCTTGATACACTTTTATATATAATTCGACAACTTCGTCGATATTCTCCGTTATAATAAATGGGCGCCGTCTAGACTCCTCAAGGGCTGACTTCTCGCTTCGTCCATCCTCTAAGGATCGACGTCGAAGTGATTTTTGGCGCCGGCTTGTTAAACGGCCGTCGTGCGTGATGCGTGATTAGACAAGATAACGGTCAATTTTATGTCGATATGACGCGCTTGCGTAGTCAGCTCTCGCGTCGTCTCACTCGGTTTCGTGTAACGAGTATACAGGTGCGCAGTGGTCTCTCTCAGGAGACGGTAAGGTTCGACCATAACTTGTCGATATATATCGTCAAATGATGGTTGAAATTAGCGGCAATAATATACATTTGTAATGGTACATTATGCTACAAGGGAGAGAAGAGCGCGATTCTCACCGAGTGTGAGGTTTGCTGCCCCAGCACGAGGTGAATATCGCGCTCCCTCCCGCGTAGCATACAATTCTTTTCTTCTGATTGCGTTGAAACATGACGTGATTTCTGTCGCTGGTAAGCGAGAGGAAAAATTTGAAGATACCTGGCCGCGTACCGCGGCGCTCGCGCTGCGTACCTCGAAGTGGGCAAAAATAGGGGGTAAGATGCCCGAGGGAGTTTTGGTTCGTATTCTTGCCCGCTGCACATGCGCACTGTTCGCGGTCAGGTATAGGCGTCTTTCCTCCCGCTTTTCAGGGACGGAATCACATTATTTCAGCGCAGTCAGGAGAAATAGTACCCCATGTGCGGGTAGTCAACGTTCCGAGTACGGCCGACAATTGGCTGGATAAAGGCAACTGGTCGGTAGCCAACAATCGGAGTTCGACGTTGACCCAGAGTTGGCGAAACGTTCGAGCGATGCTTGGCTGGCAGGCGGCGTCGAATCGACAGCCAACGATCGGAACGCGACACTCGGCGGTATGTCGGCAGCAAGTCGACAGCCGACGATCGGAACCCGACTACTGCCCAGCGTCGATCGAACCTTCAATCCTTAACTGTGCCGACAATGGTCCCCACAGTTCTGGTGACGTTGGCTGGCAACAATCGTAATTACGGTTAACGCGGTGCGATGGTCTAGTGGTTAGGGTACTGGCCTCTAGTCCAGAGCATCGGTAGGTCGCGGGTTCGATTCCCGGTGCCGTCGATTTTCGTCGAAAATATAAATACGGACGCGATGAAGCTCCAGATGTATACATGAGACCCACACAGGTATTTCTACCTGTGGGGGTCACATGTATACAGCTGTAGTCCGTGTTTACGTTCTCGACGAAACGTGACGTAGCTCCGGTGCCGGGAGGCGAACTCGAGACCGGCTATATCGGCATGGGTTTTCCGCAGTTTTCCTATGCCCATAGCAGAAATGCTATGGCGAATGCGATATAGAGGGGGAAGTCGGATGCGGCCGCAAACTGGGGGGGGACTGGCTCGCGGCAGAAATGCTTCGGATGACGAATAATTAAATAATACTGTACGGAAAGCCGAGCCGACCCGCTATAAGACTCACATCGGAGACTTGATAAGCGGGGGAAAATGCAAAAAAAAAAAAAAAAAAAAAAAAAAATTACGGTTAACGCGCCAGCGTCGGCAAAATATTGGCAGCCAACGTCACCAGAACTGTGGGGACCATCGTCGTGCCAGCTACGGATTTATATACGCAATTCGACACTAAATTTTCCAAGATGTGGATAACCGAGTGGGTAAGATCGTTAATCCCAAGGTTGCAGGTTCGAGGCCCATCACCGCTGGAAAAATTTATTCTAGGATGTCCAAAAACTAGTGGTGAAAAATTCATTTAAAAACAGGTTAGAATGATTAAAAAGCATTAGACGGCTGCGCAGATCGATAATTTATTTTTTTAAATTAATTTTTAATATTTTTTATTCGATGTCGGCTCAGCGTCGACACCCAGTACTGGGCGAACGTCGTTTCAAATGTCACGACAATGTCGCGCCGACGTTCCGACCCTGGCCCGACTCGAAAACCGATTGCGGCCCGACGCTTAGGTGTAACGTTGGTTCATTGTTATCATCCCGGCGTTAATTGGCTGCTGGACCGACGTTGGCGAATAGAGTCGGGTCGAATTTGTAACGCAGGAGATCGTCGTCGCGCCAACGTCCGCCCAGCTCTAAAACCGCACATGGGACATTACGTTACAAGGGAGGGAAGAGCAACTTTCCACCGAGAGTGAAGTTTGATGCCCGAGCGAAGCGAGGGTAGAAATTTACAGGAGGTGAAAAGTTGCACCCCTCCCATGTAACGTACTATACTTTTCTCCCGATTTCACTAAAAAATAACCACATTTCGTGTATGCAACAAGGACGGGAAATAAGCTCATTTTTAACAAATGATGACACGCATGCATAGTACGATGATTACCTCCCTCGGGAGGTAATGAAAGCGGACTGCGCATGCGGACGTCATTCGTAACAAATGAACGATTTCCCGCCCGCGTTGCGGACACGAAATGGGGTTATTTTAGCGAAGTCGGGAGAAAATAATATTTCTGACGAACACTCGAGGAGTTGGGTGGACGTCGAGACAGGATGGACAAAATTTTCCTGTCACAGCATAATAATATTGGAAGTCTTCGACGGTCCCTAGTGTTAAGCATCATTGGATGTCTTCGACGGTCCCTAGTGTTAAGCATCATTGGATGTCTTCAACGGTCCCTAGTGTTAAGCATCATTTTTTGTGGTCGTAACTTGGATGGGTGACCGCTTAGTCGTATACCGGCTTGCACGCCAACTACTGAGCGGGAGGCAATTTTTCCGAATTTCTAATGTATTCTCATACAGTAGAAACTCAATAAAAATGAAGCCGCTTGTATTGACCAGGCTTTTCGCCGTTTCTCTGTGTCCTCGTGCAAATATGATACGGTGGTGCATTAGGAGGAACGGCTGCGGGCAACACTCTAGGGGATCTCTATGAAGGAACGGGGAACGGGGAAAGGAGAGAACGTAAAAGCCTGAATATGGTATACATATGAATAACCCAAATAAAAATAATATTGAATACGATATTATTACATGAAAAAACGGACCGTATGGAAATTGACTTATAAGTAAGGAAAGATAGAAATGATGTAACTAGTGATCTATGCATATGCATAAGATGTTGAAACTAGTTTGTTTTTTAATTTTGCTTATTTTTATTTAGTGATTGCACCTGAATGGCATATTTATTCTTTGGAAAATTTTTGTTCTCGGTTCACCTACGAAACCAATCCCAGGCCCTGATTCTTTTACGTCCCCCTGTTAGACCCCGATCTGAAGCTGATTATTCTTAATCCCTCTATAAAAATACCTCAAACTTTGATTTTTCTACCCTGGACGCGGCTTTTTCTGTATCACTATAGAAACTTGCAAGCCCTGATATTTTGAAGTCCCCCTATGAAGATTTTTCCAACCTCCATTTTTAGATGTCCCAAAGAGACCAGAAGATCTAGAAAAAAATGCAATACCATTGGACATTTCTAGCCACTTTGAACTAGGTTTTTAGATACCGTATGAGGCCAAATGGTATTTGTTGGTGTTTCACAGCGAGGTGTGAATCACCAACAAGAGGTGCACCCGAAAACGCTAAAATCTTTTGCCAAAGTGTAAAACAATGAAATGTCGCCAAACATTTTTAAAGCAGTTAAAAATGCAAGAGAATTTAATATACAAAACGAAATGAGATTTACGAACACTGTACATAAATTCCATATTAATATACTTTAATTGCAAATTTTTAGAATAGTGTTGTGCCGAGAATTATTTAAGGAAATGTTCAGTGCACCGCTTAAGCTTCGTAACCTAGCGAGCTAGAAATACGAAACCACGTTTATTCGTCAGACGTTTTTGGAGCAATTGGGCAATCGAACGATTTCGAAAGAGCTCGCGCTTTGGCTCAGCGCGGAGTCGATATCGTTCGATGAAGCAATGTACGCGGAAGCAATAAATGCATACGCACCGATTTTAGGCAAATTGCTGGGAGTTAATCGGGAATAAGTTTAGTCTTCAATCGAACATCAAAGTGACCAGTCGGTCTTGGGTCAGACTCGCCCATAAGTAACAGAATCGAGACGAGCTCGATATTGTAATACACTATATTGTTATTTGTTTAAATAAATCTTCTTAACTTTGCGTTATTTACTTGAGTCCAACTCTTTATTGGCAAACGATCCCAATAAATAAAATATATGTTAAATTGACCCCCCTGCGGGCATTACATTGGTGGCAGCGGTGGGATTTGCCAAAGTGAACGTAAAAGTTAGAAGTAACAATAACAATTATAGTGCAGCGTAACCGACGCAAGTGTAATAGTCATTACGCCGGAAATTCACCTAAGTTGGTGAAGAAAATCCAGAGCCAAACTCAACTTGTTGACGTTGCGGTGAGGGCCTGGTGCAATTCAACACGCGGACGTTGAATTGTACGTGAATAGTGAAAAGATAAAGTGAAGTAGTGGCTCGACGGCAAGAGTCAGCAAAGTAAGATTGAAAGAAGAATTGTGTGAAAAGGGACATCAAGGCATATGAGTGCTCCCAACACGGTAAGGTCGGTCAGAAGTTTTGTTTCAGTACGAAGGGCAAACTCGCTGGACACGACTCTACCGGGAATACAGGTTGACGTGATAGACAGACTGGAAGGTGCCTTACAGGATATCGCACATCGCACCAGCCGGGCGCTGGGCGAGCCGTCATCGAGATCACCATACAACCGAATGCCACGTAGTGTTCAAAGGGCAGTAACACGAAGTCAAACATTCGAACGTGGAGTTAATATAAGACGAGGCTCTGAGTTTAACGCGGAAGAGATTGACTTCAGTCTTTTTGAACGACCAGACGAAATGGCGGAAGCAAACGCCGAAGCAGCACGACTAGCTAACGAGGGTTTAACAGCCAGAAACAACGAAGCATCGGAGAGAATTGTGAACGATGAAATCCAACGTCTCATGCATCTAACGCCCACCGTCGGAAACGGAACCCTGAACCAAGCTGGGCATAGGCAAGAATTTTTTCCAAGAAGAACAACGCTCAACGTAGGACGGAACATCCACGATTGGGACTGGGATCCGAGCGTCCTAGAATCTCGAAGGGAAGGAGAAAATAGAAACCTTCCGAGATTCGCTGATCCGTCGACTCGAAGAGAAGGCAATTTCGCTGCGCCGAATGGGATAACGGCGTCCGACAGGGATGAATTGCAACGAAGAATACAACGATTAGCAGAGGAGGTTGCAGAATTACGTGAACAACCTAGACGAGGTGATAGACATTTTGGTGCAAGAGGAAACAGTGAGCTATCAGCAAGGGCTTGGACTTTGGAACCAGGAGAAGCCCTCAAGCTTATCAGAAATTTCGATGGAAATGACCCCTCAAAACTGAAAGGATTTTTGAGATCGGTGGAAGCAGCATTTGGAAAAGTTGAGCAGCGGCATCACGCAGATTTGCTTGAATTTGTGCTCAGTAGTAAGCTTGACGATCGTGCTATGCGAGAAACAGAGCACAAGACTATCGAGACTGTCAAACAGTTACGTGACGAACTTGAAGCGCTCTATGGTAAGCAAAAATCTTTAGCAGCACTACAGATCGAGTTCAACTCGCTTCGCCAGGAGCCGTCCGAAGCAATAAGTGTTTACGCCGCCAGAGCAGAGCAGATTACAATGGAGGTGACCGAAAAACTGTGTGAGATAGTGAATACCGATATTGAAGCGCGACTAGTTGAAAAAGTTATACGCAAGTGTGGACAGATGAATTTTGAGAACGGTCTGCATGGTCAGGTGCAGACTTTGGTAAGGTCAAGAAACTATTATACATTGCACGAGTCAGTGAACGGTGCAATAGAAATAAGTAAAATGGTGCAAACGGGTACTGCGAAATCTGACAACTCGCACCCGCCAACGCGAAGAACCTTGCCAACTGATGCGTTCGCAGAACGTAAATGTTTTTGTGTAACAAGCCGGGCCACATTGCACGTGATTGCCCAAGTGCTAAAGAACGACGGAGCTTGCCAGTACGCTTGCCAGTACCGACGAGGAAGAGTGTAAATACCGTGGACGAGAGCTGCCATTTTTGTCTAGAGATGCCAACCGAGAGGGCGAATCCACAGAGGGACACCGTCGATATCAGGAAGGACAGCAGCTCAGATAAAACATCTGGTAGCAGCAACGGTGAAAAGGAAATTAGGACACTAGGTATGCTGAAGATAAATACAATCACCGTATTACCTAAGTCTCGTAAGAGGAGCAAGGACAGAAGGGAACCGCCGCAAGGTATTTGGGCAGCCGACGTAAATCAAAATCAGCAGCAAAAGAAGAAAGCGACAACAACAGGAAAGTATAGCGACCGCCGCTTAGCCAGCGATCATCAACGAAGCCGTGTCGTGGACCGAGCGGCAAGAGAGAGGACATCGTGAAACATCGCGTGTGTAGTGCATGTGGAAAGAGAGAGCGCGCCACAGGCAAACGTGGTAGTGAAAAACCTATGTTTAAAATGCGCGAAGAGAGAGAGAGAGAGGGACCAAAAAATAGAATAGTGTCCGAAAAGTGCTTCAACTGGAAATAAAATGCGAAGATTAGTGGACATTAAGAAATTTTACAAGAATTAATCAATTGTTTTACAATGTATGTGAAAAATGGAAAAAGGGTAAAAGTTTGCATCTAATATATGTAAGAGGAAAAACAGTGCGAACTTATTATAAAAGAGGGAAAATTTGTCAAAAACGTAAATGTGGGTAGTGCTAATAATAAATTAAATATGTATTTGGAGATCCGTAATATGAATAGTGTATTAAGAATACCAAATGATAATAATGTACGGAACGCAGTATGAGTGAGACGCGCAACGACAATCATTGTACTCGAGTGTGAATCGGGTAACGGAGGCCAATGTTCGGAAATGTATGGTAGGAAAAGAGGGAAAAAAAAATCTCATACGCGATTTTTTTTTCTTTAAGGGGGGAGGGATGTTGTGCCGAGAATTATTTAAGGAAATGTTCAGTGCACCGCTTAAGCTTCGTAACCTAGCGAGCTAGAAATACGAAACCACGTTTATTCGTCAGACGTTTTTGGAGCAATTGGGCAATCGAACGATTTCGAAAGAGCTCGCGCTTTGGCTCAGCGCGGAGTCGATATCGTTCGATGAAGCAATGTACGCGGAAGCAATAAATGCATACGCACCGATTTTAGGCAAATTGCTGGGAGTTAATCGGGAATAAGTTTAGTCTTCAATCGAACATCAAAGTGACCAGTCGGTCTTGGGTCAGACTCGCCCATAAGTAACAGAATCGAGACGAGCTCGATATTGTAATACACTATATTGTTATTTGTTTAAATAAATCTTCTTAACTTTGCGTTATTTACTTGAGTCCAACTCTTTATTGGCAAACGATCCCAATAAATAAAATATATGTTAAATTGACCCCCCTGCGGGCATTACAATAGTATGGGAATTCTCCAATACAAGTATTTAAAAATTATAGTACGTGAGTATTATAATCTTCATTTTAATATACAAATATTGTATTTGTCAATGACGAATGCATCTGAAAATTAATATAACTGTATATGCATCCGAGTTTTATGTACTGTATGTTAATTTTCAAACAAAATTTTTTTACAATGTACATACACATAGAATTATCAGCAAATGAGCAGTGAACATAAATATGTGATTCAGTACAGCAAAGATTCTGTTATTATCTTTTCTATCATTCACATGAAATTTATGACATCAACAATTGTGGAAAAAATTTCTATTAAGTGAAATATGTCTTGTATTACAGGTCTACTAAAGAAGTACACAATCCATACTTCACAAAATAGACATTTTCCATAATGGTTGATTTCAGATATCTCATGAGTGACTGAAAAAACAAGAATGTTTTTACTTTATACTAAATCAATTGCTGTTCCTTGTTCATTTACTGATAATTCTATCTGTATGTATCATACTGAAGCATAATAAATTTTAGATTAGCTTGCGGTTCAAAAATTAATTAAAATATTTATTTTAGTTTTTCATATTTCAGGAAAGGTATCAGAAGGAGGGGAGATTTTCGATAGGATTTCAATACCAAAACTAGGATTTGAATGCAGATAGCACATACCAAATTTCATTGCGGTCCATAAATTAAAAAAAAAGTTATTATTGTGGTTTTGGATAGCACATACAGACGCCAGACAGACAGAAGTGAGTTAATGTGTTTTTTGGAATTCAGGACACTCAAAACATGTATTTCCATCAAAATCCAAGAGTCCATTTTTGTTGGTTTGCAATACTTCCTCTTTTAACATACTTCATATGTGATCAGAAAGTAAAGAATGTCAATGCAGCTATGACGAATTATATGCAATATTAGAATCATGAATTGTGAATGCTACGTATACCCCATATTTGTCGTAACCCTAGCAGAAATGTACTCGGATTTGTCTTGTGTCACACGAGTAGCTGGCGAGGGCTATCCTAGCTGTGCTAGTATCAGGATAGCTGGCGAGGGTCTAGCGAGGCACAGGCTTGATCGGGTTGCCAACTTGTCCCACGAGCTCCTGGCCATCACGCATGCTATGTCACTGCCCATTCTTCCACGAGATGGCCTTGCGAGCGAAGACTCGTGAGTGCCTCGCGAGCGCCACGCGTGCTATGTTCGCTAGTAGAACCTACTTGCCACTGGCGAGCCCGCGTAGTAAGTTACTACCTATCGCTCCTCGAGATGGCCTCGCGAGTGAAGACTTGTGAGTGCCTCGCGAGTGCCTCGCGTGCTGTATTCGGTAGTAGAACCTACGTGCCACTGGCGAGCCCGCGTAGTAAATCACTACCTATTGCTCCACGAGGTGGCCTCGCCAGCGCTCACAGTCTATCGCTACCAAGCATATGTATCAGCTGTTAGTGCTAAGTCCACGATCTAAGAACGAAGTCCATTGATAGCTGGGATTAATTCGGTTACGTTATCGTTCAAGCGTCTGGACGGTAAAGTTAAGAACGACATAATATAATTTTTCAAGGTATGTTTCGTTTGACAAGTATTGTTCTAATAAGTGCAGATAAGCTGTGATATAGATCGATAATTAACCTCCAAGAAACTCACTTCCTCTGTATCAAAATGTCTTGACTGTTACCTAGTATAATCGCTAATAATAAATTTTCTCCATCATAAATTGAATGGCTCAATAATATACCAATATTTAATATGAAATTTAATACATTATACAGATATATAGATCAAAAGTAGCAACAGAATACGATGGACAAAAAATAACGGACACAGTTTTGACATCAGCTCGTGTTAGAAAATACAGAGCAGTTCAGAAGTTCATACGTTCTCAATGTAAAGAACTCTCTACATCAAACTGTCGACAATCGGATGGAACTTCTGGTAAGAGATTTATTTTGCACCTATCATAGAAATCAGGCTACGACACAGAGCCAAGCTGGATTCGCACAGTCCAATTCTCTTCTAAGGAATTCTCTGTCATCTCATACCAGAATGAAAGTTAGTTAAATATTGCTACGCATAGAATATATGGACTCGAAAATGAGCCACGCCAGCTACTGTCGAGCAAACCTCGCTATTGACTCGAAAATGAGCCACGCCAGTTACTGTCGAGCAAAACTCGCCATTTACTCGAAAATCGGCCACGCTAGCTGCTGCCAAGGAAAATTCGCCATGTACTCGGCAGTCAGCCAGCCGAGTGGCTGGCTATGACATGCGTTACACGCCAGACGAGGCCCTCGCCATTTTTGCTTACGAGTGACTCGGCAATATACAGCGCTAACTCGCGTGGCCCTTGCCAAAAACTGGTCACTATTTCTGCTAGGGAAATTATTGGATTATAGAATTAAAAAAGGATGCAAAGCAGAATCTTGCACATTGCTTCCTCATTATATTTCGCTTTTTACAAAGCAACCTCTAAGAGGAAGTATGGGAATTGATTTTGGCTTCCTCCCAGAGGAAGCTCTGTAAAAAGCGAAATATAATGAGGAAGCAATCTGCAAGGTTCTGCTTTGCATTCTTGTTTTAAATAAATATAAATAAGCGCACACTCTCGCTTTGTAAAAATATAATAAGGATGAACGGTCCAGAAACTCCCTCGAATACTCTACCTTCTCTGTTTTTTTTTTGTAGAACACGATAGAAATCGGTGGTTTCCGAAATTTCATTGGGAAGTAAGGATATGGCTAGTTTATACGACATAAATCGCTACTTTTCGCAATATAGACTGTACAACATTGCTATGAAAATATGTTATCGTTCAACATTTTTGGGCTATATCTGTTGTATTTTTCTGTTAATCATGAATTTGGCACTCATTTGACTCCGAGCTCGATATTTGATACCAAACTTCGCATTGCAGAAAAAAAATCAAAATATCAAAATCGCATAAAATTTTAACGTTTCAACCGATCTTAACCAAATTTAATAGGGATCACCGGTGTATGAAAGCTCACGTACATACCAATTTTGAGCTTAATATCTCGAAAATTAAAAAAGTTATCGCGTTAACAGACATTTTTGAAAAAATTCAAAACCGCGTAAAAATTTAATGATCATGGGGACTTTTACAAACATTGGTATGAACGATGAGGATTGACCCCTCTATCTATGGTGTAAATTTCAGCTCTCTATCTCGAGGCGTTCCCGAGTTATAAAGGTTTACATTTTTTGAGCGTGTAACATACACACACACACACATACAGACATTTTTTCTAAATCACTTTTCTCGACGTTTTGGACTATTCTGAGTGTACTGACATGAAAATTTCGAAAAAAAAAATTTTCACGCAAACAAAGCTTCCTCTATGAGGAAGCAAAAATACATATTCACGAGTTTTAGATGCTCAACGACTCAGGAGTCGACAGTCCAAAATCACGAAGTAAACAAAAAATTGAAAATAATTTCCAAAACCTATAAAAACATTTCTCAGACAATACTAAAACCCCAGAATGATTAATAAATTAATAATTTTCATTCGTTAACTTCTAATCGGTAGTAAAACCCTTAAAACAATATGTCAACCTGACAGGAAAGTCAGGTTAGCTTCCGCGAATGCGCCAGCCGTTGAGGTATCAGTTCAATTTATTCGCGGTCCGGGGTTTCAAACGAAACTTCGTATCGATAAAGCGTTGAATATAGATGGATAAGAATGTACGTCAAC
Source organism: Ephialtes manifestator (assembly GCA_963970395.1). Lineage (NCBI taxonomy): Eukaryota > Metazoa > Arthropoda > Insecta > Hymenoptera > Ichneumonidae > Ephialtes > Ephialtes manifestator. The sequence goes on along the minus strand of OZ019969.1, from coordinate 10,688,205 downwards.
AAGGACGTTTTCTACTTTTTGACTTAAAAATGTCAGAGGTTATAAATAAATGCATAAATGTTTTATTGATGGAATTAAAAGGTAGTTCCCCACGTGAATGTCGAGATATTCGAACTCAAAGTTGCGACTTTTAACATGGATTGCATAGGGACAAGACATTGACCAAGAGTAGACATTGTTGATTCTGTTTTAAAAAATACCCTTCCGAACTACTTTTTCGGATTTTTATTTTTTTGACAGTTGCAGTGAAGTATATAGAATATTTTGACGAAAAAGAATATATGCTTGCCCATGTAAATAATTTAATATTATAAGATGAAGTGGCCTGGTTGTACGAACTGAAAAGACGCGTGCCCTAAACTTGGCAACGTTGCTGATGACGTCACGTGATGCCGTATCACGTGATGCGAGGCGCGCAATAAAAATTCTTCGTAGCGGAAATCTATTTGCTTGAATTTTCTATTCGCAAAGTTTGAGAATTGTTATTATCATTAATCGACCAGCCAGGATAAAATCGGGACATCGAAATGAATGTAAATCAAACTATTACATATTTAGTTGTACTATTAAAAACTTTCTATTAAACCTATAAAAATGAATTAAACATCGGGAATTATATATATATATATGTTTTGCTTTTTTTCATTTATTAACAGATATTATACATACGTTGTACATACATTTACAACACGTTACCGCTCAATTTACAATGCCGACGAAACATATTGATTGGATCGAGTACAGAGAATATCGCAATGCTTGCGCAAGACCGCTTTATTTTTTGTAAATCTCGGTTTTCCACCGATATCTTCGCCCGAAAGCATTACTATACCATTTTCTCCATTGGCCGAATGTACTCTCGAGTCGAGCTAAAGTGAAGCCGGCGCCTGCGATTTTCGCGATCATAGCAGCAGACACTGGTCCTTTCAAAGCAGCCGTAGCTGCGATTCTATCTTTTTTGTCTTTTCGCGCCTGCCCAGCGTTTGCGACTGACAAGAAAGATACAGCGCGGGTGATTAATTCCTTCTCCGTGATTTCAAACTTCTGCAGCAAAACCTTGAGCATTCGTGCATCTATGACCGTGTTATGCGTTCCTTTTGCACTTTCAGGTCATAAATAATCGTGCGCTAGATCCAATTGGTTGAAACTGCCTGTGCTGACGACTCGAGAAGTTAGATTTTTGTAAGTCTTGAATATGGGTAAAAGTGGCTTTCGGGCCATCAAACGTTATTCCGTTGTGGGCCACGAGAATAACATTGTTCAAAACCCTCTTCAAAAATGAGATGAACTCGGCACAGGCAATTCGTGGTGGTGTCGTTTTAACACAGAAATGTTCACCGTTGCTGGTAAAAATAAGTTATCCCTCTTCTATTGACAATCCTGTGACTTTACTGACTACGCGAGGAATGCATTTAGATGGAAGAATGTAACAACTGAATTCTTCGGTGTTATAAATAGCTGCAATTTGGATTACTTCCGCGTTGGGACCAAATCCCGTCGTCTCCAGATCGAATATTACGGCAACCGCATCCTTCGTTGAATTGACGCATACTTCTTCGGGTACGACGATTTCCTCACTTAATGCACATTCTGAAGTGTACGTTATGCCCTTTCGATTTCGAGATCTCTTTCCTTCAAAAATAGTCTCCTTGAATTCTGCAGTTTTACATTTTAATGCTCTGTTTTTTCGCTGCATATCTTTTTTGACCGGAATTTTGTTGTGTGCTTCCCAGGTGAGACGCAGAGTTTTTCGTTTACGTTCTGAATATACTTAATACCGATATTTTTTTGAGAAACTGCTGCATCTACTCGATAGTCTAGCGATGCGGATCTACCGTAACATCTTGCTTTTGATGCTTTACGAGACACAAGAGCATTGAAGGATTCGTTTGTTTGTGTAGAACTGTGCGTGGCGATTTTTTGTGAATTGCCAGCATACGTATCGAATATTTTTGTTAAATCGGTGTACAGCTGCAAACATTTCCCTCCCGGAAGTCCGTGATGTTTATAATTCCCGGGATCCTCTCTGAAACGGCACCATTCACCGCACATTTCGTGTTTATCGGATGCATGATTGACAACATTTCGCAGTGCCTTTTCCACAGCGTCTGGATCTAGTCGATTCTTTTTTATCGCGGATCCAAAACACCACTTCATATAATCGATTGTTTGCTTCGGTACACGAAGTTTCCACAATTTGTTGCTGAGTGATTTCAGTGGTTCATATCGAGAGTCGCGGTAGCGACTCGACGCCAAGTTAAAAAAGAAATTAATGTTGCCTTCGCACTACGATTTGTCTGTCTGATCGGATTCTTTTTCGACGACGTGGGAAGATTCTCGCCGAATTCGATACATACACGAGTAGAAATTCAGCTACGGGGAATATCAGGCCCTAGCGTGGTAGCCAGATTTAAATCTAAGGCCCCTACCTGGCAGCCTTATACGGGCCTTGCAGAAAAGTAACGCAGCGCATTATCAGGGCCAGATTAAGTTTTCCAGATAAGGGCCGGATAGAGGCTGCCCTACTAAGCCCCTACTTATAAAAACGGCAAATAAATTACAAAATAATTATCTGCGCTCATCGAATTCGATTTATTTTGCACTTTCTATTGGATATTCGAGCTTATTTAGTTTTCAGTACATATTAATTGCTGAAAAAAACACATGTAAATTTATTTGCCGTTGATGGGAATCGAACCTTGATCCTCTGGGTGACAGTTTTGCGCCTCAGCCCACTCGGCCATTGACATCTTCGAAAGTTTATATATTTATTGTCTATTTGAAGTATACTTCAAATGAAAACACGTCAAGACTGTACATCCATTTATTGTGACTATGACCGAAATATTCAAAATTCAAACATGATGGGGCGGTCACCCATCCAGGTACTGGCGCTTGACGGTTGGTACCTGGATAGATTTCAAAGTAATTCTAGCGGTACAGTCCCATAAAACGTGAGTTTCAGCGAAAATTTCGAATACTTCTCGATGGGATAAAGATGTGAAAAAATCCAGCACACGCAAGATGCTGAAAGATTGATTTTGCATAACAATATTTTTTAAATGTTTTTAACGAATGCCGTATCAAGCCCTTACACGAACCTGATACTGTAAATTTACGGCATATTTAAAAAAAACTATGCCATACGAAGACCGAATGCGGATCTGACCAGGGAAAGTAAAGGGAAATTGGCCAAAATCTTGGTCCAAATGCCACAGGAAGACCTTATGCGAAACAGATAAGGTCGATGAATGGCATATCTATATGAGGTTACTGTATGTAAAGCCTGACATCGGCCTGATCCGGTGGAAAGACGGAATTTTTAAGGTAGAATGCCATATCTCGGACTTACATGGACCTGATCAGGTGAACTTACGACGACCCCTAAATTAGGTTACCATATCTAGCCTGACATCAGCCTGATCCGGTGGAAAGACGGCATTATTAAGTACGAATGCCATATCTCAGCCTTACATGACCTGAGCAGGTGAATTTACGGCGGCCCCAAATAAGGTTACCGTATCTAAAACTGATCTGGACCTCGTGTGACAGCAGGCATGGCTGATGAAATTTCTACTCGGGTATATCGGGGGATAAGGCGAAATATTGGAATTATTAGTTTTGGAATATTCGAGGTGGGTCAGTGCCTTTATTAAAAGTGTTGAGGTTCTGTGTGCACCCAGAAATTGTATTTTTGTTAGAAAAAAACGTTCGTTAAACCTGTCCACGAGGTGAGACGCTTCCCGTCTCACTCAGTTAATAGCTCGTATGCTAGAGTCGGCTCAATTCGATTGCGTAGTACTTTTGTTAATTTTTGTAGCCCTCATTCTTTTACAGAATTCTATTATTCACTAGCAACAACGCCCGCGCTCCGCGCGTGCTACGTTTTGGTGACTTCGCGTCTTTTTTTAGCTAAAACGAATCTGAAGAATCAATGTATATGTTTACCCAATATAGCAAGTAGTCAGAATTACGCTACTTTCATGACATATTTTTGATAGAATAATTACATATACTCTTTAAGACCTCTCTATCAATCACTATCAATTTCAAACGTTATAAAAAGGCAGCTTTATTAGACATTCCTCAGAACTCATATCTAATGGACAGCGTTCCTATTTCATTCCACAAAATAATTACTTTCGATGTGCTGTGTTATTAAGAGAAGATATTATAATCGCTGCAAATTATTATTCTCAATCAAAAACATAAACAATAAGTCAATTATTGTACGAATTCTATTTCCAAAAGAATTACGGATTAACAACACCATTTATTACTAAGATCAACGTCGCTTTTGTTTAGAAATAAAAAAGAGAACCTTTCAAACCTCTATGGAAAAAAAATTATCTGTACATCGATTACTTTTTGTTTGTGTGGAGATAGTTCTATTCAATATCACAACTACGAAAAAGACAGCCACTGTAGTCACTGGCGGTACGTGAGTCTGCGGCCATGGCAGAACAGCGAGAGCGACAGTTCAAAATGCGCGCCATACGCGGCAGCCTCAACAGACTGAAGTTGGCTCCGGAACAGCCGTCACCGACCAATCGGAAGACTCGAAAAGCGGCTTCAGTTTTTCGAGTTCGATGTGCCATGTCTTTTTTAAGAAAGCATTATATCGCGTCAGTATTGCCCGAGAACATGCATTCCCCATCTGGGAATTATCATTTTGTGTGGATATGTCTTGATTAAATTGTTCTATTATTATTCTATCTTTGTGACATTTTATTCGCGGTTATTCGTGATATTCTCCCCTCTAACCCCCCACGACTCGTTCTATCGCTCCTAGCCGAGAATATTAGTGGTATTTGATAGTCCTCTTGGCCCTTTAGGCATTAATAGAAGGGCCTGGCGCCCTAGTGTATTTTGGTGTATTTCAGGGTGTCGAATTTGTCGAGCGATTCTCTGAGATAATTTTCCCGAATTATTTCCGAATAAAGAATCAGGTCACAGTATATACATTCTGCCTATAAAAAAACCGACATAAATATTTATTTTCAGCGTTAAAAAAACTTCGTTTTTTGATTTTAAGAGTTACCGTCAGGGAAAATATAAGTCAAATCAGTAATACATCATCGAGGAAAAGTCGAAAATAGTACAAGGGAGGGAAGTGCAACTTTTCACTGAGAATGAAGTTTGACGCCCGAGCGAAGCGAGGGTAGAAATTCACACGAGGTAAAAAGTTGCACCCCTCCCATGTAACGTACTATACTTTTCTCCCGATTTCACTAAAAAGTAACCACATTTCGTGTGTGCAACAAGGACGGGGAATAAGCTCATTTTTAACGAATGGCGATACGCATGCGTAGTACGGCTTTTATTACTCTCGCGCGGATAGCAATGAGCTGATTACCTCCCGAGAGAGGTAATGAATGCGGACTGCGCATGCGTACGTCATTCGTAACAACTGAGCGACTTCCAGCCCGCATTGCGGACACGAAATGGGGTTATTTTAGCGGTGTCGAGAAAAACAACATTTCCAGGCAATGTTCTTCGACTTCAACCACAATAATCTTTATTCTTTGCTAAAGGCGTCACTTCAGTTATTTTACTTGGTCATTAAACATAATATTTGTAATTTTTCTTACTAGTTGCTCAATGACTCTAACGTATCTGACATACATCCTTAAGTGCAAATTATCCATTTTTTTTTTACATATTCCAAGAATTTTCATTGAGCTGATACTAGTTTTTCAAAGTCCGAAGTTAGCTCTACATATATGAAAAATCGGTAAATACTGTCTGTGAAACGAATTTTGCCATGTGCTCAATGCTTTATCCCGGTCAAAGTGGTCAACTTCTGAGTCATATTCCAACGCAACTAGACGGCGAATATCTCTCAAACTTTGGGTTGGGTGTATTACGTATTCATTTAAGTAATTTAAAAAAATGAAAGCTATAAGTTGCAAGTCGACTAATAAGCGATCCTCCTTAATAAAATTTTCAGCCCATACAGGGTCGGCCAAATGGGGGATACTACGATATCCGAGGCCCCAAGATTTGACGGTGGTTTCCGGTAGTACTTTTCGTGGGGAGTAAAAAAGTTCATATGGACTATGGTCCTAACTGCCTTAGTTTCCGAGATATGAATTTTTTTAAATTTTATTTGGTAAAAATATATGACATCTGCGTGTGTAACTTTTCTGTACGATTTGATTTAAATTTGGTAGATTGTGATTATTGAGGATGCCTTTCAATGACTTTCAAAAATTCAAAATGGCGGATCCAATATAGCGGAAAAAATATTTAAAAAATAACTTTATTTCAATGAAACTTAATATTTACAAGTCTATGAGGTTATTGATTGTAAATATAGAAAAAGGATGAAAATCAAACCTAAAAGAACCTAATCTAAAATACTTAAATCAACCTAAATGAATCTAAAGAACCTAAAAGAACCTAAAAGAATCTAAAAAACCTAAAAGAATCTATAGAACTTCAAAGAACCTAACGAGAACCGGAACCCTGGAGAACCTTAACCCATTAGCGCCCAAGTGTCCATTTTTTCTAGTCTGGGATCGACATTGTATTGTCGTTTAAAAATGCTGAAAAAAATTATAGTTAACCAAAAAGATCTATATAACTATGTAGAAACAATTATTTAAAAAAAAACAACTGACATATTGTCACCGCTATTTTTATTTTTGAGTTTGGAGTTTAGATTCATAGTCAGTGATCCAAAAAGCCCACGAATACAGATTTTCATCGAAATCAAGTCACTTTTGCATTTTCGTCAACCATATTGGATCCAGCATTTTGGGTTTCCGAATTTTGAGTTCAGATTCGTAATCAGCAAAGCTTTTGGTGCCTCATTTTCGGAGTTACGACGCTTTAAAAGATAAAAATAGTATATTGTGCAACAAGTGCGTAAAGTAAAGTAGGAAAATAACATACTCGCACGAGTTGCACATACAATTTTTTGTAATACCTGCGAGGAAAGTTGTAGCAGCGGGGTTCGCGGACGAAGATCTCGGCGGGGTCCAGGGGCGAAGCCGCAGGTGGGGTGCAGGGGCGAAGCCCCTGCTTGGGGGGTTCGGGGGGCGAAGCCCCCCGATATATCAAAACCTATATTAAAATCTTAAAAATTCCATATCTCGGAAACTAAAAGAGATAGGACTATAGTTCATATGAACTTTTTTGTTCCTTATGAAAAGTACTACCGGAAACCAGTGTCAAATATTGGGGCCTCGGATATCGTAGTACTGCCGAATATTGCATTGGCTTTTAATTTAAACAATACTTATTAACAGCTACCATTATAATAATTTGAATCAATTAATACATGGCTTGACAGAACGGTACATTTAGTTAAATGTACGGTCCGATCGGATTGGTTCAAGTAAAGGTAAAACTACAAATAAATAAACGTATATGTAATGAGAAATATATTTATTATACATTTTAAAAGGTTATTATACCCTATCATTATGCATTCCTTATAAATAAATAAATATTTTTGTGATTCCGTTATAACAATATAAACGCCGGTTACAATTACATTAACAGGGTCATTCTTATTATTATTTCTTATATAAAGACTACATTTTGGTTTATGCGTAATACCGTTTACTCGAAGCCCAAGGTTACTTCGAAACTTGGGGAGTCAATAACAGGCAAATTGACGTACTCGACGTTTTCGGTTAGTAGTTGATACGTCCATCGATTGAATCAGCAATCCCCATCTCGCTCAAAAGACGATATGTAAGCTGCAATTGTAACGTGGCAACGTTAAACTTCCTTACTTGCATGTGCTCGTAACCTAATTATTAATACATTATTTCTGTACTTACGTTCGAAGGCTTTTTCCAATTTGTCGTGCAAGCCCGTCGAAACGAGGACGTCGTCCATCTTATGCACTGTTTCGCTCGCACTGCCAAACTACGACTGTGGCGTGATTGCGTCGAGAACGAACTCATCCTCTGAGGGTCGACGGTTGTAAACAAACATAACAGTGACGCCAAACAGACGGTACCTGACTCAAATATAGATTTATTAACTATTAACAAACCTGCATAACGGCAAATAATGATTTGTTCTTTATATGTAATGATTTATGAATAATGATTTGTTCTTTATATATAACAAATATCGAACGACTTATGTAAAAAAAATTGCATAAGCACATCGTTCATTTGACGGAAATGCTGTCAGAATAAGACTTTGTTATGAGAATACTCATTTGTATTTGCTGTAAATAAATTTTGTAACTGTTAACAAATATTGTGAGAAACAGCTCAACTATAGTATATTGCGGCCCGAGGGAGGGAAACCACATTTCACGCGAGCTGAGAAATTGTTTTCCTCCCGAGTATTGCATACGATTTTACGTTATAAGGCGAGGAAAGAGTTTATCGTTTTTCGAGGAAAACCTCACTTTCCGTGCCGCAGTGGCGTAAAATATATTTAGTTGTAGTGAATGAACTCTTTTCTCAGTACACGGTTTTGCAATTTAAACGCTTAAATAATGGCTTGTCTCGGGATTTTGGAAGAGCTGCGGTGATTAGCGAGCAACACTTTTTCAATTATACAATAGTTGGTGAAAATAAATGCAACCATTGCCAACTCGAAGCCACTCGGATGTTGCCGTGATGTGAGAAGATAATTACCAGTGCAATTAACATATGAAATGGTACTATCCTAGCCTGTGCTACACAGAGAAGCAAGTTTCCATTTTCAGGAGGATCTCGTCGCCACGAAAAGCAATTAGTCCCTCCCGGTTTTCGCTCTCTCCCATAAATGTACGTTATACTTGTACTTGCGTATACTCAGACTGCAGCAAACATTTGTAAATACACAAAGGAGATAGCAGCATAGATACAAATGTATTGGTACGTTTTACGTACCAATGAGCCACTCTTCTGTCATAATTATTTTTCGCGAATGCTCCGAATACTCATTAGCATTTGTTTGTAAATAATATTTTAACCCTTCGTTCTCGAGAAATTTTATTTATTTATTTATTTATTTATTTATTTATTTATTTATTTCACTAAGTTGCGCGTTATGGACTGTGAATAATCTACAATTCCGATGTCCTAATTTTTGCAGTCTACTATTTATTTTATTTATTCTTATTCGTCCCTTTTAGCCCTCATAGCCTTCCTCTTTTGCTGTTTTACAGTTTTATATACTTCGGATGTATATCTCACGATTCGCTGCTCCCCTTCCCCAACTTCATCGATATACAGCCCTGTACCGTTCCAGCATCACCCGCGGCTATTTTCGCGGTGCGCTAAATAGCGGTCGAACCGTGAAACTTTGCGATCCCAGAACGGACCCGCAGCACAACGACTAGAGTCTTCGACAGCCAGAATACGACCTAGTATTATAACTATCCTTTTATACTCTCGCTGTTACTCGGCAGAAATAAAGAGGCCACAGTTCGCTGGTGCAGAGGAAACAAAAAAAATAATATAATAGGGGGAAAGGACACGGACTTATCGAAAATTTCACGATACACGCTGCTAGTTTCTTCATTCTTCGACGAAGAAAAGTAAGAACTATTCTCCAATTAGGTAAAAATCTCTATTGTCGAAATGATTTCTGAAAACGCGTTCAAACTTTTAGTAGCGCTACCTGTCATAAAGATTCTCAATAATTTTTTATATACATACATTATCAATTACTAAAACTTGAATCACACATTGCGAAAAAAAAAATTCTCTCTCAACGTTATGAAAAGTTGGAAATAATTTATCTTAGCTTTATACACAGAGTGAGCTTTAACTTTCGGTAACATCGAAAAACTGCATTTGGCGGCAGTACTACGATATCCGAGGCCCCAATATTTGACACTGGTTTCCGGTAGTACTTTTCATAAGGAACAAAAAAGTTCATATGAACTATAGTCCTATCTCTTTTAGTTTCCGAGATATGGAATTTTTAAGATTTTAATATAGGTTTTGATATATCGGGGGGCTTCGCCCCCCGAACCCCCCAAGTAGGGGCTTCGCCCCTGCACCCCACCTGCGGCTTCGCCCCTGGACCCCGCCGAGATCTTCGTCCGCGAACCCCGCTGCTACAACTTTCCTCGCAGGTATTACAAAAAATTGTATGTGCAACTCGTGCGAGTATGTTATTTTCCTACTTTACTTTACGCACTTGTTGCACAATATACTATTTTTATCTTTTAAAGCGTCGTAACTCCGAAAATGAGGCACCAAAAGCTTTGCTGATTACGAATCTGAACTCAAAATTCGGAAACCCAAAATGCTGGATCCAATATGGTTGACGAAAATGCAAAAGTGACTTGATTTCGATGAAAATCTGTATTCGTGGGCTTTTTGGATCACTGACTATGAATCTAAACTCCAAACTCAAAAATAAAAATAGCGGTGACAATATGTCAGTTGTTTTTTTTAAAATAATTGTTTCTACATAGTTATATAGATCTTTTTGTTTAACTATAATTTTTTTCAGCATTTTTAAACGACAATACAATGTCGATCCCAGACTAGAAAAAATGGACACTTGGGCGCTAATGGGTTAAGGTTCTCCAGGGTTCCGGTTCTCGTTAGGTTCTTTGAAGTTCTATAGATTCTTTTAGGTTCTTTTAGGTTCTTTAGATTCATTTAGGTTGATTTAAGTATTTTAGATTAGGTTCTTTTAGGTTTGATTTTCATCCTTTTTCTATATTTACAATCAATAACCTCATAGACTTGTAAATATTAAGTTTCATTGAAATAAAGTTATTTTTTAAATATTTTTTCCGCCATATTGGATCCGCCATTTTGAATTTTTGAAAGTCATTGAAAGGCATCCTCAATAATCACAATCTACCAAATTTAAATCAAATCGTACAGAAAAGTTACACACGAAGATGTCATATATTTTTACCAAATAAAATTTTTAAAAATTCATATCTCGGAAACTAAGGCAGTTAGGACCATAGTCCATATGAACTTTTTTACTCCCCACGAAAAGTACTACCGGAAACCACCGTCAAATCTAGGGGCCTCGGATATCGTAGTATCCCCCAATATTCAGTCAACTTAATGTTCTGTGGACACCAATAAAGGAAATATTCATTCTAATATAAATTTATTAACTATTAAGAAATCATTATTTGGGCCAATTTAGGAATTCAAATACACGTTTATTAACTGTTAATAAATTCCTATTTATGTCAATTGAAAGGGTTAAATAAGCGATTTGTTAATTATAAAAAAATATTCATTTCGCCATATTTAACATTATGATTTGTTAATAGTTAACAAATCCTAATACCCACAAATAAACTCTTTTCTCAGTGTGCAAAAATAGGTTACAAAGTTGGGCATTGCACATTGGTTCACCAATTCCACCTTTTTCCACCTTGGTCCACCTTTTTCAGAACTACGATAAAATATGATCACCAAATTTACATACTTCATAGACGAAGCTTTGAGAATCGTGCAAAATTAGAGTTGTAAATTTACCGGTAAATAAAGTTCCATTTTACCGGCAAATTTACCGGTAAAACAACCGATTACTTAAGTAAAGACAGTGTAACCAATGGGCCAAAACTAAATATCAATTTCAATTTTATAAAAATTCAACAAAGGGAAACGAGTCGACGACTATTAATATGCATGTAACAATAAATTGTCTATTGAGAAAGAATACTTTTTTCTTCTTTGGGAAAAATATTCCACCTGGCGCGGCCGTGGTCAGTGGCTGCCAGGGCTCTGAGTGTAACAAATAATTTCTTTTATATAAATTCTGGGCGCCAATTAGTTTTGAGGAAACTAATAAACTATCGTTTATCTCTATTAATTTACTTCTTATGTCCGGCTAATCGCAGGGTGGGTAATTGGATGACCGTAGAATTTTCAAGGATTGCAAGACAATAAACACAATTTTCAAGGCAAAGATATATAATTATTCAAAAACTTACGTGGGAAATACTCTCACTAGAGTTTTAATTTTGACAAATTCTTGTCGTCTGTTTTGACGATAGAAATCCACTTTCTTGGCAAAACGATCCTTTGACAATTAGTACGATGATATGACAATTCGTTAATACACTTTAATATTGTTCGACAACGTCCTTAGGTCCGGCGACAAAGTGATTTTCGGAACCGGCCGGTGTACGTGATGTGTGATTAAACAAATATCACGGTCTATTTTATGTCGATATGATGCGCTTGCGCAGTCAGCTCCCGCGCCGTCTCACTCGGTCTCGTGCAACGAGTATACGGTTACGCAGTGGTCGTGAGACGATTAAGTTCGCCCCATGGAGACTAGAGTAAAGGAGGCCGAACGCTTATGGCGAAGGCGCAAAAATTTGGTCCCCGAAACATCGGCCAGAGTTTGTTCTGAATATCACCACGAGCGTCACTGTTATCGCTATAAACCGACGTGAAGTAAGCGTTTGGTGATAGAGCGAAGTGAGTGTCGAAAAACGATTTGAAATCGATTGTGTTGGCGGTATTAACTGCCTGCAAAGTTTTTTTAAAGTGGATGCAGTATTATTCTGTTATGCCATACCCGTGCGCGAAGAACAATTTCGCGCACGCTCCGCTTCGCGTCGTGTGTGCGAAATCGCACTTCGCACACTGGTAGCATAAAATTTTGTTCGGAACTCGTGCGAGAAACTTTTTCTCAACTCGTGTGATTGCAGCAGTCGCCTTCGGCTCGTGCTGCAAACTCACACTCATTGAAAAAATATTTCGTCGCACTCGTATCGAAAACTACTATTCTTACACAGAAGGTTGTCGACACATTTAATTGCTGTTTAAAAATAAACTCGCGCTTCTCTCTTCCCTTCAAGTTTGGCGGATGACGCGCTGAGCACGTCATTACTCGACATGATATTAAATTGATAATAAATGCCTCTAACAAACCTGTAACAGATAATAAACCTCTAACAAATTACATGCAATTACGCGCACAACATGCTACGTTTAAAAATAAACTCCAACTTATACTTTTTTGTTCGATTCTAGAGAAAGCGTTTGAAGAATTTTTCCAGTATTTGAAAGATTAAGAATATCTTACACGTACATTCTAAAGCAAAAGCTTAACTATTAACTATAGATTAATATAATGCTGAAAAGATATAACTAAATCATAAAAAAAATTGTTTAGAAAATTTTGTAAATACAATTTTGTTATATACAGTGTTAACATGTTCTGTATGGCCACGTACGAACTAAAGTAAAAAATGATCTGTTTGAAATTCCCGCTCTCATGGTGAATGATGCCCGCCGCGCCTCTGTCGTCTGCCGCAGGCGCTGCATGCGGACGTTTTGGGGACCACTTCGACAGCATTGCGTTCGGCCTCCTTTACTCTAGTTTCCATGGTTCGTCCATAACTTGTCGATATATATCGCCAAATGATAGTCGAAATTAGTGACAATAATATAAATTTGAAAATATTGTTTTCTCCTGATTGCGCTGAAATAACGTGATTCCGTCCCTGACCGCGAGCAGTGCGCACGTGCAGCGGGCAAGATATACGAGCCAAAATTCCCTAGGGCATCTTGCCCCCTATTTTCGCCCACTTCGAGGTTCCCAATGGGACCGCCGCGAACAGCGGCGCTCGCGCTGGGAACCTCGAAGCGCGCAAAAACAGGGGCCACGATGCCCGAGCGAGTCTTGCCTCGTATATCTTCCCGCTGCCCATGCACACGGCTCATGGCCAGGTATCGTCGAATTTTTCCTCTCGCTTTTCAGCGACAGAAATCACGTCATATTTCAATGCAATCGGAAGAAAAGAATCGTATGCTACGCGGGAGGGAGCGGAATTTTCACCTCGTGCTCGAGCAGCCCTCGCTTCGCTCGGGCAGCTAACCTCGCACCCGGTGAAAATCGTGCTCTTCCTTCCCTTGTAGCATAATGTACTATTTCTACGAACGCTCGAGGACTCGGGTTGAGCGTTGACGTCGAGGAAAGAGTTGACAAAATGATTATCCTGTCACACTATTCGCTCCGGGCAAATCTGCCGCGGCGCCATCTGTTGACTCGAAAATGCGAAAAACTTGGAGACTATGGCCGTAAAAATGTGATAAAATGAAATTAAAGACCTATTTCGGGTTGAACTTCACATAATTGTGTACAGTATTTTTTGTTATAATATAATCTTATGAAACACTTAAGTAAATTATATTTATTACGCATATTTGCATGATTGTTCGATGCATTTTCAGGTTACGTATGTATTTCGCTGTTGAAAACTGGTAGAATTTGCATTCGCTATTTACACTATTATTTTTACAATTCGATGTACAATAAGTACAGTGTCCCATTTTATTAAATAACGTAATTCTCATGCATCGGAGTTTCTAAATTTGATTCTCATTTCCGCCACTCTGCGCGTGCACGTCGATTCGTTCATCCCCTCCAAAGGCTTGCACGGAGCGAATATATAATTACAGCATTATTATGATCTTCTGGAATCAATCGATTTGTGCCTTTACTTACGGCTTCTCGACGAAAGATTTCGTGAAAGAGATTTTATCGTCTTTACTTTTCAGCACTTGGAGGAACACAACGTTGACGCAGCAACAGCCGGCAACGTACGAAAGTAGAAAAAATACAATTCTAATTCCAAAATTTAATCCGTAACGTATAACAAAAAACGTAACCTATAATATGACATGTCGCTATAGGAATGAAAGCACGGCAGCGGTTGTTGTAAAAAAAAGTTTTTCCATGCCGTTCTAGATCCAAAAAGGTTATAGAAATAATTTATTTCAATAAACACCGATATCTGCCTATTGATTTTTGGCGACTTTACGCGACTAATGACTCAACGCGATGGATGCGATCGCGCTAACCGTGGGCGGGCTGGGTGCCGTCAAGGTATTAACTGTTGCTTTGAATCAATGAAACCCTTTCATTGAAATTTAAATGCACCATTTCATTTCAAATTCAAACCACCAATTTCTTTGGAATCACTGAAAACTTTTTTTCTCGGTGAACCGAATGTACCCGTGTAGAAATCTTTCGGGGAGTCTCAATTTATGCACTGAAAGAAAAGCATATCGTTATTTTAAGGATTTCACATGATAAGACAACTCGAGTTAAAATTTAAACCCTTCAAACATCCTTCGTTGAATTAAAATGCGCAAAATATGCCACTTTTGGAGATTTATACAAGGGTCTAAGAATCTCATCTCACTCTGTACAACCTAATTAGAGGTCCGAACATAAGGATTTCAGTCTACAGTAGACTTCATTTACTCCATTCGGGTAATATCTGCCATTTTTGGAGGTTTTGACGAGTGTCAAAGGAGTGGAGGAACCTCCGTTTACCACGCGGAACTGCTACATTTAGGTTTTGAAAAGGGTCTAATTTTCAACTCGGGGAATATAGGTAGGCTTGCAATGTTTTATGGTTGAAGCGATGATAATATGGTTCAATAAACGATACTTGGAAGGTTATTGGAAACAAACGTTGAAATCGTATATGCAACGAAACAGCATGTTTGAAACTATTAAAATAGTTTTTGAAACTATTAAAATAGTTTTTGAAACTATTATCATTTTGATGATTACTACTATAATTATGTTTGCTATAACCATAAAATATAGATGTTTCTCCTGGGAATTATAGTTTATAGTTAGATTATCGTCGGTCTAACTATAATCTTTTTTAAATTACCAGATTTTTCTCCCAGTGTGATCGGATTCCGGTCTGAATTTGTTGGGATTCCGCAAAAGTGGTGTCCTTCTAAGAATCCAGATGAATCTCAATTTGGAAAGTAAAATCAGTTATTAGTGTAAAGGGGGAATTACAAGGGACCCCGATGTAAGGTGTCCTTATGACTCCAGGTGGAGCCCAATTTGGAAAGTAAAATTAATTATTGGCGCAACTGGGGAAATTACAAAACATCCCGAAGTAAGGAGTCCTTATAAGAATCCAGCTGGATCCCAATTTGGACTTTCCAACTACCTATTAGTAAAGTTAGAGATATCGCAATGGCATCGTAAATCGAGTATTCTTATTAGAATCCAGCTAGAATCCGATTTGAATTAAAAAATCAGACTTTTTACTTGTGGTTAGAACGTGTTCGAATTTTCTCAAAAAGGGGTCTTTATAAGATTCTAGGTAATTCTAGGCGATGATATTTGAATGATACCATTTATTGTTGGACACATTCAATAAAATACCAAGAGCCGACGTTTCAAGCTAGCTCGCAAGCTTACGGATTCAAAAACTCGATGACATTGAGTTAGTTAACAATTTTAACGTACATTTCCGTTTGATTAAGAATTCTTCACTAATTGCCGATTATTTATTGTTCATTACTTTTTGGGTAACAAAAATCTTGGTTTCGGACTGAATCCGGTCTGGAGTCCAATTTGCGACCATGACATTCATTTTCAGATTCTGACTGGATCTCTGACTAGATCCTGAGCTGTACGTAGGTAATCCAGTAAGTACCCAGCTGGAACCCTACCTCAATTTCTGCACGGGTACAGTTACGGGTGATCAAACAAATATATCGTTGCTTCAATGAAATAATATTTATTGCGAATGATGGAAAACTTGATATGATTATACGTTGGCTTTTCCAACCAAGTATATCTTTCAATCAACCATATTTCTTACGATACCTGCAAGTACACATTCCGTAAATCTAACCGATTTTTTTCCCTCAGTGCAGGAGCTGGGCTTGCATTGGTGCAATTCCAACCCAAGTGGTAAACTGGACTGTGCACAAACAAATTCTAACACTGGCTTATATACTGCTTATATACAACGGTCGTTACATTGCTAAAAATATTTAGTGTAAATTTTCATTACGGATAAAGGAAGCTATTTTACAGAAATGGGTATATTAAATTTTATACGCATGTGTGATGTAAAATTACAATATTTTGTACTAAATCCTCTGAAATGGGAAATTTAATATTAAAATCTGCAATTTTAGTACATTCGTGTATTAAATTTAATATATCAGCAGATTAACAAAACTCCCGGTAATTTACATTAATTACAACTCTTTAATGACGAAAGATATTTTTAAAAATGTTAGCGGTGAATGCAGCATCTTATAATCAACAAAATGAGCTATCATTCATAATAACCGAACTAATATTATGGTTATAACTTTAAAAAAAATCTTATCGGATATTAACATGTATCAGTCGATTTTTAAAAACGTGGCTGTTTATGTATCAAGAACAAATACTGTTGCATAAATCACCATTCTGAACAGTCATTTAAACCATCAAAAATATTAGAAAATATCATTATTTAATTATCAAATTAAACTGAAATGAACATTTTTTTATTTTCCAGTGTGAATAATATTTAAATATTTGTTTTCGTCACTTGTCGAGTTTAAAGCGACAGACACGGGGCCTATGCGGATGGCCGGTTGGGTGGGAGTCACTGAGCGGATAAATTCGAATTAGTAAACGCCATTAAAATGAGTTGTTAACTCGACGAGTAGCGGTTGCGACAATGTGTGCCGTAGTTGGTCACTATGATGCTTGTACTGCTTGCGAATGAGTATGCGTACGCCTGCCACTCCTCTTATCGTATAAAATAAAGGACTCAAGCGTTGGTGGCGCATCAAAACGACGAGAGTGGCTGAATTCGTGTATGTGAAAACGTGTATACACTGTATAATTTTCAGGCTATCATGGGATACCCAAAATACATTGATGCGCGATGAATATTGTATACAAATGGACAGGGATAGTGTATAGTGCGAATGCGTATTGGAACTTAAGGGGATACTGGAGTAGATTTTTTTACCGACATTGGTCAATAAAGGCAGGCTATTTCGTACACTATTCATCGTTATTACGCTACGTATATGCTTAAAATTTAACAGGGTTGCAATATGAACATAAACGCCTCGATGACCGTTCGAATTGCGGTCAAAAACTTACATAAAACAGAAGAAATCGTATATTACTGAACCTCCCGAAAAACAATATGGTGGCACACGATATATCAACAGACCTTTAATGTAAGATATAATCGTTTCTGGACATCATATATGTCAAATCAGATATATCAAATCAGATATGTCAAATCAGATATGTCAAATCAGATATGTCAAATCAGATATGTCAAATCAGAAATGTCAAATCAGATACGTCAAATCAGATATGTCAAATCAGATATGTCAAATCAGATATGTCAAATCAGAAATGTCAAATCAGATACGTCAAATCAGATATGTCAAATCAGATATGTCAAATCAGAAATGTCAAATCAGATACGTCAAATCAGATATGTCAAATCAGATATGTCAAAGATGTTAATTCTGTGATGTTTTATGAATATTCCACCATCAGAATGTTGACTAGACCAACTAAATGTATACTACGAAATAGTCTATTTTTACTGACAAATGTTGGTAAAAAATCTACTCGAGCATCGCTTTAATCCTTTGCATCACAGTGGGTCACTGAGCGACCCACCTGCTGTCACTCACATTTAAATGTTTTAAACTATTTTCTGACAATCATTAATCAGTGTTTTCATTTAGAAAACGAAACATGTATGGCTTAAAAGGGTAAAACAATATTTTCCACCCATGACCCATTCGGGTTATATTCTTTTGAAAACAGGAATTAACGCCTTGTTTCCATATCTCTGCACTATTAACAATATTTTGAAAATTAATATACATATTAGAAGTTCTTTTGCAGATACAGTACATTAAGGGGAGGGAGTCAGGTCAAAAAAATTGATTTTGGAAATTCAATATCATCCAAATGCTATTGCATATAAAAATGCCCAATGCGCTATATTGTTTGTGCTCGACGAAAGAATTTTTTACTGTCGTCTAACTTGCATATGCTTTTCAATATTACCTTAAGCAAAGTTCTTAGGTTTTCCATTCTGCGCATGATTCAGATCAATCTACTAGGCAGATTGGAATCATTGACGTCTCATTTTCTTCTTCATGAAAAGATACACCGGCTAAATGGAGCAAACTATTTTTTTTCATTCTGAAAGCAAAGTTAATCACTGATTTAGAAAATAGCATAAAATTTATTTATTAATAATTATGTTTCTTAAAAAATATTACATTTTATTAACATTTACTCCATTTAGCCGGTGTATCTGTTCATGAAGAAGAAAATGAGACGTCAACCATTCCAATCTGCCTAGTAGTTTGATCTGAATCATGCGCAGAATAGAAAACCTAAGATCTTTGCTTAAGATAATATTTAAAAGCATATGCAAGTCAGACGACAGTAAAAAATCCTTTAATCGAGTGCCAACAATATAGTGCGTTGGGCATTTTTATATGCTATAGGATTTGGATGATATTGAATTTCCAAAAACAATTTTTTTGACCTAACTCCCTCCCCTTAAATTCAAATTTACTAAATTTGATTAAATTTCATTTAATATACAGTTTTGTTGTAAAATTCCAATAATTATATTATAAACGTAACTTTTATGAAGTGTTTAGTATATTAATTTTGTAACCATTTTTTTTATATTGATTAATATTTGTATATTAAATTTAATACACGCGTTTCTGCAAAAAAATTCCAATACTTCATATTAATTTTCATAAATAAATTTCTAACAGTGTGTTTTTGTTTTCGTTTTTAGGAAATTTATCCGGAGTCATTCTTTCCATTAAATAAACCCGGCGGTTCGGGGATATATACAGTACGTTAGAAAAAATGTATATATGTATGTATGTATATATTTCAGCGAAAAAATTCATTTTCTGTTTTTTGATCGGTCAAAAATATCTCTCCCATAAAAAGTTCATGTACCAATATTTTATTTAATATCGAACCAGTTTTTAAATATGACGCAAGACTAGAGATAGGAAGTCACGGCCTAACTTTTTTTTCCGAGTGCAGAAAACTGAACTGTATTGCTAATATTTGAAATTGTTTGTCTTACAAAAAAGAAAAAAACTTTTAATATTCGGATCCCTTAATGAAAAATTTTGTTTTCTCGATTTAGAGCGACTAATAAACAAAAAACGATGTCAACATTATTTTACATAGTGGAAAAAAATACAGAGTTCTACTAATATAATGGAAACAACTTTTAAAAAATGGTATAGTGACTCCGCCTTGTTCTTGATTTTTTACATAATGCATAAAAAATGCTTTTTTAAGCGTAATGCTTAAAAAATCCGTATGACGAATCAAGTTTTGATAAGCCTTTTCTAAAAATTATTTTATAGAGGTTTGTGAAGGTGGAGCAGCAGACATTGCAAATGTTAGCATAACCCCCTTTTCTGTATTTTTAGTCCCTTTATAAAGTGTTTTTACAGGTACAAAAATTAGGGTACCGTCATTATTTTGGTGTGATTCTTCTTGTTTTGACAAGTTCTTTCAATCGAAATAAAAAAATCGGTCAATCCGAAAAAAAACTATTGCCATTTAGAAATCTTGGATTATCGTGACCTTAATTTTTCATGGGTACAAAGACGAAAAAAAATGTTAACTCTTAAAATAAACAATATATTGAAAATTCAATAAAAACCTTTTGGTTCTATTGCAAGTTAGTATATATTTTTTTAGGATAATAAGAAACGATCAGGATTACAGCTACACATTCTTTTCACTTTTTCTTAGAATCACACTTTTGGTCTCTGCGTGTAAATAAAGTGCAGAGTGATTACAGGATGATTAAAAATGAATTGTAAGGTAAGGGATACTCGAGAGGAACATCAGGTCTTTTCTTCTTCAAACTGGAATCACCTGGTGAAGAGTTTGCCATGACAGTGCTCAAAAGAACTGAAAGATCGGGCCTTGGTGAGAATCAAGTTGTACAAAGACAAAGGATTCATAGTGTGAAGACATCCTCGTGAAAACCAGCGCGTCAAGAGGTTTCACTAAGACCGCGACGCAACCTAATGGTTGTTCACGAAAGCACAGGAATGCAGTTTCACGCGTATATTCTCGAGTATGCGTTTCGCCCTCTCCGACTCACAGTACTGCTATTGATAATGATGCAACGGGAATGATGTAAGTGCACTCAAGAAGGTAGATAATGATTCAGACCACTTCTAGAATTTTAGAATCCCGCAAATTCAGCTCGGTGGAAAAAAATGTCTTCTGATATTCTTCAATGACAATGGGACAGATATTTTTTATCGAATTGATTAATCGGGAAACTTGAATTAAATAAGAATAAAACTTGAGTGGTATCAGAAAAAAACGTACAACCATTTTTACTGCCGACGGCCAGCAGGGCAAAAAGATTTCTTTATTTCTCTGTATTTCTAAACCGAGAAAAAAGAATTCATTGATTCCAAATGGGTGGTTCGCATTTTTTTCATTGATTTTAAGGAAATGGTTCTTGGCTTTCAATGAAATGGTGCTTTTGAATTTTGAAGAAAGAGTTCACGGAGAAAACGGGTTAGTTGATAAAACTAACCTTTAAATGCTTGGAGCGTTAGATGTAGTTTGATTGGCATTACCAGTCGGTTGGTTGACACTACCAATCGGTTGGTTGTCACAACCAATCGGTTGGTTGGCGCCACCAATCGGTTGGTTGGCGCCACCAATCGGTTGGTTGGCGCCACCAATGGGTTGGTTGGCGCCTCCAATCGGTAGGTTGGCGCCACCAATCGGTTGGTTGGCGTCACCAATCGGTTGGTTGACATCAATCGGTTGATTGGCGCCACCAATTGGTTGGTTGACATCAATCGGTTGGTTGGCATCAATCGGTTAGTTGGCATTACCAATCGATTGGTGCTGACACGTAATAACTTGCTAATGCCATATTTTACCATGTCTGTTGATTGGCACGTATCAATTCCGTAGTTCCTACAACTACACCTTTTTCACCGTGTTTCATTGATTCAAAGAAACAGTTTTTTTACGGCACCCGGCCCGCCAACGGTTAGTACGATCACGTTAGTCGCGTTGAGACATTAGTCGCGAAATATCGACCAAAATGGATTGAAATAAATTATTTCTATAACGTTTTTTTAAAGCAACCTCTACCGTGCTTTCATTCCTTTAGCGACATATCATTTTATAGGTTACTTTTTTCTTTTAGTGTCTCGAAGACGATTTCTTTGATTTCATAGCTCGGGTTTTTAATGAAATTTCTTTGAGTCAAGGAAACTTTTTCTCTCGGTGTATTAGTACAATGTTCTTTAAAACGGTTAAAGATGTCTTAACAGAACTTGGTACATAGGTTCTGTGGACCGGTTCATGTGCCTTTTTTCATAGATTGTATATACTGTTTGATTTGAATATATCGAAATGCCACAAGATGGCCGCCATTATTGCGTGTTCTTTAACTCACTTCACAGCGCTTATGGTGAAATATTAAAATTACTATAAAAAACGATAAAATAAAAATAATCTTATAATAATTTTTAAAATCCCGACTGAAAAAATGATTGTAATTAATAAATGAATTGGGAAGACTATAATAAAATAAAAATAATCTTATAAAAATTTTGAAAAACCCGACTGAAAAAATGATTGTAATTAATAAACGAATTGACAAGCCAAAAATTATTGAAACAATAATCATTCGCATATTATAGTCGGGTGGTAAATTCCTCAAAGGTGTGGTATTCTTCCCAATGTTAGTAAGTCAGATTCGAAAAATTATTAGAATTTTTATCCAATTATGATACGCCTATTCTTAAACGCTTAAAATTTCTACTCGGGGTATTGTTTTCGTATTTTCTTCCTAATCTTTGAAGCTTTAAAATGACGTTAAAATTTAGCCAATAAGAGGGCGCAATCAAATTAACGCCTAAAATCAACGAAGCTACACATAAAAGTGTATAGGTTTTCTTTTTATATACTGCAGTTTATAAAATTATGTGTTTGCCAAATTTTGATTATTCAGGAATTTTAATTACTTATTTGATTTTACGCTACCAAAAAAAAGATTTTTCTCAATTCTTTGATTGATTTGATCATTAAAAAGTGATTAGCTCCCGGCCATTTTTGAGAGCTCAGATTCCAGAGCTCATTCTGAACATTATAGTAGAAAAAAAGAATGCAAAGTAGAACCTTGCACATTGCTTATTTATTATTTTTCGCTTTTTACAAAGCTTCCTCTATGAGAAAGCCAAAATTGACTAACATACTTCCTCATAGAGGTAGCTTTGTAAAAAGTGAAAAATAATGAGGAAGCAATGTGCAAGGCTTTACTTAGCATTCTTTTTTTTTAATTACCACAAACAAAGGCGTCGACCTGCTTCACATGTTTGCTAAATGTCATACCGGTTGTTAAAGCAGTTCTTGAGATATATAAGTTTGAATTTTGAGTAACAGCCACACAGACACACGCACATCCTTTTTTTCTAAACCACTTTTGTTGACGTTTTAGACCATTTTTAGTGTACTGACATAAAAAACTTTTAAAAAATGTTTGCACGTAAACAAAGCTTCCTCTATGAGGAAGCAAAATACTACTTTTTACCACCATGGGCGCTGCTAGCCCAACAGTCACGAAGGAGTACTGCCCAAAGCGAAAATTGGAACATCGATTTTTCTCTTAATGAGTTGGTTACGCTGTTGGATCGTCGATCCAAGTGAAGTTAATTGGATTCACTAGATTTTACACATTGGAACATAGAATCCTTTCCTTATTTGAGAGAAATTGCAGGTATGGACTCTATGCACCCTCTTACTCGTCATCTTCTTCTTCCCTCACTTCGTCAGCCGCCGTCGAGTTGCATCCACTTGTTCACGATCGGTGAGCATTCTAGGCGACGGTCCTCATTATAAGGGGAAAGAGTGACGAGGAAAGACAGAACGCAAACGAATGCATCGTGGTTCACGTAATAATTATATATATCTGAAGTACTCTGGTGACGTGTACTCGACGACGCAGTTCGAGGACACGTTTGAAAAATTTATTGGACCGTTACTGAGTTATATTATAATTAAGAGCTCTAGAGAGTGATGTGTGAGCTTGCACGATATTCTTTCCTTTTTTGAGAATTAATGAGCCAACCAATAGACGGGATTCTCTCGTAATTACCATAATTTTTGTTGTTGTGTATAAGCTTACTTTTTATTTTTCCAGAAGAAGTATTAAACTTGTAAATGAAAACTCTACATTGGTATCAGATCGTTAGAATAAATATTTGCCATACAGAAATGTTTGGCTCAGCTCCATAATTCGCGTTTCGACGAGTCACATTGATGCATTGATTTTTTTCTAATGAAATTCTTTATATCCACTGGTGATTTATTTTTACATACATTTTACATAAAAACAAGTGTGACTATTCAGAGTATTTGAAAAAACTGTTTATTCGTGGTAATTATGGCTATAAAATGCTTTAAGTTCGAAAGTAGCGCATTTGCTATTTCGGATGTATATATTTTTTTAAACATCCTTTTTATTCGTAATTACAAAATTCTAGAAAAATCAGATGGCTTGTTGATTTCCATTAGGAATAAATCTTGCATTGTTATTTCCTCAATAGTGAAAAAGTGAACGGCAAAAACTTCGGCATTGATTTTGGCTTCCTCGTAGAGGAAGCTTCGTAAAAAACCAAAAATAATAAGGAAGCAATTTCGAAAGTTCTACTCTGCAGCTTTATTTAGTCAAACCGTAACTTTTCAGTGTTTATTATAAAATATTGATAATATCAATATTTCATTCTCCACAATTTTGTATAATTTTGCAAAAGCTAATGCAATAAAATAATTTTTTGTAAAAATTATAATTCTGATAAATTTGAACTACATCACAGATTATGACGAATCTATGTACTAATCAACGCAGAATAGTACCGATTTCATGCATAAAACTTAAGTTCGTTGTCTCATGTTTTGATAAGGTTAGGACAACAATGTGAATTTTTCGAAAATTTCAAAACTCTATAAAATCTGAACCGCTTTTCCGATTTTAGTTATATTTAATATCTAACAACATTAAGAATATATAACGTTCATAACATTGGCTATATTTTGCTAAATAATTCTCCATAAGTGCAGGTATATAGTCAAAGATACAATAGTCAAAGACGGGCTGGTGCTTCACTCGCGTGCCAAGTTTTAGCCCACACACACACGCACACGCACACACAACGAAATTGTTGTGTCATAGAAACAGAAATCGTGTTGATTTTTTCTTGGTTTTTTAACATTGTGACGGAAATTCTGTGAAATTTTGAGTAAAATAAAAATGGTCCCTCTCGACCAAAAAAAATGATATGGCATTATTTTGCCAAAAAATGACTGAAAATTTATCTAGGTTAATTTGGAAACATTTTTATCAAAAAGTATACGCGAAACCCTACATTTTATCCTGAACCAATTTTATTGTGTCATAGATAGTATTATTATTTATTGGTTTCCCTCCGTACGCCTTTTTCAGGCTTTTACGTTGCTCCTCTCCCCTTTTTCCCGGTTCCATCATAGACATACCTTTCCCCGTTCCTTCATAGAGACCCCCCCTAGAGTGTTGTCCGCAGCCACTCATCCTAATGCACTACTGTACCGCATTTGCACGAGGGCATAGGGAAACTATAGGGAAAACCTGGCCGATACAGACGGCTTTATTTTTTACTGAGTTTCTATTGTATGAGAATACATTAGAAACTCAGAGAAACTGCCTCCCGCTCAGCAGTTGGCGCGCAAACCAGTGCATGGCTGAGCGGTCACCCATCCAAGTTATGGCCGCAAATAATGCTGCTTAATTCTGGGGACCGCCTAAGCCACACACCGACCGCGCGTCCACTACTGTCGGTTTATAGATAGTATTAAATCGGCAGCGAAAGGAAAAAAAATAAAAATAAAAAAAAGCGTATTTTATTGTGGAAAAACTATGACGATCAGAAATCTGAAATAACTCGTATGAATTCGGAGAACTCTAAATACTCTGGAAAAAAATTATGAACCCATTCTACGAACATTGAAAATCACGGTGGTCCGCTTCATATGGAATGCCTCATATATACGAACATTTTTTCTAAACCACTTTTCTCGATGTTTTGTATCATTCTGAGTGTCTTGACATGAAAATCACGAAATTTATGTTTATTTGCTAACGAAG
Source organism: Ephialtes manifestator (assembly GCA_963970395.1). Taxonomy (NCBI): domain Eukaryota; kingdom Metazoa; phylum Arthropoda; class Insecta; order Hymenoptera; family Ichneumonidae; genus Ephialtes; species Ephialtes manifestator. The sequence goes on along the minus strand of OZ019969.1, from coordinate 10,662,290 downwards.
TTCCATCTATGAGGAAGCAAAAAATAAAATTTAATTCCTCGCCACACAAACCTGACTCACAAATATTCCAAGAATCCGACCGAAAAGCGAGAGGGTTAATTCGGATCTGTAACACGAGAACCAGCAGCATACCTGTTGTATCCATACAGTCAATAAGTGTGTATAAATAAAGAGCATTTCCGAGCCTAGTATTACGTACATTCTTATTGACAGTGTAGCACAGATAGAGAGGAACCAAAAACGTAACCAAGAGTTAGTAAGTTGTGAGCTACGTACAGCGAATATAATTGGGCGAACACTGGTATACAGATACGTGGTCCAGCGAGTAGAGCTCGAAGGGTTGGATGTAGTACCTAGGCTTCCCGTACATGTATGAATACCGCCGGCAGCTTCGTTCTGGGAATGACAGGCTGCGTGTTTCCCGGTTGTGTCCTTTACGGGCCTCTGTGCTTGTGAGAGGGAAAAGCGTGGGCCAGCAACCATCCAGCGCATGTTATCACGAGGCGAATCACCTGCGCTAGGCAATATATATATATATATATATGTATATTTGTATACACATATATAAAGACTGTGATGCATACCATGCAAATTTGTATCGCTAGTATTCCAGTGCATAGTGCATTGTATGCATGTATACATCTAATACCGCATCTGTAGAACATGTATTTTCTGACAAAGTTATCTTCGAACTGAAAACGTAGAGCACTCAGTTCTGTGCCATATAGACATCAATATTGGAACTCGCCTTTTTGTTACTTTCTACAAATATTGGTCCGAATTCTGAAATCTTGGTATTTTGATAACGAAAGGTGGAAACAATACTCAGGGTCTATTTTTCTACTGTTTAAGGGGATGCTGGAGTAGATTTTATTACCAACTTTGGTTTGTAAAAACAGGCTTTTTCGTAGATTTAATTATTCTTCATTAACACGCTACGCACATGCTTCAAATATATTACTAAACTGCCCGAAATCAAAATGGCTGCCACGGTTTCTGGATTCTAGAATTCACATACGTCAAATCGGATCCACACAAAACCCAGACTACGTTCACGTAGTCTGTTCGCGATCAGAGTGGGTCAAGAAGAGCGCGAATGAAGTTTCCCGATTAGAATACAAGCTGCCCCGATGTAGTCTGTTTTCTTTTGGCAAAAGCTCCGAGCCTTTGCAACGCGACCGTAGTATACATGGATTTGGCTGGGGTATTTGATATTCTGATGATTTTCGAATATTCAGTAAACATCACGGAATTGACGTCCGGTCTGATTTTACACATCTAATTTCCAGAAACAATTAAATCTTACGGCTAAGGTCAGCTGACATATCGGGTGCGGCCATATTGCTTTTCCGGAGATTCAATATCTTTTGCCAAAAGTAAAAAGACTACGTCGGTGCCACTTGTGTCCTGATCGAAAAACTTACCGACCAAAATCGGCAAAAAAATCTAGTCCAGCATCCCCTTAATGCGAAAAAAAACAGTTTTTTGTCACTGGTTCGCCATTGGTATAGCGATAGAAACACTGTTATTGATTCTGTGAGATATGCTTTTTGTTTTGTTTTGGATACCTGTTATCAACATTTTTTATATCGACTGGGGATTGCCATGGCAGTTATTAAGAATATTAATAATTGTATTTGCGTATATTTATTTCAATGCACAATGGTTTTACGTTTAAGAGTGGAACACAGACCGAGAGAAATTGGTTAGCTGGTTTTCTGGCTTGGGCCACATTTTAGGTAAATCTCTCAAGCTCATTTCTCGACACCTATGTTTTGTTTTTACTTATTGTAATTTTCAGACCGATCTGGTGAACAAATTTTAGTATTTGGTTTAGTATTTTATCTGGCGGAAAGTGGATACTGGAAATACGAATTTGATAAATATGATTTTATACACTAAAAAAATTCTATTGCGGGCAGCCAAAAAGAAGCATTTTTTAATTAACTCGAGTTCTTATTTGTTCAATCCCATTTAGCATTGAAATAATAAAATATTATTTTGCTTATTTATTGCGTTATTGTTTCGATCTCGTATGGAATTGGAGGAATTAGATTTCAATTTAAGTTGATAACGCTTGTTTTTGGTAGCCCGCAAATGATGAATTTATTGAATCAATGACATTTTTTTTTCAGTGTACACATTTAAAATCATTGGCATAAAGGCCTGACATAATAATTGCTTTTCTCAAAACAAAATGAGACATCGGAAGCTAAAATCTATTCACTAGTTTGATCCAAAAGTGACAAATTTGTTTTTCACAAGTAACTGTTACGTCCGGGCGGCAGACTCTCCTGAGTTGCCCTATTGGAAGTCGTAACGGCGGTCTCTCTTTCGAGTCAAGGCGTTGGCCCTTTACATCGGGGACGGAGACCTCGCCATGCGCTACCTCAATTCGTATGTTTCTTTGGGATAACTGGAGACTTGGAGATAGAGTCTCGAAGTAGGAAGACCAGCATGCAATGCAAAATAATTCCAATCGCAGAGATATATTCTCTTATACTCACAATATATTTATTTGTCGAAACGTTGATCAGAAGAATACAGACTTTAATTTACTCGAAGAGACTAACCACGCAGGGTTAATGTCGTAGCTCGGAGCTTTGCGCGCTCCTTCGAAGTGTTACAGCAGATCGTTGGTCGGAGAATAACTGAATTTAGGTAATTGAACGCTGCTTATATACTATTGTCGCCCTAATGATTTTTAGACAAAGTGGTAGGGATACCCGAGAATTAGGGTCCAGATTTATGGTGCGAGGCGTATGGGAAAATAAGTGTCATACGTGTTTATATAAAGTTGAGATACATTTCGTTAACCGCGGGCTTTCGTTTGAAGGGTTTGCGGCGCGTGTATACTCTACAGTTCAACATGTGGTCTGTGGGAGATTCTTACTTGTACTATTAGGAATCTTGCTAGTAGCATGCGACATTTGATGAGGGGTTCGCGTCTGCGTTGACAGCAATCTCTCTTAACGGTAGTGTGATACTTATAGTTACGCGGGACATAACATAACACCTTTCATCTTACACCATTCTTGTGCACCTGGTCTTTACAAAATTGCAGAATTACAGTGCATGATATGTATTTGATAGGTTTAAATGTAAGATTAAAAAATAAATATTCTCATGACTTTTTTAGATACCTGGGTCCCTGTGCAGAAAAATTGTTGGGGCTTTTACTTGGCCCTTTCTAGTTTGACCCAATTCCATTAGGGGCCAGTATGAAAATTTAAGCACAGCTCTACTAGGCTGGTCACGCTTCAAAGTACGAGGTCTTTATAGATTTTCCTGTTAGGGCCAATAAAGGCTGCCCTATTAAGCCTTTACTAAAATAATAAAGAAAATTAATTGAAAAATATTAGTTGTGCTTATTCAATCGAGTAATCCTGCGAATCCAAAAAATTTAATTTTTTACCAAAAACCATTATTTACCAATTAATCAAAAAAAATCTGAACTGAGACTATTCCAGTACCATACACGCCACATTCTAGCACCAGCATGCCATAATTTAAAAATCTGAAAAAATTCTGAAAAACACTTTGTTGAATCTCAATATTTTTTAGCTTAGAGTCAAAGTGTGGAAGATTTTTCTTCACATAGTTTTTAAACTTTTATGACTAAAAAAATTAATTAAAAACAATTTTTTAAAAATCAAACTCCTATGGACGACTTGTCAAACATTTCTGTATATGAAACTGTATTTTTCAGAATTTTTAATTATGGCATGCTGGTGCTATAATGTGGCGTGTATGGTGCTGGAGTAGTCTTAGTTCAGAAAAATTGGACAAAATCCTTAAAATCTGAAAAAATTCTAAAAAATCCGAGTTTACATAAATAAACGTTTAACCAAACGGCTGAAGTAGATTAATTTCTTTTCTATTATTTCATAATTTTTTAAAAATAAAAAAGCTTAAAAACTATAAGAAGAAAAAATTTGCCCACTTTGGCTATACGCTAAAAAACTTTGATATTCACCAAAGTATTTTTCGGAATTTTTTCAGATTTTTAAATTATGGCATTCGATATGTCACTTTATGGTATGGTATGATATGTTTAGGGGTTTCGGAAGCGATGTACGCAGGCCAAAGGCCCATTGTACTCCCTATTTTTCTCGTTCGTCCCCTTTTTCACTCCAGCCCTATGCCCTTCATGAAGGACACTAAGCTTCTCAAAGGGAGACTGCCGACGGCGCTAGGTTCAACTAAGTGAGCTCCTAGTTTCCGTGCTCTCTGCTCAGCCACTGCTGGGCAGTGACATAGGATGTGGAGTGGTGTTTCCTCCTCTTCGCATTTCCTGCAGGTTCCTGATTCGCTGGCCCCTAGTATACTAAGGTGCTTCCTAAGATGGCAACGTCCTGCTAGTAGGCCTATTACCATCTTAAGCTCCCTTTTTTTCGAGGGCTAGAACGCGTCCGTAAGGTTCCTGTTTGATTATAATTCACGGCCACAGCCTCAACAACGTAGTTAAAGCAGTATGTCACTCGTACCTCCTGCTGTTTCAGTTGTGATGATGGGCTCGCATCCTTCAGGAGGGACATTATTCTTGTGTGTCCCTCCTCCGTAAGCTCCCCCATCCACTGTCCAGTACAACTGAGCCTGTGTCCGGCTCTTGCAGCTGCGCTTCTAACCTCCAGCTCCAACGGTGGCAGGTTACGCAGCGTGAGTGTGAGTTTGCCTATGGCCGTTTTGAGCCTTGTTCTTTCCCACCACACTAATGCCCCGTGTATTACTGGTTTCACTACCGCCGTGTACGGCCATTGTAGCACTTTTGGTATGAGTCCCCAAGTCGCTCCGCACGCCCGCCTGGTGGCCCATATGAAGGCACATGCCTTTCTGCAGGCCACCTCCATTTACGGACCCTAGTACAGCTTTGCATCCAGAATTACTCCCAGGCGCTTCACCGCGTTTGTTCTGTTCACTTGCTTGCCCTGGAATGTGGGATCTTTCCACCCGTCCAGTATCCGTTTGCGCGTGAAGATAACCATCTCTGTCTTCTCTGGGTTAACTGTTAGCCCAACTTCCCTGCACCAATGATCCACTTTCCTCAGTGCGTTTTTCGCCAGACCCGCGGCCGTATTGGCCTCTCTCGCCCTTACGACTATCGCTATTTCATCTGCGTATCCCTGGGTGTAGATGCCTTCCCCGTTTACTCTTTCTAAGAGTTCATCAATCACCAGACACCATAGCAGGGGTGATAACACTCCTCCCTGCGGGCATCCACGCCCTACCGTTACCTTTAGTGTTCCTCCTCCTCGGTCCACTATTAATAGTCTGCTGGTCAGCATGTTGTTGACCCATCTGGTGGTTACCTTACTGAGCTCTTGCCTTTCCATCGCCTTGCGGATTGCGTCGACCGAAGTGTAATTGAATTCTCCTTCTATGTAGAGGAATAGTCCTACCGCCAGACAGTTCATTTCTCGGGCGTCCTCCAGTCTGTATATCAGTTTATGGAGTGCTGTTTCCGTGGATTTTCCCGCCTGGTAAGCGAATTGCAGCTCATGGATCAGGTTCTTCAAGAGTGCCCCATCCCTAATGTTTCTATCTACTAATCTTTCCAATGTTTTTAGTAGGACAGATTGTGAGGCTTATGGGCCTGTAGGACCCTGCCTGGTTATAGTCGTTTTTACCCGGCTTGGTTATGAAGACCACCCTTGTTACCCTCCCGGATAACAGTATGTACCCCAGTGCAACGCAGGCCCTAAAGAGTTCCGTTTTTGGGGCTAGGATTTCTTCCAGTCCCATTTGTAACAGAGCCAGAAAGATGCTTTTATCGCCCACTCCAGCATTGTCGTGTCGACAATTTCTGCCGCAGCTGCTCAGTACCTTTCCCCTCTTTTGTAGTTCGGATGTGGCCACTCCTCTACTGTCTTGTATCCTGAGAAGGGCTTTCCCAGTAGTGTCTCTAGTTCTTCTTGCCAAGAGTCGGTAAACCTTCCTTATGGGGTTCTGAGTGAGCCGCACATCGGGACCGGGTTCTTGGTGAGAACCCTCTGAAGCCTTGCCGCTTCGGAGGTTTTCTCGATCTCTTTGCAGTATCTTCGCAATGACTCCCTCTTCGAGTCCCTTATAGCGTTTTTGTACTCTCTCTGGTCGTCTTTGTACTTGTCCCAGTCTGTACAGATTTTTGTATGTTTCGCCTTATCGTATTGCCGCCTGGTGTTCTCAGCATCTTTTCGAGATTGCTGTTCCACCACGGTGTGTTGTCCTTGCCCTCCTTTTTAGTCGGGCAGTTGTTCTTATATGACGTTGTTCCACCTCCGCCTCGCTGCCATATCTCCTAGGGAACCTGGCCATCCTTCCTGCTAACTCCTCCTTAAAGGATGGCCAGTCCGTCGATCTAGGGTTCCTGTGTGTTCCCCAGGAGCTCTTGCTCGCTTCCGCGACCAGTTCAAACATGATATGCTTGTGATCCGACAGAGATGGCTCACTAGATACCCGCCACCCTTTTATTCTCTCCACCATAGCATGCGATCCCACGGTAAGATCTATCACCTCTGCCCTATCACTAATTTGGAAAGTTGGTTCCTTACCTTTGTTGAGGATCTCCAACTCCACTTCTGCCAGGTATTCGAGGAGTGCCTCACCTCTCGCGTTGACGTCCGAGCTGCCCCACACAGTGTGGTACGAATTTGCGTCACACCCGATGATTAAATCCCTCCTCTTCGACCTGCAGTCCCCCACAAGTCCTGCTAGGTCATCCGACGGTGGTGGTGTCGGCGAGTCGTAGGGCATGTAGACGGAGGCAACCACCAGCTCCCGTTTTTGCCCCCCCCCCCCCAGGTGATCTCGAGTTTCATCGCCACGAAATCCCCTCGACAGAACTCGCCCAAGGTCGAGACGGTTACACCTTTTGTGAGGATGCATGGCCTCGGTGTGTCAACAGAGGTACAATAGTGCAGTTGCCCCCGATGTGCGTTCAGTCCCCTGACTCTATCGCGATATCGTCACTGTTCTTGTATCAGGGAGACCTCAATCTGTTCCGTCGTCGCTCTCCTAGTAGGACGCTTGTTGCCGCTGCACTTTTGTGCAGGTTTATTTGTATGAACTTCAGTCTACTCACAATTCCTGGCTGCATCCTCTGTCCCCGTCGACGTCGCTTCTCCTGCCTTCGGGAGGGTTATTTTTGGGCATCTTGAAGAATGCTCTCCCCATCGCAAAGTAGGGTTTCATCCTCAGGCCTTCCAGGAAGATGATGGACTCTTCATCCACGTTGAGCACCAGGCGGGTATTTTTCTCCCCGTCCCCATCCTGGCGGTCGTGTATAGTCCATCTCTTCGTGAACATGCCTGGGTTTGTCCTCGCTAGCCTGGTCAGGCTCACATCGTTGTCCATAGGGGGCCCCGGGATCCAGGCAATGAACCTGACGTACAGTGGGAGTTCCTTAGGATCTACTGCCACTAGATCCGCGCCCTCTCATTTCTTCAGGTTCCTGACCTGGTTCTTGATCTAGATGGCGGTCTGCTGGTCGGCGCAAACCACCCTCAGCGCTCCCTTATACAGGTAGGTCTCATTGAATCTCGGTATGAAGACCTCTTCCGGGATTTCATCCACGATCTCCATAAGTCCCACCTGTATCAGGAGCGATTGTTCCGTCGTGACGTCCTTCCGGAAACCATCATGTATGATGGCTAACTTTGGAAGGTTGCTTGTTACGGCTGCGAACGAACCACCAGAATCGTCCTCCCTGGGTCTCTTCGGCTTCCTCTTGTTGGTGGGGGGCGGGAGGTATACTTGGATTCGCTCTGCCTTTTCCTCCACTCTTCTCGGTGGGTTTGACCTTCGCTGCTGACTCCAGACCCAGTTGGTTCCTTGTTGGACCCAGCCTGGTTTTTCGGGTTCTCTTGCAGCCTGTCGCGCCAGTATTTCCTTCTAGCCGCGCCACTGAAGCGCGGTCTTTGGATGGAGATCCGGCCAACAGCCCCGCGAGTTCCTCAGCCCGGCGAGCTCCGGGATTTTCACTTCTTTTGTCTCTCCCATCGGAAGTGGTACCCTCTAGGGGCCCACTTGCCGATTGGAGAGCTTCTCCATGGGTCGTCTCAGCGTCCCCACTATTTTCCTGGTGTCTGTTTGGCCCCGATGTATTTTGTGTTTTCTGTGTTGATTGTGTGTGTCGTTTTGTTCCCAGTTAAATGCATAAGTGTTCCCGCGAGTATCTAGGGAAGTAACGGTCCGCCCCCGGCAGAGCCCCGATTATTGGGGTAAGGTCTACATACTTCGGAATTCGACCTGTGCCATTCAGGCCCTTAGTACGGTAGCTTGGGTTGTCTATTGCAGAGGGCATATGCTGCTCGTCTGCGCGGTGGGCGCGCCATCTTCGCTATGCTGTTTGGACTGTTTGTTAGTCTCTTCTCTACCATCGAACCTGTCCGCAATGGGTAACCCTGCCAGGGGGCATTTGATCTGCCTCCCGCCAGCATAGCATGTTTGGTCTCAGAGACGCGCAAGCTCTCGCACCAGCGGCAAGGTCGTGCAGTCCCCACAGAGAGTATGTTACTGTAAAAAAAAATTGCATAGAAAAAAAAAAAAATCTACTGCATTTGAGGGTCTAACCAATGCTACAAAAAATTACGAGCCAAATCGGGGAGGTCGAGGGTCAGACGCAGGTCGAATCGGGACGGAATGCCCCCTATACAGTGCACGGAAAGAATTGTTTGGTTGTACAACTACGTTTTCAATTTGCTGTACATGAGCCCTCAATAATTAATTTCCCCAACCATATCGAATAGTCATCTCTACTATTCACGTTTAGTTTTCGCAAGATTATTCAGCCTAACCAATCTAATGACTAGGTCTACCATTCGAATCGTTGGCCCTACTATTCGAATCGTTGGCCCTACCATTCAAATTGTTGCCACTACCATTTGAGTTGTAAGAGAGATAGAGTGATCGATTAGTTGTGTCAACTCATTTTTTTGCTTATGGCAGCTAATGTCTTCTTTTCGTGTGCCTGTACACTTACGTATAAAAGGTACCTTTGTAGGCAATGAAGAGGTATAATATGGGCGACCCTGCACGGAAAACACGACTTGGTTAAGGTAACGAAAAAAATAGTTGGATCCGACTAAGTATCGTTTCTCGAACATAACCTCTGTGACGAGGTGCTACAATGCGCTCGCACCGACGTGCTGGGCCAGGACCGCACGAGCGCCGTTCCTCGAGTCGTAGCAAGGCAACAAAATTGTTCCTCGCAATTCATTACGTGTACGCATGATATTATAGTGAATTAAGAATGTGGAGCGAATGTCATAAATTAGGGATGTACGGAACGCGCGAGGTGTCGTGAGAACGCGACCGTGCGTAGAGCGAATGGATAGAGGAAGGACGTCTGAGGATAGCGACGATCCAGGAGAGCAGTCGATCGTTTCGTCGAAACCCTCTCTCCGAAGGCGTAACGCGACGCCGAGTGAACAACGCGACACCGCGCGCGCCAATAATTAGTTCGATTTTGGATTTGTCTCGAGAAGGTACAGACCGGACTCCGGGCCGTACAGAGCCGTGCTCGCGCATTCCGCCGCGTGAAAACCATGTAATTATCCGGCTCGTGATAGCACAGGACAAACGAGTGTGTGAAAAATAACCGCGAAGGATACCGCCGAACGTATCCCGCGAGAGTGAAGCGCCTAGCCGAAGCGCACACCATTGTGAAATTGTATGCGAGTGAATTCTTAATAGATTCGCGTGTACGCGACGTTGATTAAGGAAAACCGCCTGTTCGAGAACATTTATTATTTCGTCCACACTTCCTTTTCAGCTAGCCGACCGAAGGAAGAAGCAAGGACCGGACGAGACCCCCGGTAGTCGAGGCTGATAATTGGCTACCTGGCGCCCAGCAAAAATCTAAAGTGTGCGGAAGGTGTGGGGAAAAGCTAATACAGAGCGTCATGATATTTGGTCGACGCTCCTCGTCAAGTCACCGAAATACTTGCACGAGGGGCCCGTCACACCCCATTTTGTCAAAACTTTGCCCGTTTTCTTCACTTCGTCGGATGATATCGATATTATTTATTACACCTCACTAATGTTTATGCACCTCATAATCTTCGAAGTTTTTTGTTTTGCAGTCTCGTATAACTTCGTCAGCTTAAATCCCTTCACACGATTTCACGATTTTCTACGATAGAACAATGGCAGCTGACACGCAAATACCAAACCGTCACCATTGGTTGAACTCCACTAGACGGAGAGAAAGGGATCCGCGAATATAGCTGCCACTCGCAAAAAATATGGTACGGCGATGGCACATGGGCTTTATTGTAAAAGCTCATATGAACAACTTACAGTTTACGATACGTATAGTAATCGTCCCAAATTTACTTGATTACAGCAATGACTTATTCCTTAACAGTATAGTAATCCGTTGTATCTGCATATGTTTGAAAGGAGTATTCATTGGAGTATTCATTTACATGGGTCTTATTACCATCGATCAGTATTAATTTCCTATACTGCTTCGGGATTATCAACATGTAGGGTTTTTTAATTCAAAGTCTTTCATTTATTCAAAAGCGCTGGGTCGTTACTATTTTATAACGACCCAGCGAAAAATCGATATATTGCCCTGTAGTATAATGCCAGGGGACGAATCGGCATGAAACCTCCACGCTTATATGCACCTCCGTAGTAGTCACTTCCATTTACGAGAATCGGTTCACGAATTTACCATCAAGCGACAGCATAAATAAGTAGAACTGTGAATCTAGAGTGTATAAGAAATGTTGTAAATACCATACATCGTAAGAAACATTGACATGTCATATTTATATGGTAAATAAACCCAGAGAACATTTAGTGAGTTTTCAGCCGCTAGATGGCGAATAACCCCGACCTTTCTCGTAAACGAAAAGATCTACAGTGGTGTATATAAAGAGCAGACTTTTCGCTAAAAGTGTCTTTAGTGGGACATCAAAGACATGGCACCCAGATAGACATTTGGTGGCACAGGGACAGCATAAACGCGTCACACAACAGATGCTATGTCGGAATTAACGTAGTGATGTACGTCTGAATTGAGCTACTATGTGACGGCATACCGTGCCATCTTTTCATGACGCCAAGGCAAAGCCATATTTGTAGTACTGAAATATTATGGCGTAGTGCACTAGTGGCACTACAATGTCACCATGCTTCAAGTTCAGATCATGTCTCTATGGTGCCATAATTGCTCCATGTCGTATCACTGAGTGTCTGAGATGTGAACGTCATTCTGTTACTATGGTGCCATTTTTGCAGAATATTTGGGATGGTAATTGCAGCACGGTGACAGCATAATGGTGGCACACCATGCTGTGATAAAAGTCGTTATCGGTCTTGACTGTCAGCTAGGAATCGTAAGCGTTTTATTTCTTTGTATCTGTTACTTGCATTATGTTTTAGTTTTTTTCTTGTCTAACATTTCAAATCGCGAGTCAAAAGTGTAAGATAGAACAGAATCTTTTATCTTCTCCGATATTAAAGGGTTGTTACGCCCGAGAGGTTTGACACATTCGAAGAGTAGACCCTTCGTGTGTAGTCGAACTCAGGCAGCGTTGCATTCTTATATATACGCTCAGGCTTGAAAACACTTGCGAGAAACGCGCCGTCCATTCGCCATCTAGTGGTATCATACGAAACACTGCTGCCTAATTCTCCGCTAGATGGCGAACGGACGGAGCGTTTCTCGCAAGTGTTTTGAAGCCTGAGCGTATATATAAGAATGCAAGGTTTTCCTGTGTTCGACTACACACGAGGGGTCTACTCTTTGAATGTGTGAAACCTCTTGGGTTTACCAACCCTGTAATATTGAAGAAGATAAAAGAATCTGTTCTGTCTTATTCTTTTGACTCGGAATTTGAGATGTTAGACAAGAAAAAAACTAAAACTAAAAATGTCTAGCTGACAATAAAAAAATATCCACAACGACTTTCAGCACAGCATAGCGTGCCACCATTATGCTGCCACCGTGCTGCATTTATCATTTTAAAAATTGTATAAAAATGACACCATAGTAACAGAATGACGTTCACACCTCAGACGTTCACACCACGACATGGATCAATTATGGCACCATGGAGACATGATCTGAGTTTACAGCATGGCGACAGTGGAATGTCACTAAGCCTGCACGGGACGGTATGCCGTCACATAATAGCTCAATTCGGACGTACATCGCTACGTTAATTCCGACATAGCATGCCGTTGTGTGACGCGTTTATGCTGTCACAGTGACACGATAGAAAACTTCCACGGCACGTTTGTCTATCTGGGCAGTGAAGCTGCCCGATATTTGTATTTTTGGTCGACTTGTCGTATGATAAGTTTCAACTCTATGACTTATCGACCTACTTTAGCTAGCGTGTTGCAGTTTCAACACAACAATTAGAGAAACAAAAGTAAATTAAAAAATAGGATGGCGTCTTTAAATACATTTAAGATGATGTGTTAGTGCTCGGTCGGTAACAAAAACTGTAAAGCGTTATTCTTGGTCACAATTGATATTTCAGGCAAAAGACGAGAAGTACTGACTGCGTCTTGGTACCCTGCAGTCAGTAGTTCTCGACTTTTATTCGGAAAATCAACCGTGGCGACGAATAACACTTCGGGAAGATTCAGCTATCTCAATCGCACTTATGGCGATCTGAGAGACACAAACGATATGTAACACATCACGTTAAAGGAACGCATAGAAAATGCTTCCATATCGAATTCCAGTATCATATTGAAAATACTACGAAAAATTCACTAATTATATATAAAAAGGGAATACTTTCATACGTATACGTATAAGTAAAATTTCGGTTGGAAACATTAATATAGGAATAATGAGTCGATTTTGCTTTAGTACCATACTAAAGAAAAATCGGAAAGATTACAATACACATTTTCAAAGCTTCTAGGTGTATAAAAACAACTACGATAAAGCCCATGTGTCACCGTTGTACGCAAGTTATAGTAATTAACAACGGAAATCCGCGTAGCTATCCACAGACTTTTCTCTCCGTGTATATCTGACTTAGTTGGAAAACGAATAAAATTCGTTGTGTGATCTATTCAAGACAACTAACTCTGAATGGTAAGTGCGGCTAATACTAGGTCGTTACACCGACCAACCTGATGGTTGTGACAAGAAATCTTCACTCAACTAACAAATAATTAGTTAACCCAACGAAGCCGTTTTTTCCATGTAGTGAGAGTTCCACATTTAACCCTGATTAGGCTACTAAGTGGGCGTTTTTGACTATAGATTTTATCGTGGCCGCCTCTGTTGAGCCTTATAAGGTTCTAGAATGGATTCCCTATTGTGAATGTCACATTTATGCTTAAGAAAACTCATTATTTTACCGCGGCTGCCCGAACGAATTTTTGTACGTGTCCCCTTGAGCTCCACAAAACTCACGTAGCGTATTTCTTATGTCAGGATCGATATCCTCGTTTAGACTGTAAATATACCGTGCATTTATATAAAAATAACCAAATTAGCCACCGGTATGACGGCTTCACCATGACGTCAGTGTGAGTCGATTCTTTCTCCCATTTTCCCATTCACAAAGAAAAAAAACTATATCCCATGCGGGTCTGGTGTAGCCACCAATCTGCAAACCAGTTCGCAGGGTGCAACAGAGACAGAAATTATAGAAAGTGTGGGTGACGGTATAGACGTGTCAGTCAGTCGAGCCAGCAGGCCGTTTTTTTCCGATGCTAATTCCAGGTGTACAAAGAAATTTGAATATTTTTATAGCAGGTCGGACGGTGCATGAAGGAGAAAGAGGCAGACAGGCAAAGAGAAAAAGTAAAAGAGAGAGAGCGGATGTAGACATATAGAGAACGAGCGAGGAGGTTTTGATTCGCGTGGATATGCAAATGAACGCAATGGATCGAACGGTCGCGACCAGAGCCAGAACGCCCGCTGCAACCGAGTTTTCCCTCGTCGGGTGAATTCGATCGTCGGGATTCTGATGCCGGTGGCTCGACACTGGGAGAGGAGAGACGGAAAACCCGCGGCTCGCGCTTTCACTCGTCGAAACCCAGCGCGTTACTACTGCACGTGCGGCGAGCGAGGTATTGCGGTGGTTGGTTCTCTCGTCTCTGAATCGAGATCCGCTACCAGGATACAGCATAACATCGCTATGCCTCGCTCGAATGCGGTCCTACGGTATTGGTGCAAATCAAAACTCACTAATTGTTTTTCAATTCGCAACAATCGAAGCTGCCCCTCGGCGGCTGCACTGGTTTTCGCTTTTTTTCTTTTTTTTTCCACGATCTCGCTGTCCTTTTCTGTCACCGCACCCGCTGCATAGTTGCATGACATGGCTATACGAATACGAGGCATTCCCTGTCAATTTAGCACTTTTATTTTTCGATCCTCTTTTAGAAGTTTTTCAAAATAATTAGTGAAGACTCACTTACTACTGGAGACCACTTCCTGTGCATTTTGTAAGGTCTTTTTAAGGTTTCTCTTTCAACAAATTTGGAAGTTTGATTCTGCTTGAAGCCATTTCCATTTTTGTTTTAGAAAAGAGAAGCAAGGCAAGATAAAAACAAGGTGAATATTTTTTTTTCATTTTATGTTTTGTATGTAATGAACGCTGCATTTTTATTTACTGTAAAATTGAAAAAAAGACATTTGTTTTTGTTGTCGAATAATAAAAGTTGTTTAGTTTTACTCTAATTGGATATTCTCTAAAATAATTAGTGACGACTCACTACTACTGAATACTACTATCTGTACATTTTTTAAGTTTTTTTTTAAAACTTGTTTCGAAATTTGAATCTAAGGTTATTTCTGTTTTTGTCTTGGAAGAGAACAAGATAAAAAAAAGGTGAACGTTTGTTTTCATTTTATGTTTTGAAAAATAAAATTGTTCTTTTTTGTCGAATAATAAAAGTTATTTAGTTTTACTCTAATTGGATATTCTCTTTTTTGTTCTTACAAATTTTACAGAATTTACAAATCGAAGCGATGTAAATTTTAAATAGTAGTACAAGTCATTAATTGAACCAATTTTATAAGGTAGTGTGCGTTAGTACACTTTTATCTTAAAATTAACATGTTCTCATCCCAACGGGCCGTCGACCAGAATCCTTCAGCGTGCGAATTTTAATTATATTATATTAAATATTATATAATATATATTGATTATGTTATATTATAGTTGAAGCTGTTAGAATTTCTAATCTTATATCAGTGAAAAGTATATAAAAATAAATTCGGACAGACCAGATTAAAGCCAGCGAAATACCTAACCTTAAAGTTAAGCCTCTCGGCGAAAAGAGTGTTAGCCCAGTTGCACCTTGCGAACCAGTACAATTGTAGAATCGCAATCGAGAAATGTGTTGGGAAACTAGAACCGCACCAACTGTGTAGAAACTGTAACCTGCAGAAAGAAGAATCCGCGCTCCATTTCCTGTGCAAATGCCCTCTGTACACTGCGTACAGGGCACACTACCTCGAACACTTGTTACCAGACGGCGATGAAAACCAATCGCGGCTAATTATATAAAGCGATTTTCTACTTTGTAAAAAACTCCTTAGCACTTAGAGCCTTCTCGCTGAACGAATAGGTTTCAAGAAAACCCCCTGAACAATTCAACAGTTGTACCCCGCCCCCTTGCTATAAGAGACCAAGTGTACTCTGCGTAAGCAATAAAGAATCTATCTATCTATCTATCTATCTATCATCAGTGGAAAATTTGTGTCTGACGAAATATGATTATTTTTGTAACAAAAACAATTTTTGTAGTTTTGAAGGAACTAAAAAATTAATTTCTTTTATATTCAAAACTTTATAGGAAATAAATATTTTTATTTATTTATTTTTTTTAATTTTTCATTCTTTCCATGGTATGGCTTCAATCGCCTTTTACCGCCCTTCCCACCCTTACTCCTATCACTCCCTACCCGCACTTCACTAAGCTAACCTAACTTTCCAATGCGTCCGCAGCCGACTTTAGCTACACTGTACCGCATTTGCCATGGGCACGGGGAAACTGCGGAAAACCCGTACCCGTACAGACGGCCGTATATTCTTTTGATTTCCCGGTGTATTCACGAAAGTAACTTACTTAAGTGTAAACACCGAGACCTTAGAAAAACTGACCGCCCGCTCACTGATTGATGTGTGCCAGCCGGTGCATGGCTAAACGGTCACCCATCCAAGTTATGACCGCAAACAATGCTGCTTAACTCGGGGGACCGCCAGAGCCGCACACTGACCGCACAACCACCAGTGTCGGTGTAGGAAATAAATATTTTCCTTCAAAAAAATGTTTGCAGTAATTCATATGAATTGCTCTTCAGTAGTAGTGAAATATGGCTAGTTATGAGTAATTTGTAAAAGGCGTGAAAAAGATTGCTGAACTTACAGAGAATGCCTGATATGTTTACGCTCGGTACAACCAATTTTATTTTCACCGAGCTGCGATGATATAATGGATGTGCCTCTCGGTTATCCATGATCCTGTGATTTTTGCTATTGCGAGACATCCTCCCTCTCGATTTTTCCATGTTTTCCGTCCGTTTTTACAATGGTTGGAGGTGTATATTTTGGAGGTGTGTCCGGGGAACGTAATTGGAGGTTATTGACGATTTGATTTATCTCGTTGTCTGATGGACCGACAGCGAATGATTGGCCTATGATTTCGCTAATTTTTTCGCCTTAAATAGCATTCGGTGCTGCCAGTACTCGGTTGGGTCACTGCTTAGCTGCCAATATAGCCGAATTCGCTGTTTTTAGCCTAATTCCGCTTTTTTCAATATACAAATTCATGATCCATGACTAAACAAGGATGAGGAAGCTTTGTTTTTGTCAAAAATATTTCTTTCCGTATTTTCATGTCGGGTTATTGAAAGAGGTTTGCAACATCGAGAAAAGTGGTTTAGATAAAAAATGTTTGGGTTGATGTGTATTAGGGTGGTTCACGTTTGCACAATATATTTGTTTTTACTGGGAACCCTTCAAAATGGTTCTCTATTATGAAAAATAATTCCTCGTAAATCATCGATAAGATAAAAAAATATATAGAAACCTTAAGCAGGAACTTAATAATTTTCTTGTTTTTGTTTCCTCATAGAGGAAGCTTTGTTTTCGTGAAAATTTTTTTTTTCGTGATTTTCATGTCAGTACACTCAGAATGGGCCAAAACGTCGAGAAAAGTGATTTAGAAAAAATGTCTATATGTGTGTGTGTGTGTGTGTGTATGTGTGTATGTTACACAATCGAAAAATGTAAACCTTTATAACTCGGGAATGCGTTGAGATATCAAGCTGAAATTTGGACCATAGATAGAGGGATCAAGCCTCATCGTTCATACAGATTTTTGTTAAAATCCACTTCATCGTTAAATTATTACGCGTTTTTTAACTTTTTGAAAAATGTCTGTTTACGCGATAACTCTTTCAATTTTTGAGATATTGATCTTGAAATTGGTATGAATGTGAGCTTTCATACGCCGGTGATCGCTATTCAATTTCGTTAAGATCGGTCGAACCGTAAAATTTTTATGACGTTTTGAATTTTTCAAAAAATTGACATTATCGCTCTATTGTAACTTTTTCAAAACTTAAGATAGTGAGCTCAAATTTCGTATATAAATGAAACAATATTCAGCCATTATATATGTATAATTTAGTGACGAACGGCATGAAATTTTTGATTTTATGGAATGATGAATTATTTTTAAAAATATACATTATCACATTCACTTTCGGAAACGCTCTAATAATCACGAAATAACGTAATAACGAAATAGCAAAAGCGAATCCACAACATGTATATTTATCTAATTAAAACAAGGATGCAAAGTAGAACCTTGCACATTGCTTCCTCATTATTTTTCGCGTTTTACAAAGCTTCCTCTATGAGGAAGCCAAAAATTGAATAACATACTTCCTCATAGAGGTAGCTGTATAAAACGCGAAAAATAATGAGGAAGCAATGTGCAAAGCTCTACTTTGCATCCTTGTTTTTAAATTTGTTCAGTGAATATTCTCATGTATATGTTTACATTTTTTGCATTACATGAATGTACAAATTCTGGATATCACTGCGACTATCCGTTATTGTTTTATGGTAGTTTTAGAGTACGAAATAATTGCAATTGCGAAAAATGTGTGCTTTGAAAGAGAAGATCAAAGGGTAAGGAAATATTTTTAAAAAATTCATAATGCTATAAAATTTTAATCCCTAAATGCATTAACGCCAAGTTAAATCCCAAACCTTGTCTGATAATAATCGATTTTTACACCAAATTTCATCTAGATATCTAAAAAATTGTGAAAGCCGGAGCAAAAGAATATTAAAAAAAAATTACAAACACAGCGACCGATGTAATGTGACGTATTTATCACAGAAAAACTGTATTAGATAAAAACAAAAAAAATCTCGTAAAAAGAGTGAATGATAATGGTAAACATTTGGAGGTTTCATGTTTTGCAAAAGTTCATGCAATAACGTCAATTAAAAATATATATATATAAAACTCCATGAAATCTGAACCTTCCGATTTCAGAGAAATTTAATACCAAACAATATTAAATATAATAGTCAACTTATTAAAAGCTCTTTAGTAAAACGCCGTGAATTTTACGAAAATTAGAACCACGATGGTTTTTAGTTAAAAAAAGCTATAAAATAAAAATGTCTACATACATTTTCTGAAAAATTGCAACAATCGAAACAGTGCTGCTGCTTTTTCCGATGAAACAGTTTTCGAGTGATTGAACTTTCGAAGTTGAAAAACACACACGGTTTTTTTTCTGGAGTACTTTCCCGATGAAAAATTACTCAGTTTTTGCTTTAAAAATTGGTAGTACGAGCTTGAGCCGTTGTTTTTTTTTTTTTTTTTAAAGAAACGCGATTCTTTGATAGCTTACATCTGAATTTTTAGAACGAAAAAATTACTTTTCTCAATATACAAAATTTCTCATTTTTGTCTAAAAAATAAAATTCAGAAAAGTAATTATTGTTCGAATAAAAATCACTAAGATTTACGCACAGTTCACAGTAATATCCTAAACTACTATTTTAAAAAGAATTACGAAGTCTTTCGGTCACATTAAATTTTATGACCGTTTTACGTAACTAATTCTTTGATTTCCTTAGTGATTTAGCTGTACATAGTCTGTGGTCATGATGGGGTTGCGATATTGATAACGGATGTTTTGGGGTTTCGTCCGGAGAGAGCTGACAAGGTCCACCAGACGCGAACTTATACTTTCCGCGAACGTGGTGTGAGTTACACTGATCGGGGGAAAGCGCGTTTCTGTGTTGTGCGGCATAGTTTCGGTCCAGCGGTTTCGCGTTGTCGACTAAATTATCCTCCATCAGTTGGGGGCCACGTCCGCGGATATGCTCGGGCAACAATGGTTAATTTACCGGGAACGGTTACCGAGCCATTTATTCGCATTAGCCACCCATATCCGGGCGCTTTCATCATCTCTCGCTCCCTGCCGCCTTTGCAATATAATCCGAGTTGAGTTCCGAGTCGACATTAGGTTTGGCGGGGCCATTGAGCCAGCGTCGACCCCGTCGGTCGCTTCTCCGTATCCGCTGCTGATGTCTAAAATGGCCAAATAATAATGCTCCTCAAAACCCATGTGATCAACGCCCCTATATACAACAATGAAATATAATGAGGATTTTTTTACCCTCCGTTAATTTTTAAGGAGATGATAGAAGCTATACACTAAAACGTTACATCGAGAATTACTTCGTTTTGAAAATACAAAAATTTTTTAGCTATCAGTTATGCTCGCGTGTTTTTATTTGTGCTGCAATTGTCCTTGGCCAGACACTGGGACTGAGGCTTAGGCTGTGTTTCACAAATTCGTCGGAATTGTGGGGTGAAAAATACGCTTCAGTGCCCGTGTCCACTTAAGGGGTAACACCTCTCTAGCGGCACAAAAAGGCCTAACTTTGGCGATTTATTTTGGGAGTATGAAAAAAGGAATAGGATTTATTTTCAGAGGGTTTATTTAACACATTTTGAAGTGCGAAAAAAGAAAAATGTATTAACATTTTGATAGAAAATGGCGACGGCAAAGCCTATCTTGAAAATCGTCTTTTTTCAAAACACCTTCATGGGCGGACGGTTTTCTTGTAAAGTATAAGACCTGGAACAAAAAACCAAAAAACGTTGCAATCTATATATTATTGTGTATGAAACTACGTAGGAGTTTTTTGTGAATAAAATTTTGAAAAAACGGTGCGCTTTTGAAAAAATGAATCAATATTTTGCCAAAAGATAAGCAGTAAATTCAATATAAAGTTCACATTAAATTAAAAAAATGACTACGCATTTCGATAGAGAATGTAATTCTGATAATACTATCAACATTTCAAATTGATCCATGCAACGGTGTTCAAGTAATACGACCTCCGAGTTTCAAAAAAGTGTTTTCGAAAAAAACGCTTTGGGGGACGTATGATGCAAACGTGAGTTTCAGAGAAAATTTCGAACACTTATTGATGGGATAAAAATTGGAAAAAGATCGAGCATGGAAAGGTGCTGAAAAGTTCGATTTTGCATAATAATAATTTGTGGTACCATTCTACCGATCAAATTACACTCTGCACAGTTAGTTACCGCGCATTTCAAGACTTGGCAATGAGTATGCAGAGTCGCTGTGTTTGTTCGTTGATTCTTTGCATCATTTTAAGGGTTTGATCTTTGACATCTTTCCTCCGGGATGAATCAGAGGACTCACTTGTACCTGATACTATTTGAAATTAGTCACTGACCCTTCCTCAGAGATTACGATTTAAGATAACTAAATGGTTTTTAAGAGTCGTCGTTTGGTTTTAAATAATATATCTAAATTGCTATTTTTCTTTTCTTTAATTATGTATCATTATATGTATAATACGTCCTCTTTAACTACCATGTTATGTATTGGGGTCAGAGTTGTAAATTCATGAGATATAGTTTATAGTACAATTTATTTTGTAATTATGATTTCATAATAATAATATGTAGTGATCATGAAATAGAGTGTAAACATTTGAATAGCTGAAAAAAATACTAATTTTCGCTTTAATATTGCAAGAAATAGTGAAAAAAAATGGAAGAAATAAGTAATGCATTACTTTCTTAATGCATTACTTATTTTTTTCCATTTTTTCAAAAGCATTACCGTGAATTTTTATTGAAAATTAATAATTTTTGCAGCAATCCTAAAGTTTAATCATCGTATTACAATCGCTACATGTTATTATTATACAATCATAATTATAGAGCTTATCGTATCATCATCATTATTTCTATAAGTATTAGGCATTTACAACTCTGATTGGGGTATAGTTTATCACTTGCCCGAAAATGTACATCTGAATAAATCAAATCAAATCAAATCAAATCAAATAGTAATAATTCCAAAATGTTATTAACAATTTGATGAATAAAAAAATTGGTGAACAAATCACTCGACAACCTAATGTTTTTTCCGAATAAAAATGATTTATCAATACAATTCCGAATACATATGAATTTATTTAAAAAATTTACTTTATTTTTAATTTTTATTTTTAATTTTGAAAAATTCGCGAAAAATAACAAATTTTGGATATGCGTTTGGCAAAAAACCATCCATTACACTCAAGATATTTTTTGATAAACACATATCCAAAATTCGTTATTTTTCGCGGATTTTTCAAAATTCAAAAAAACAAAAAATTCTGAAAAAATTCATATGTACTCGGAAAAATTGACAAATCATCGTTATTCGAAAAGAACGTTAGGTCGTCGAGTGATTTGTTTAACAATTTTTTTATTCATCAATTTGTTAATAACATTTTGGAATTATTATTATGAAAAATCGATGTTTTCAGCACCTTTTACATGCTCGATATTTTTCCGATTTTTATCCCATCGGGAAGTGTTCAAAATTTTCTCTGAAACTCACGATTGGCGGGACTGTACCCATCATACATCCTTAAAGTTTTACGAGCACTTAGAGATTCGGTGAATGTCCCATCAGATTTGCATTATTTGCACATAACTGCTTGCGATATAGCGGAAAGCACTGCCAAAATGTTCAAAATTCGGTAACCAAAGACATCTTCTACTTCAAAGTCGTTTAGATCGATTGCTGATAATTTTCTAGCAAATGTGCTAATCTCCTCGATGCTTCGCTTTTTTATTTCATAATGGTTCAACGGCCTCCGCTCGATAACAGAAGCTTTTTTTAAAAAAAATCCACGATTGGAACAACTGCATATTATTTTTATGATCCTAAAGTATTATTTAAGCAAAAAAAATCGAATTTTCCCAAATGCTAGAGTCGTATATCACCCCTTAATAAAAATTATAAATCTTAATAATATTTATTTAAATATTGCGATCGAGCAATTGTCAAAAACGAATTTTCATAAATAAAGAAAAAATAATGAGATCTGTAGACTAAAATGATGTCAACAGAATCACAATTTTTATCGATGTATGTTTATTTTTATTTCGCGATTAAGACTATTAATATCGTTCTTAAAGGCAATGTGTGATGGAAAGACGTTTTTTTTTAAACAAAATTATAGGACTTGAAGATTAAAGTATTACAAACTGAATCACTACATTTTGATAATGTTATTGCACGATATTATTATTAAGGGCAATGTGTAAATTACGATTTTTCCAAAGTTAAAAGTTTAAGGGACGTGTAGACTAAAATATTACAAAGTTACTACATTTTTATAATACGGTTGTAAGAAATTAATATTACCAATTTGTTTTGTGTTTTTACCAATTTATTAGTTTATTTTGTGATTGAGACAATGATTTCTCAAGAGCAATCTTTTTTTAAAAAGATCATTTGTTTTCATTTTTGAAGAAAATGAAAAGGCGGATTTTGCATTTTATTCTTGTACACGTGCAAAAGGAGGCGAATAGGATACGATAAATATCGATTCTTTTAACATATTTTAATATCTACCATCCATCTGATTTAGTTTTAAAACGTGTTGAAGTGCTACAGAGTTTCTTGGCAGGATTCAAGTTTGCCTCATCTCTTCGTAACTCCCCAGATTTCATCGACCGAGTCGTAATAATGTGTAAGAAAAATGGCGCAGGGATGCGAATTACGAGTCGATTTCGTACGGGAAACATATAGAGAAAACTTATCGGAGCCTTCAAATCTCGCTTTACATTCTTTAACATATTTATACGCTATGAGGATTTTTCATGTTTTTTTCTGTTTTATTGATAACTCACGAATCATATCCTGACTTCTGGTTGATAAATGCTAGCTACTCCATTCCTTATAACCAGTGATGGGAAATATTCGAATAAAAATGTATTCAGAATACTTTTCCATTTGAATAACTATCAATAATTCGTAACTAAGACCAATAATATGATTTTTTATCATGAATTAATTAATTTCACTTTTTGTCATTTCAGAAAAATATAATACTCATACAATCGTATTACAATTACTCATAGTTATTCAGAGAGAAATTTATTTTGAATACAATTTTATTCGAATATTGTCCATCCCTGCTTATTACATTTTATTTCCAATTATTTTGCCGACTTCGTTCGTATTCTAATTTTCAATGATTTTAAAATTCACTGATTGTATAAATTCATTTTATCATATAATCGACATTTTTACAGCCTTTGTTAATTCTCTTCATTAAATTTTTAATCACTGGGTCCAGAGTCAAAATTTTCATTAAATATTTTAAATCACTGGGTCAATCCAGAGTTTTTGAGATTTGCTTAAAACTGATGTTCGTGATGATTTAAATACAAAAATATATATAGAATTATTAGTGAAGCAGAGTTTTGTGTATCGATTTTTGTTTACGGGAAAAAAGATGTAATACGGTTTGACGTGAATGTCGCACATTTGTTTACGGCATGTTACTGGATATTACGATTAATAATTGAAATACTATTAATTTATTATTGTATTGTTCGCTTTTACACGGGTATTTTGTTTTTTTCGTGCGTATATTTGTGCCTGGAGCGTTTGTTTCCGGAGATTTGCGACCACAGAAAAATCTATAGGTCTGTCCTTCTCTTTTGGTGTGTATATAGCACATGCACTGACCATGCCGACAATTTCGCATGCGCCGACCTATAAATCGGGACTTCAATCAATTTCGATTTGATGTGGGTTTTACGCTAAGCTTTTCTCGCAATACCTACATAGAATCTGTTTTCATTCGCTGCTATATTCGAATATTTTTTTCCACCATTTTTATGAAAAACTGTCAGGTGACTGGATTCTCAATAATAACACATTTGAAATAATATCGAACGAAAAAAACATCTAAAAAGGGAAGCTTTTTCCATAGCTTCCTCAAAAAGCGAAAAATAATAAGGAAGCAATGCTCAAAGTTCTACTTTGCATCCTTTTTTTAAATCATGGTAAAAACGCTTGTAAACGGTTTTTTTTTGCGGTAGAATATGCGACTTAAGAACGATCGTGAAGGCCAAAATTCGATATCTTAAAGAAGAAACAAGCGCGATTCCAATAATGAATTCCCTCAAATTCCATCATGATTGTCATCATTATTTTTTAAATATATACGTAATTACATTTGAAGAGTCTTTCAGTCATCGTAGCTTTCACGTTTCACAGATTGACAGTTTGTGGTTATTGAAGAATACTTCTAACAAAAACGATTCCAGAATTTTACGTTCAATACCAATCATTCTTCGTAGTAACTACTCTCGTCTGAAAAGTCTCAGTTCGACACCTCAAAATTCGTTCGACTGGTAGCATATACAAATTGTAAAAAAAAAAAAAAAAATGCATGAATTTCGAAGCCCTCTCTTAATTTGAGACAAATTCAATACAAAACAGCCTTAGTAGTAACTGTGCTTGCCTGCAAAAATGCAGCTCGACAGTTTAAAAGTTGCGCCAGCGGCAGCATGCAGCATGATGAAATTGTAACAATTATTTTCTCGTTAATTAAATATTCACAACTTTTAAATCCCTTTGCCGATCTGAGATAAATTCGATACCGAACAACCTTAGCAATAACTCGACTCGTATCCATATTTTCAGGTCGATCGCCCAAAAATTGCAGCAGTTATCTACTCAACGCTCTTTTTGGTCGCACACGCACACGCATACGCACACATCCGGACGCCGGCTGAAAATTGCATTTCTCAACTACTTTAATTATGTTGATATTAAAATGTTCGTCTATGAGGAAACAATTTAAAAAAAGTCAAAAGTATATTTCTAATTTACGGACTAATTAAAAAGTTATCGTGCTTTAGCCTGTGATGTAAAGATATATTTGCTTGGAAACAGCCGATTCAGAAAGAGTAATTCAGTATAGCGGAGCCTTCGTTATGGTGATGTGAGCAGTTAAATAACCCGGTAAATAACCGGTTAAATAGCCGCGGGTACTAGCGATAAATGACCGGCGGTAATTTATTGTCATTCAGTATTTGGTAGTTCGGCACTATTGAACCGGTTCGAACTTTAGAATTAGTATTGCATAATTCTTTCTACTTTCTTACGTTGCTCGCTGTTGCCGCGTAAAGTTACTGGTAAACATTTTTTTTATCATTTTCACCAGTAAAAATAGTAAAACGTAACACGAATTTATCGGTACATTCACAACACTTATTTTCTGTACAAGATCTAGGTTGGAAAACTAGCTAGATCCGAGCGCTATGTGTAATTTCTCGCTGTCTAGTCGTTCTACAGTAAAACTGTCTAAAATCTGGCTAAGATTCTATTAATTCGCCCAGTAAACTTAGCTACCCGACTAGAAATTCAGTTATGGGGAATATCAGGGCCGAACCTGGTAACCGGATTCTAAATCCAAGGCCCCTGTCTGGCTACCTTATACGGCCCTGATTGGAAATGTAACGCTTTGGCACATCAGGGCCAGTTCAAGTTTACCACATAAGGACCTGATAAAAATAACCATTTAAGGGCCTGATAAATATAATCATAGATATATAAATACATATACTTATCTTTATATTAAATTAAAAAATTAATTATTAATTTCCGCGCATTATGCCGCAATATGAACAATAATATTCTATTAGTATTACAAAAAAAAAAAACAAGTCGTCTTCAGATACGGTTTTTCGTAACATCATTCGGGAAGTGATGCACGTGGGATTTGAACGTAAGACCTACGGGACCTACCTATTTACCTAACTACCTAACCGAGCACGCTAACCACTAGACCAAACCGACTATGTGGATATCTCGTACAGTATTTCCATAATAGTTCAATTTACTATTTATTTAAATAATAGTTCAGTTTTTAACGTAACTAATTAGGAATTTGAACTTAAAATTTGTAATATCAAAATGACGGGTTTAAAATTAAAAACATATTGAATGCGACATTTTGATTTTATAAATGATATTTATAAATGATAATGAATATGGAATACCTTGTCAGGTCTACCTTAATTTTTCCCGATCTGGCCCTGAATAAGATACACCTTATTAGGTCTACCTTAATATTTCCCGATCTGGCCCTGAATAAGATACACCTTATCAGGTCAACCTTCCCTTTGCCAGATCCGGTCCTATTAAGGTACATCTTATCAGGTCTACCTTATCTATGCCAGATCTGGACCTGAATAGGAAATACCTTATCAGGTCAACCTTCCCTATGCCAGGTCCGGTCCTAATAAGGTGCACCTTATCAGGGCAACCTTTCCAATGCCAGATCCGGTTCTAATAAGGTACACCTTATCAGGTCAAACTTATCCATGCCAGATCAGGCCCAAATGTGACGGCAGGGCTGCCCTACCAGATTTCTAGTCGGGTAGTGATTAGCCCGTACGGAAATCGGTTAACCCTATAGCATAAAATTGACTAGGTGCTAGACCGGATTTTTCTATTGAACCCAGATACCGGTTAAATAGCCTAGAATAAATAAAAAACAGAATTAATATAAACCGTCATTTATTGCATCAGCACGTAACAGGGAAGCTGTTTAACACTATTTAAACACGGAACGCTATTTCATACCGTACGTAATCACTTTTTTATTAATAATCAAATATCTCGATAAGGCCTACAGCAAAAAAAAAAATATAAATTCTTTCGCGTCGTACAAAACAAAAACAAAATCGTATTCCTCTAGAACGTATTTAATAACGTACGCAATCACTTTTTCAATAATAATCAAATATCTCGATAAGGCCTATCGCAAAAAACAAAAAAATATAAATTCTTTCGCGTCGTACAAAACAAAAAAAAAGATCGTAGTCCTCTAGAATGTATTTTTTGGTACCTTTCACGAACATGCACGTGCCACTCTACATAATAATAACTCGCTGCGCAGCGTGTCACGACTAGACCCTGTATCGGAATCTCCCTGTATCGGAAAACGCCCTGTATCTGTACTGCACTAAAATGTCGGATTGTCGAATGTCGGTGATCAATATAAATACATGTCAACAGAACTTGACCTCTCGGTTACCTTTTATTAGGTTTGGCGGCGATGTGTGCGCCACTCACGGCGTCTCATGTTTTCTGTCCAGGCCCTACGTAGGTAGCGCCAAATACAAATATTCAAGTAAAACTAGATTGACACTAGATGGCCTCGGCATCTATACGTGTATGCTAGATATATTATCCCGTGAAGAAATCTTATCAGGGCTCTTCCAAGGCCCCGGTTAATATTCTCTAATACTCTTAGGGGCCTTATGTGGAAGCCTCATAGGGTTTCGCAAATGACGGTCACGCTTTTTTCTTCGGGACCTTTAAAGGCTAAATATGTTAGGGGCCTTTAAAGGCAAAATAATGAGGACCTTTTAAGGCTGCCCTTTTAAGTCCTTACTAAAATAATAAAGAAATTTAATTTAAAAACATATATTTGTTATTATTTAGTTGAGTAATGCTGAATTTTTAATTAGATATTTCGTCTTTCTCTACACGATGGTACATATTAATCGCTGAAAAAACATATTACATTTTTTTTTATATTGACGGGAATTGAACCTAGAACCCTCCGGTTGGTGTAGTTGCGCTGCGCCTTAGCTCTCTTGGCCATTCAAATCATACGAATATGTAATTTTTTCTGTCTATTTGAATGACTGTAAGATGAAATATGAAATAAAACTAATGTAATATAGTCAGAACTTGATAGATTTACATGACTGCTTCTGATGTGTAAAAATAAAAGCACATTCAGTTATTTTCTTACAGAAATTGGTTATATCGAATAGGGTACATTGTATCGTTGTTGTCATCTATAATTATATTCCCCAAAATTGCTTGTTTTATCGTTTGCGCGAATTAGTTCGTTTGTATCTAGGTGCGTGACTCTCTGACTGACCTGAGGGCCAGTATTAGAATGGGTGACCACCTGGCTGATTTTGACGGTGATTAGTTGGATAGGTGACCACCAATTTTGCCATGGAAACCTCGGATTGCCATATAAGATCCTCATCTGGTAAATTTATCATTGATTTGTTTACTTTATGCCATGGTTAAGCCTGACTGGGCCTTTAATTAATTAACTTATCAAGCCCTTATTACACTTCGCCGTGGCAACCTAGAATTGCCTTATGAGGCCCTTACATGACGAAATTATTATTGATTTATTTACTTGGTGCCATGATTAAGCCTGACTGGGCCCTTAATTCATTGCCCTAATATAGCCCCATTAAATATCGGCATGAAACCCTACAGTTTCCTTAGTAAGTCCCTAATTGGGAGTGATATGGAACTCCCTTTTACGGTGTCCACATTAAAGCCCGATAAGGCCCTATGTTACCTTAGGGCAACCCTAATATTTTTCTTCACGGGATGTCTAGCCTCTGGTTAGGTAAGCTGCGCCATGAAAGCTAGATAGTTCCTAGATGGCCTGGGCATATATACGTGTATGCTAGATATATTATGTCTAGCCTGTAGTCAGGTAAGCTGTGCCAGGAAAGCTAGATAGATCCTAGATAGACATGCTATCTATCAGTGCATTCTGGCTAGATTATGTCTAGTCCCACTACAGAAAAACTTGATAAAAAAAACTAGCTAGACGCTAGGTTCAAACCAGTTTATCCCCAACAGATTTCCACACGGGTACTTGGTTTCCTTATATAAAGATTCCTACCGAGATGTAAATCTCGGTAGGAATAATAATTACCGAGATATAAATCTCGTTAGGAATAATAATTACCAAGATATAAATTTGAACTGTCAACCGATTGAAGTGGTAACAGTAATACGGCCAAAATGAGAGAAATATGTGAGTTGTCTACTTTACGCTGTACGACCTCGTGTGTACGGCTCATATCATCACGTTATGGCGCGTATTTTAAGATACGAGATTAATAAATTATCGGGGCACCTAGATTTCAAATATTCCTAAAAATTCCAGAATTACGGTTCATGTAATTTGTAAAATTTCAGCGAATATTTCTCACCAAAAAAACAAAAAGTAATGAGAAGTGCCTTGTTGCGAATACGCCAGTAGAACATTTTTTATTTTATTTTTATGTCACTCATTCGGACACTTTACATTTGGCCCTTAATTTTATATAACCTATTTTGTTATGTGCAGAATTTATTAAAAAATTGGCTGGATGACAACAAATACTTGGAGGTATGAAAAACGTTTTAAAAAAATTACGTCAGTGGTTGAACCGGCGGAGGCGGAGGAGTTAACATGCAAAAAAGAAGCCCCTCGGCTACTCCAATTTAATATTGTATGTTCATCTGTTCTTTTTGTCGTTATATTTTTTGGTGCATGGTAAAATATCGATTTTGGCTTTTGCAAGAAATAATCTCACAGAGAAGTCGTAAAAAATACGAGGTGAATTTATTGGATTTATTGGATGGATGGTTCATCATTAAGCCCTGCTGCAAAACTGTCATTATTATATTCAAATCGCGATCGAATTCAATATTTAATTCAGAAAAATTGATTTAAAATATTCTACAGTCGAGCATTGAGTTTATCGTATTGTATTATATGATTATTATATGATTTTTATCCAATTTATAATACCTTTAGTTCGTTAATACTTCAGCCCTCGTATGATGACGGTGGTGTAGCTTTATTACATTCTACCAGCGTTGGAAATATCCCGTTGTTTTTTTTTCTTATTTAAATTTGTATTATTTTATCAATTATGTAATATCACATACTCTTCTACAAATCCTCCGATAATGGTTTTAATATGTATAAAGTTTTTTTTTATAATACAAACGAAAAATGTTTCTATATAGACTCATTAAAAAAATAGCTTAAAAGGTAAATAGTGGATAAAGAAAAAAATAATTGCCCATTAATACTTTCTCCATTAATTTGATTCTGTAGCATTTGTTACATATGTCGATAAACAAATCGTTCTCTTTTGTTTTCAATCGAATGTTTACAAATTTTTTACCGATGTAGTATTCTAAAGAATTTATTAACACTTTATTGTTGATTTTTTTTTATAAAGCCTATTATATTGAATATAGAATGTTTAAACATGTGACTAAACAAATATTTTTCCACATAAATTCATTTAAAAATACCATAAAAAGCGAAATAACGGATCGAGCAATCCATTTTTTAACTGGTCGATACAGATTTCTGAACATTTACAATACATGGGAGTAATCTATGTGAAAGCATTCAGTATATCTGTATGAGTCGATTGTTTAATTTAATTCCAGGTTTGAAATCCAATAGTACGTGAGAAATATGATGTTCAGAATTATTTGTACTCACCACTTGTAGCCAACTGTTCTTGCGATTGTTTCATATTATGAAAAAAGAAAGTTTCAGATAAAAATATAAATATTTACCGATTAAATTGATTAAAATGACACAGTACATTTTGTGTAAAAATTATGCATTTCATTAACTTAATTCCAGGTTTGAAAACAAATATTACGTGAGGAATATGAAGGTGAAAATTATTTGTACTCACCAGTTATAGCCAACTTTCCTCGTAATTTTTTCATATTATGGAAAAAGAAAGTTTCAGGTAAAAATATAAATATTTACCGTATATGAATTGAAAAACTTGGAGGAAGGAAGTAACTTGGGATATCCAACAGCACTGTCTCCGTTCCAGCGGGGCAATCTCGTTATCGCATAACGATTGTAGCACTGAGGCACGTCTGTGTCTAGAAAGGCCTTCGTTCAAAGTTCGAGGCCACTCGAAAGCCGAGGCACAAATTGGACCCTGTGCTCGACCGCTCGCTCGCTGCGGTTAAAGTGTAATTGGCATTCGTCTCGGTACTGCACCAATACAAAACGAGAGTCGAAGTAACCAGAGGGAAGCAGTCCTTCTTGGAGTTGTAGTGGTTTTTGCGGTAGGCCTTTGCAGCCATTGCACTCACTTTGTCATCCATTCTATCCTTCAGTACCATTTGTATATCATTTTCGAACAAAATTAATAAAAATTTGATTCAAATTACCCGAAAAACTAGGAAAATACGCGAGGAAAGAAATAAATCGCAACCCCGAGTTAAAATTTAGATCCCTTTCGAAATCTAAAAGTGGTAGTCCTGCCAAGTAAGCTGAGGGTCATGATCCTCCGTGGAACCTCCGGAAATGGCAGATATTACCCACTTGGAGTGAACGGACAAAGCGGGGTACTAAAATTTTCATCTTTCAACCACCAATTAGGGTCTACAGGGTGATAGGAGGTTCGTAAATCCTTGTATAAACCTTCAAAAGTGGCATATTTTACCCATTTTGATTTAATGAAGGACGCTTGAAGGGTCTACATTTCTACTCGGGATAGCACCTAAAATAGTTTCGGGATTGTCTCCAAACAGCATGTTAAATGGAAGAAATGTCGACCCAGAAAATCAGAAAACCTTTCTGATTTTCTGACATAGTTGGAAACACTATACACGGAAAGAAATGTTTGGTTGTGACAACTACGTTTCCCATTTGCTGTACACAATGTCTCAAAAGTGTAATGATTGGTTGTGTCAACTCATTTTTTGGTTATGGCAGCTAATCATTTCTTTCAGTGTATCAACTAATTTCTACATGCATGAGTTCTACCGTCTGGATATCATTCCCAGACTCTTTTTGGTAGCGTTAGAGCAGATTTTATGATCAATAAAACTATTTTGTGACCACCCATTGGAGGATACCAAATAAATATAAAAATCGATTATTAAACCCTGAACAATATGGCACATCTCAGACCATTCAAATCTGGAATGCTAATCATTTTTGTGACTTGAATAAGACCTTGCAGAGCCAATTTAGTCCGTCAGTGCAATCTAAACTGATTTGGTCTATAAGAAAAGTTGCTTAGCAAATTTGTAGAATTTTTTCTTGTTGATTGCATTGTTTAAACAGTTGAAAGATTTGATACCTTATTTACAATTACATTTTTATTATTTTGTCAATGTTATATTGCATATATTTTACTTTGCTCTAACATGTTTCTGTCCTTGTCCACCGAAGAAATTCTCATCGACGTAACTTGAAGAACCTGAAAAAAAGTTGCAGACAGTCGCACAGCGGGTGGATGTCATCATATTCCGTACTACCTCGGTTCCCATACCGTCGTGCCCCCCAATGGCTGAGCCGCCGGGCGTCGAGAAAACATCCTGCGTCTGACTGTTTCATATTTAAAGTACATTTCCGTAGGTTCGGTAAGATATCGGCGAGCGAATCGTGTCGTCTTCTTGGCCGAATAGGACAATTTCTTTGCCGTCGAAAGAGCTCGTGGGCCGGGAAAAGGAGTTCGAGGCCAGGAGGACTGGAGGGTAGAGCGAAGCATCATTTCCGGTGGCTTCCTCGATGAAGAAACCTGTCAGTCAGTAGCAACGCGCTCGTACACCCAACCCCGAGGTCCGCTCGGCTTACTACTTACTTACGGGCTGCCTCATGCCTCGCTACACCTACTGCTTGCTCCCGGACTGGCATGTTCTCCTCTATATCGAGCTGGTGCGCCTACCAGATACTGCTTTGCAAGCTCCCGTGGAAAAGCTACTCTTACAGGACCAGGTTCGGTCTACCTTGGTCTGTTCTGTTTTATACCAAAACCATCCTAATTTCCATCTTTTTCTCTGAATAAAAGTCAGAGTAAAAATCGATGATGTTTTGCGCGGCAAGGATTTATCAATGTGGAAACTGGAAACGTCTTGTTTCGATGGAGTTTCAGTATGCAACGTTAGTAAGAATTTGAACCATCGCCAAAAATTGTGATGCAGCCTTTTACAGATTTGACGTCAAGCGGCAGTTGGATTCGCCAATGTTTTCCTGAAAATGGAAAATAACTCAAGGTTTACGCCTCTTCTCGTTGCTGTAGTCTGGTTCATTTTTATCCAAACCTCCATTTCTAGATTTTCCTGAACAAAGTGGGAACAAAAAACTATGATGTTACAAGTCAGCAGTTTTGCTCTGCAAGAATTTATCAATGTGGAAATAGCTTGTTCCATGGAGATTTGGTATGCAGTTTTATCAGGGATTTGAAACTTTGCTAAAAATCGTCATGTAAATTTGTAGATTTTTTTTCTTGTCGATTGCATTGTTTAAATGTTTGAAATACTTGATACCAGATTTACAATTCCATTTTTACTATTTTGTCAATATGTTATTGCATAATTTTACTTTGCCCTAACATTCTTCTATCCTTGTCTACTGAAAAAAATGGACTGCCTCCGCCTCACTACACCTACTGCTTAATCCCGGTTTGATATTATCTCCTCTATATCGAGCTGGTGCGCCTACTAGATACTGCTTTGCAAGCATCGTGCAAAAGCTGCTCTTATAGGACCATCCCGAGTAGAAATTCAGCTACGGGGAATATCAGGCCCTAGCGTGGTAGCCGGATTTAAATCTAAGACCTTTGCCTGGCAACCTTATACGGGCCTTGCAGGAAATTAACGCAGCGCATGATCAGGGCCAGATTAAGTTTTCCAGATAAGGGCCGGATAGAGGCTGCCCTACTAAGCCCCTACTTATAAAAACGGCAAATAAATTACAAAATAATTATCTGCGCTCATCGAATTCGATTTATTTTGCACTTTCTATTGGATATTCGAGCTTATTTAGTTTTCAGTACACATTAATTGCTGAAAAAAACACATGTAAATTTATTTGCCGTTGATGGGAATCGAACCTTGATTTTCTGGGTGACAATTCTGCGCTTTAACTTTCTAAGATGTCAATGGCCCACTCGGCCATTGACATCTTAGAAAGTTTATATATTTATTGTCTATTTGAAGTATACTTAAAATAAAAACACGTCAAGACTGTACATCCATTTATTGCGACTACGACCGAAATATTCAAAATTCGAACATGATGGGGCGGTCACCCATCCAGGTACTGGCGCTTGACGGTCAGTACTTGGGTAGATTTCAAAGTAATTCTAGTGGTACAGTCCCGTAGAACGTGAGTTTCAGCAAAAATTTCGAATACTTCTCGATGGGATAAAGATGTGAAAAAACCCAGCACACGCAATGTGCTGAAAAGATTGCCTTTGCATAACAATAATTTTTAAATGTTTTTAATGAATGCCGTACCTAGCCCTTACACGAACCTGATAATGTAAATTTACGGCATATTTAAAAAAAACTATGCCATACGAAGACCGTATGCGAATCAGACCAGGGAAAGTAAAGGTAAATTGGACAAAATCTTGGTCCAAATGCCACAGGAAGACCTTATGCGAAACGGTTAAGGTCGATGAATGGCATATCTATATGAGGTTAGCGTATGTAAAGCCTGACATGGGCCTGATGTGGTGGAAAGACGGCATTTTTAAGGTAGAATGCCATATCTCAGTTTTACATGGACCTGAGCAGGTGAATTTACGACGGCCCCAAATAAGATTAACCGTACCTAAAACTGATCTGGACCTCGTATGACAGCAGGCATGCCTGATGAAATTTCTACTCGGGATGTTCGGTCTACCTTGGGCTGTTCTATTTTATACCAAAACCACCCCAATTTCCATCTTTTTCTCTGAATAAAAGTCAGAGTAAAAAAAGGATGTAAAGTAGAACCTTGCACATTGCTTCCTCATTATTTTTAGCTTTTTACAAACCTACCTTTATGAGGAAGTATGTTATTCAATTTTGGCTTCCTAATAGAGGAAGCTTTGCAAAAAGCGAAAAATAATGAGGAAACAATATGCAAGATTCTGCTTTGCATCCTTGTTTTAATTGGATAAATAAACATGTTGTGAATTCGCTTTTTCTATTTCGTTATTATTAGAGCGTTTCCGAAAGTAAATGTGATAACGTATATTGCTTTAAATAATTTAACATTTCATAAAATCTAAAATTTCATACCGTTCGTCACTAAATTATACATATATAATGGCTGAATATTGTTTCATTTATATACAAAATTTGTGGTCGCTATCTCAAACTTTGCAAAAGTTACAATAGGGCGATAATGTCAATTTTGTAAAAAATTCTAAATTCCATAAAATCTGAGCCACTGTAGCGATTCAAGCCAAATCCAATACCAAGCAACATTGAGTGCACTTGCTCTTATAACCAACTATTTAGCAAAATAGACTAAATTTTACGAAAGTTAGAGCGCCCACCTCCTTTTTCAAAAAAATTCAAAACGGCATAAAATCGAAATTTTCGTACAATTTTTACCAAAAATTGCAACAGTTGAAGAGGGTCTGCTGTTACACTTGTGTGCCAAATTTGAGCTCGATATACAAAACGGTTCTTGAATTATCGGTGTTCGAATTTTCTGAGTTGTATACTTTCGTACACACACACACACACATACATACATACGGATATTTTTTCTAGATCACATTGCTGGACGATTTGGACAATTCTAAGTGTCCGGACATAAAAATCTCGAAAACAAAAATTCATGAAAATAAAGCTTCCTCTATGAGGAAGTAAAATCGATGACGTTTTACTCCGCAAGGATTTATCAATGTGGAAACTGGATCGGTCTTGTTTCGATGGAGTTTCAGTATTGCAACTTGTAGGGTGCATATTTTTTGTTGCGCCTTGTTTCGAAATGTATGTTCAAATTGATGTTTAAATCTTTCCCAAAGATCGTCCCACAGACTGTCTCAGGTTCGACATTAATTGGAATTCAAATTCGTCATTGATTCACCGAAAACAGGAACTAATTCGCTTGCATGAATTTGACTTTTGGTCAGACGAACAATTGAAGAGTTGCGTATTGATATTTTGTGTACAGGCATATTTTGCGCAAAGGTGTGCACAAGGTTTGCCTTTCTCCTTTTTGCTAGCTTCTCTCCTCTTTCGTACGTCGTTCAACGTCTCACTGAAGACGCCCGCACAAATATTTTCTTACGGTGCTGCTGTCTTCCCCTTTCTATGCTTGTACGGTAAATAGATAAATAGCAAAGACAAATACGCCGTTTTTCTGTCTTTGCCTGCTATCTCCTTGTGGGTATACGATGAGGAAAATTTCCACTTCTGAGCCCTAACACTGACATTATATATGACATACATTTGGCATTGCGGCTGTTAATGTCTAAAATGGTAAAATTTTATCGTTTTATGAATTTCCGTGAAGCGAAAGAAACCGGAATTACATCATTAGATAATTTATCTTGTCTGGTTACGATTAATTTTATTTCATAACAAATCAAGTCTTCCCCGAACCGAAATGACTTTTACAAAACTGCATGTATTTGTTAGTCGAATTGCTCCTCCAACCCAGCAGTACCACTGTATTATTAAGCTTCTTGTAAATTCAGAATACGCTATAGTTATCAAGAATCCAGATGAACTACTGCATCCAAGTACAGATACCACAGTAGTAGCAGTAGTAGCAGTATACATCTCGTCCAAGAATAGGGCGGTCGCAGTGATTTTGAGCAAACATTTGCGGTCGGGTTGGCGCCCGTGAGAGAGGGTGGTGAATGCGCTGCTGGTAGGCTTTCATGCAGGAAGGTTGGAGAAGCAGTGCGGCCGAGAGGATTGAGTGGGAAGTGAAGGGAGGCGCGTTAGTGGCGCATAGGGAAGTTACATAGCTCTTGGCTTTTCCCGACTCAAACTCCCTTCCTTCTCTCTTCCTGCTGGCCGCGAATTCACGTTCGGAATACCAACTTTCCTAATACAATCAATTATCTCTCGCTGTTGAAGATTCTCCATCCTTCTCTGAATTTACTTCCCTTCCCTTTCCTCACCTTCGTATTTGTGGTCGTATTCATATAGATAAGTGAACCT
Source organism: Ephialtes manifestator (assembly GCA_963970395.1). Classification (NCBI taxonomy): domain Eukaryota; kingdom Metazoa; phylum Arthropoda; class Insecta; order Hymenoptera; family Ichneumonidae; genus Ephialtes; species Ephialtes manifestator. The sequence goes on along the minus strand of OZ019969.1, from coordinate 10,625,239 downwards.
GAGACTGGAAGACCTATGTAACATGTAATATACAGAATACAGACGTTTTGGAATTTTGGGGAGACTGTGGATGGTTAAGGAAGACGACGAATCACATCTTCCTCCCGAATCTATATTTATCTCTCCACACGTACCAACTACAGACATAACTACAGTTAGGAAAAGCAACTTCCCTCTCTCCAGTCTCATCCACTTACTCACCTGCCAGCTAGTCCCGCTAGCTGGCAGGTTTTACCGTTCCGGCGTACCAAAGACGACGTACTTCCGGTCCCTCGCTGGTTCTTTCGTTATATACGTGAGTCAGAATGATCCGGACACGAGCGAAAGACCCACGAACTTCTTGATGACGGGGCAGCATGTAGGTCTTCGTGAGAATCCACGAGGAGAACCCACGTTAAAGGTTGGGGGAGAAACGGAGGCGTCCAAGCTGGGCCGGACCACCACAGAGGGAACACAGTTAACGTCATCTCTTATCTCTCTTCCCCCTCGGCCAGAAGATGTGGTGGCAGAGGAAACCCGCTTCTGGAACTCTGGTTCAACACACCCCAACCCAAAACCCATTGGCTTCTCTATCTATCCGCGCTTTTCTTTCACCACGAGTTTGATATTAGTTGGAGATTCGCGACGACGCCGAGTCGGGATAACGACGAAGACGACGTTTCCACAAACTGGGCGGCATCTGCCCAAAGCGAAAATCCCAGGCAACCTTACTCATGGTTGTGCCCCTTCTCTCTCTCTCCCTCTGCTCCCGCTCTCATTGTTCCAACGTTATTATCGGACAAAAGCAAACTTGTTTCATTGAATGCGAAAGCCGAGGTGGTGGCTTTCTGGATTCCCAACGCTGTACTCCTTTCACCCAACCGACCATCGCCTTCCCACCTTCATTTTGGCTATCCCGCTGCTGCTAGTCGTGTTCCCGTTTTCATTCTCGTTCCGTCTATATGACATCCTCTGTCTATGCTTTGGGCCGACCCTTCCATTTTGCTATTTACACGTTCCAACGTATTTCCTACGTTCTGATCCAGTTTCCCTGGTTAGAGGCGGTCCTGAGAGGCCGCGCGCCAACTTTCACGGATTCGCACGTCGGATTCGACATCTCTCCAAACCCTCGTTATTCCCGTAACTATATGCAGAGGCGTAACGAAATGCACGTGAAGAGAAACCAGACCGAGAGCAAGAGCTCTCTCTTCTGATCCGTTCGAGTTTCTCTTGTCCGCAATCCTAGTGAGATATTGCACGTGGCTTTCATCCTCTGTCGATTCGATCACACTACTTTGTACATACTTCTCTTCCCTCTGTCGCTTCTCTCTCCCTCCCTCTCTCTCTCACGAACTGATCTCTTTCTTCTTTTGCTTGGGAACACTACGGATGAGATCAGCTCCTGATATTGAAAGGCTCTGATGCGAAAAAAGAGCATGGCAAAAAAGGTTGGAATGGAAACATGTATTCTCATTTCATGTCGTAGACAATGTGTCTCATTTCATGTTATAGACATTTAAAGAGCATAATCAAATCAACGTCTCGTGACATATTGATTAATTTAAATTAGATTTGTCCAGGCAATTAAAGTTGATTTACATTGAAGCCTTTTTCAGAGCGTGCTTTTTGAATATTACATTTAGAAACGCAGACAATTGGTATCTGGTTGAAGATCCGGATTACCATTTGGCAGGTAGGATGAGATTGGAATAAAGCATCATTCCAAGATGAATTTTAAACGGCTCTCAGCTATACAAACGTCTTGACGAGCAGCGTCTTCGAAGCTTCCCTGTCCTCCTTTTCTTGTTGCAGTCTCCGTGCACTCTACACCCCAACAACTTCAGCTTCGACACTCGTACATTTGTCTGACATGCTTTCTCACAGCCGTGCCTCCGTAATTGAATGAATCTCAGGTTATACATTTATCTTGACTCGAGACGACTCGACCGGTAGGACTATCGAAATTTTTATGCTCAAGTGGTTTTTCGAGTATATCGTTTTTCCATCATTCCACTCAACCACGATCTGGGTCGAGGGATGAAGTGGTTTCCTCTTGCCTTTGCTCTCATCATACGACCCAAACTCGGTATGCTTTTGCACCTCACGCCCTCCTCTTTCTTCAGGATTAATTAATTGTAACAAGCGTTGTATGAACATTTGGAATAATCAAGAATTGTTAGAATAGGTCGAGTTTGTTCTTCGAAAGAATGATTTCCTCATATATCATTTTCTTTGCTTGTGACTGCGACATGAACGAAAATTAAAGACATGTGAAAAATAATAACGCTAAAGGACATTTCATTTGATTATCCCTTAATTGAAAATTTTCATGTGAAAACACTTGCATTCCTGTTTTACTTCCAGTTTCCAACGTCTGGATTTTGACGCCCAAAAGTTTTGATTACTTGCAACTAAAGTTATATTGAACTGTGGAATTATCAAGAATTGTTTGAACAGAATGGGACTGCTTTTAAAAAAAATAATATTATATTTTCTTTCTTTTATTAGCGGCCGTTGCTTAAATCAGGATAACGACATTGGAAGATAAATAACATAAGAACTTTTATTTGGTTATCTTTCAAGTGTGAAATTGAAAAACTTCATTTCCTGTATTTTAAAGTTGTTTCGTCTCCTGCGATCACTCGCAACCAGCGTCATATCAAAATCGGTAATGATAAAAATTGTTAGGAAATATTTGATCTATTGTTTGGTAAAATTATTTCATCATGTTTCGTTTTCTGTGTTTGTTGCCAGCGCTTAGATTAAGGGTGAACGATATTGTGGGAGAACCGACGTAACAAGACTTTTTATTTGATTATCCTTCGATCGACAAGTTTCACCTCTACGATACTTTCTTTCCAGCTTTTCTTTTTCCAGTTCTCTCTCGACGATTCGATTGATATCCCGAGGACATTCATCAGTCGTATCCTTTTTTGCAGAAATGATACGCTTGCTGTCGCAATATCTACATCACTGCAAAATATTCTCTTCGTCCATCATAAGCACGCAAGTCGATTGGCGTGAAAAGTTTTTCGGTAGGACTTGAATAGGACGAGTACCGACCGAGGCACGCGCTTTGGATAAGGCAAGTTAAACGGAGTGGTAAAAGTAGTTTTATCCCTCTCGACGAACTATCCTCGTAAAGAATCAGATGACTATGTGTCCTCTCTGGATCGCCTTTTCTCCGTTACCCAGGCGATGGCAATCTTAATTTACGTCTACATCGCAGTGTTCTTCAGTCTTTCTCTCTCTTTTTCGTTATGGCATTCACCCAGAAAGTTCCATAGACTGTGACGTCGATGGGTGGCGTTATTCTCGTTTTTCTGTTTCTTAAGTACCCGTCTATATTTACCGGATATTTGTTATGGTGTTTATTCAGTTTCGATGATGACATTATCAATAAAATGCAATGCTTTTCGTTATACTAATTTTATTCAGCTGTTTTTGTGTATTGAATATTCCTTTTATTGAATTCTTATTGATTACCCTTTTATTCCCTTACTTAAGACCCCCCAGAGATTCCCCTAGAGAGTTGTCCACAGCCACTCATCCTAATGCTCTACTGTATCGCATTTGCACCAGGGCACAGAATAACTGCGAAAAAAACTGGCTGTGACAGTCGACTTTATTTTTACTGAGTATCTCCTGTATGAGAATACAGTAAAAACTCTCAAAAACTTTCGCTCGCTCAGCATTTGTCGGGGAAGTCTTTGCGCGATTAAGCAGTTACCCATTCGAATTATGGCTGCAAAAAATGCTGCTTAACTTCACTACGAAAGAGGCTTGGTTGGGCTTACTAAGATCTTGGTCAAATATTTTAGTAAGAAAAATTTGGTAGGCGCAACCAAAGTGTTGGTTAGGCGTACTAAATACTTGGTTGTCTTACCAAATCCTTCGTTGTCCTATCAATAACTTACCAAATCTTTAGCTGCCTTACCAAATACTTGGTCGTCTTATCAAATCCTTGGTTGTCTTACCATATCCTTGGATGTCTTACCAAATCCTTGGTTATATTGCCAAATCCTTGATTGTCTTGCAAATCCTTGATTGTCTTGCCAAATCTTTAGTCGTCTTACCATAGCCATGGATGTCTTACCAAAGCCTCGGTTGTCTTACCATATCCTTGGTTGTCTTGCCAAATCGTTGATTGTCTTGCCAAATTATTGGATGTCTTTACCACATATTTTGCTGTCTTACCAAATTATTGGTTATCTTATCAAATCCTTGGTTGTATTATCAAATCCTTGGTTGTCTTACCAAATCTCCGGCTGTCTTATTAAATCCTTGTTTGTCTTACCAAATCTTTGGCTGTCTTACCAAATCCTTGTTTGTCTTACCATATCCTTGGTTGTCTATCCATATCCTTGGTTGTCTTACCAAGCCCTTGATTCTCTTACCAAATCCTTGGTTATCTTACCATACCCTTGATTGTCTTACCAAATCCTTGATTGTCTTACCAAATCCTTAGATGTCTTACCAAATCCTTAGATGTCTTACCAAGTCCTTAAATGTCTTACCAAATCCTTAGTCATGTTAACCAATACCTTACCAAGTTTTATTGCTAAGGTATTTTTAACCAAGTTTTCGGAAGTTCCAACCAAGCCTTTTTCTGAGTATTTAGGGACCTCCGAAGTCAGATACCGACCGCGTGTCCCCTGCTATCGATGCAATTTTTTTTGTTGAAATGTTTAATCTTGGTTTTTCTCGCAATATCGCAGCACTCTTGTCCATTTTTTAGACCAATCACCCAGAAACTTTCACAGACCGAGGCTATGTTTCATTATTCATTTTTTTTCTATATCTTTAGCACTTTGTTATATTTATCCGACATTTTTTTTCCAGCTTTTATTCAACTTTGACAGTCGTATAATCAATAAATCGCAATATTCTTTGTTACACTTATTTTATTCGGCTATTTTTCTGTATTATCTCACTTTATTTTTTGTGTAAAACATTGAACGTTGGATTTTCGTGCGATATCTGCATTCTAAATTATGTTGTAAAGTACAGAGGGGCTCGAGAAACGATAAATCGTAAAGTTGGTCTAACATCGAGGAGCAGCAGTTCGTGCTCACGGCGCCGGCAGCAATGCGGCTGGAAATCTTGGTTGGTTCTCTTGGAAAAGTTTGATGTATCCACATAATTACGCCTGTGGGCGGCCCTCTGCCTTCGATCCATGTCAGACTGGATGTAAGTACGTATACTGTGCTTTACATACATATAAATGTACATACTATATCGAGGGCTTGCACCGCGTGATCATTGCAGCTGTTACCGCGCTGTCCGACCACCGGAAGCCATATCAGCCCCCTATAACTTTTCAGACATTTCGCTGATTGTAAGCTCTGTGAGCTATACAAAAACATGGTAACACACAGGCAACATACTTTCGTCTTCTTTAATATCCTACAGGTTTTTCTTTAGTAGATATTACTCCAGTTTTGAATTCATAGAGGCAGTGAAAACTTTCAATGAGGAAGCATCCTTGAAAAAAAAGATTGAGGCGGTAGATGCTGGAATTTCTGTGGCAACTCGAGTACCTAATTAATTATAAAAACAGTCGATTCAGGAATACGAATAAAAGTCCATCTTATCACAATGCCGAAATCTTCAGTTTTATTCGTAATTAAGAAAGCTTCAAATTAATATACTGTAAAAGAATTTGTATTTGATTCATATTGCAGTATTTTGTGTCAGAATAGTGGAAAAGGAAATTCTTGATGAGTGATAAGTTCGAACGAATTGAAGGCGAGTGTGGAACATGACTCAAGAATATCCTTTGCACCCGTACATCACATTCTATTTTCTGTATAACCTACTGTCTCAATAGTTTGCATCTTTGTGCATCTGCAAAAAAAAATTTCTTAATAAATTTTCTGTTTTCTTTTTTGTAATGTGAACGAAAACAAACAGCTTGCGTCTTTTCAAGAAAAAAAATATATAATTGTAAAAGAATTGTTTTACAAATCATATATGGGCGTATCTCACAAACCTTTGACGTTCACGGCCTCAAAGAATAAAAATCTAGTTAAGGAGCACAGGAGCGCCAATTTTTCGTACTCATCTTAAAACCTTTAGAAAGCAATAAAGCATCATATACAGGGTGCTCGCATAAAAAATCATATTATCATTTTAACTAAAAATAATTTATTTGATACTAATTCATTGTAGGAACTATGTGTTATTGTATTTTACAAGTGTTTAACTTACTTTCAATTTAACTTTTTTTTTGAATGACCCATTGAAGGCATAGTTTTAACCCTTCCAATAGGTCATTTTTCTAATTCAATTTTACTTAATTCGTATGCAGAAAATGAAAAGTATGACTGGTAATGACTCTACTAATTCAAAATATAATTTCGATAATTTAGGAACGATAATAGTTTGAATTTATTATGCGAATTTATAAACCTGACATTCTCGAACCTGACAATTGAATACATTTTGACCCAGAAAAAAATTGTTTCTTGTCGAGAGGTCGGGCACATCTGCGCACATCTAATTCGTGATAAGAATAACATACTCAGATGGAATTTAATTATCTTACTTGACTAGTTTGGCCGGATAACGATGCGAAAAACCTGACATTTATTCTCCACGCAGCAATATGAGTCCATGTCGCAGAACGTTGCGACCAAAATAATTGACTCTCCGACATAAATTTCACTTCATTCACTCCGTGATGATCCTACGTTTATGTGCATCCAATTCATTTGGCTCAAATAGCTTGTGCTGATATTCCTGCACCGTATAACAGTGGATGTCAGGTTAACCATCGAAACCGAGTGACAGACGTTCACAGGATAACCGCTTAATCTTCTGACATGTTTGGCGATTACAATTAGGTACATTATGTTCATTGCACCTTACCAGAATTTCATGATTTTTTTCTTATTTTTCTGAAGGTGCATATCAATGCTACACCCGTACGAAGTTACGCGAAAATCAGAGTTACAAGCGAAAACGTTGTTAATTTCCGCATTTGAACCAGGATAAAACAGTCTATTCCTGCATTATAATTTTTTTTTTTCAGATAGATTATGCTTCGTACATCTTAGTAAAAGTTTGATACCCGCGTAATTCATTCTGTGTAAATTACTATAGCATTCCGCAGTCGAGTTACACGAAAGTCAAAGGTTTGTGAGATATGCCCATATATTCAGAAAAATTGTAAGATTCATTTCATAAGAAAATAGAACATACACATTTGCTGAAATATCATAGTTTTGGTAAACATCTGCTAAAAGTTCTAATTTTTGAAAGTAATTAATTGAATCGACATTTGGTTTGTGATAAATTCTTAAAGTACTCATGTAGGAATTAACCAGCTGCCCAGCCCTGGCATTTATCATGGGCTATCCACTAAAATGTGACGCGTGGCCGAAGCTTAACAGCCAGGTGTCAGATTTCTAATCTGGGCCGATGTTGGCTCGATTAACTGCACAGCCTTCAGCCAGGCATCCCACGTAGGAATGCCGATTTCTTGCCATTGTTGGATGACCGTCTGTGTTTCGAGCCAGTATTAGCAGACAACACTCGGTTATCAGGATAGGCCCAAGCCTCAACAGGATAATGGGTCGTCAATGGGCCAGCCTTATTCTAAGATTCGGCGCTAAATTATAACCAAATATCAACCGAGCAACGAACCAACATTGGCTCAGGAGATAGTAGGCATCCGTTGAAGTACCAGAAGATTCCTAAAATAATGCGTGACCCGTTCGTTGGCCAAATCTCTGGTCAAGCTTGGGCATGTCCTGGCATAACGTTATTCTGGTACTCCAACGGATGTTTTCTATTTCTTGAGCCAATGTTGGTTCGTTGCTTGGTCGATATTTGGCGATAGTTTGGCGCCGAATCTTAGATTAGGAATTGACCAATTGACGACCCATTATCCTGTTGAGTCTTGGGCCTATCCTGACAGCCGAGTGATGTCTGCTAATATTGGTGCAAGTCACAGACGGTTGTCCAAGAACGGTAAGAGATCGGCATTCCTACATAGGTACATAAGAAAACAGGTCTAAGTCTTGGGATATTACTACTGATAATTTTATAGTTAACGAGCAGAAACAGTCGGAAAAGGTCGGAAGTCGTTTCAACCCGTGTAGAAATTGTGGTAGGGATCCATCAGGATACTTACTGGATTCCCTACGTGCAGCTTGGGATTTAATCAGAGATCCAGTCAGAATCCAAAGATGACTGTAATGGTCGAAAATTGGATTTTGATCGGGATACGCGATCGGAGCCCAATCTATACTCCAGACCGGATTCAATTCAAATCCAAAATGCCAAAAAGTTATTGGAACTTACGTTGGAAGCAATAAAATAGTGTTCAGTTTGTAAATACGATTGATCGAACGGTGATTAATCCCGTAGACAACGAGCCGAATGGTAATGTCAATAAACTTATAAATATTGCTAATTAAGTATCCGTTGCCAAACATTTCACAATTGTTAATTAACTAATTATGACATAGTTAATTAATATAATGGTAAATAACTGTTCTTAATTAACTTAAAGAATTAAAATTTTATTCACAATTTGGTTATCGATAAAGAATTTAACGACTTTATACGGAACCGCCAATTTGTTTTGTGTGTGTGTGTGTCTGTGTGTGTACAACTCCGAAAATTCGAACGCCGATAACTCAAGAACCGTTTTGTATGTCGAGTTCAAATTTGGCATACAAGTGTAGCAGCAAACCCTCTTCAACTGTAGTTATTTTCGACAAAACATGTGCGAAAATTTCGATTTGATGCTGTTTTGAATTTTTGAAAAAAATTACATTATCGCTGCAAGTGCTATCCAAAAAGTAATTAACAATAAATTATCAGCGATTAGTTAAGAATTCTTAATAAAACAGAAATGTAAGTTAAAATTGTTGACCAACTCATTGTCATCGAGGTTTTAATGCGTGTACTTGCAAACTAGCTTGAGAAGTCGACTCTCAGTATTTTATTGAAAATATCCAACAGTAAATGGTATCATTCAAATATCATAGCCTGGTATTTCCTAGAATCTTATGAGGACGATAATTTTCCGTTTTCGGGAAAGTTCGAACAAATTCTGACCACAATTAGAAAGTCTCTCTGCAATGTGCCGTACTTCGTTAATAACTGATTTTTAAATTCAAATTGGATTCTAGCTGGATTCTAATAAGGATACTCGGTTTACAATGCCCCTGCGATATATAATATTTACTAATGGGTAATTGGAAAGTCCAAATCGGGGTCCTACCGGATTCTTATAAAGGGGATCCCTTGTAATATCCCCAGTTACGCTAATAACTAATTTTACTTTCCAAATTGGGCTCCATCTGCACCCGGAGAAAATCTTTTCTTTGAATGATCTCAAGCTCAATGAAAAGTAGTGACATTGAATCAAAGAAACATTTCTTTAAACCAATGAACCTTTTTCATTGATTTTAAATTGATTCAATGAAACCTTCTTCTTTAACTTCAAAGAAATGTGTATTTAAGCCAGGTATGTTCTTTTCATTGACTTCACTTAAGAGACAGTGATACGCCGGCAGGAATTTCTTCCCCCAATGTTAAATGCCTTTATCTCTCTTGCACATAACCTCACTTTTTAGTTTTTCGGTACTCCTGAATAAACGGCTTTGAATTTCGGGAAGCCAAAAGCGTATTTTTTCATTCATTTCATGGTACGGCTTCAATCGCTTTTTACTGCCCTTCCCACCCTGACTCCTATCACTCCCTACCCGCACTTCACTAAGCTAACCTAACTTTCTAATGCGTTCGCAGCCGACTTTAGCTACACTGTACCGCATTTCCCATGGGCACGGAGAAACACGTATTATTATTATTTGTTACTTAAGACAAAACAGGTTTTGCAATTTTAAACGTGGTGGGGGGAAGTATCGCTGCCTCTTAAGAGGCAGTGGCACTTACACCACAGCTCACAATTTCGAAACCGTTTTTTTCCTAAAGTAATCGGCAGATAAAGCTCAAATTTTTAGAAAAATTGTGGCTCCTCGAAAGTCGAAGCCGTTCGTTCGAGGGAACCGGAAAACAAAAAAGTGAGGTTAGGTGCGAGAAAGACAGTTTAGTTATGTTAACCAAACACTTCGTTAGCCTGACCAACTGATCATCTGATGTATGTGAAACAACCAAGCGTGAGGAATCTCTCTACGTCTTTATCCATTTTGTCGGTTTTTTGCCGGATCGCGACACAACTAACGTGATTGCGCAAACCGTTGGCGCACTTGCTGCCATCGAGTACATCTCTTCTTTGAATCAAGGAGACCGTTTCTTTGAATCAATGAAAATGTCTCTTTAAAACAAACTGTTTTTTTATTATATGTTCACTAAGTAAATTCTACTAAGTTCACTGTATTATATGTTCACTTTGAAATTCAAATGCACTGTTTCATTGAAAACAAACAACAATTTCGTTGAAAACAATGAAAAAAAAAATCAATACAGCCATTTCTTTGGCGTCAGCGAAATCTTTTCTCTCGGTGTGCATTCTTTTTGAGGAATCCCGAACAAATCCAAATCGGAATCCGATCGTAAAGCGGGACTTCCCGTAAGATTTCTGCACGGGTACGAGTCCGAAAAAAAGTTCATTTCGATGTAGATACTCTCATCAAGCTCAGCATCAAGCACTATAGAAACAGATCAGGAAAAAACTTAAAAAAGAACGCAGCTCATGAAGAAGTCTATTAGAAAAATACAAAAAAAGGAGCATGGAAAAGGGTGAACGTCTGCAGTCCTGATGGTGGTCGTGGTAGTCGTTCTGAGAGTCTCCAGATTGGTCTGGAATCAATTAAGTCAGCGGGCGCTTCGTAATCAGTGTATCGGTCGGGCTGCACATCCCGTCGAGGGTTTTCTAGGAACGGGGTATGTCGGAGATACAGGATAGTGGCGAGGACGAGCCAGTAGAACAGCGTAGATGCGGTAACAGCGGTAGGAAACCGGGCGAACGGTACCACGCAGAGATGCGGAAGATTCACGTCCCAATCAATGGTAGACGTCGAGTATTTACGAGCGGGCCGAGGCACTTGTCGTATCTCAAGGATCCAGCGCGCCTAGCCTCGATCGACTCGCACTACACATCGAGAAAATCCGAAGGACCGCGAGTTCTTTCATTCTCTCTTTCTCTCTTCTCTGTTTTCCACCAGGAAGTGTCGACTCTTGGTCCTATTTTCCTTCCTCTTTCTATATAGCTTCTTCGTTCACTTTCCTCACGTTCGAGAGCTGGGACAATTGTCTGCAGTCGATGCTATCGCGTAAGCTATCTTCTGTCTACAGTGTCTTCGCTTCAAGCGACTTTTACAGGTATTGCGTGTTTCACGATCGGTGAAGAAGTCGACCCTCGATTGCACCGAAAGAATTCATCAGGAGGATTCGTTTGCCAACTTTATCGTTCATTTTAGTCGACGGAAATGTTCTGACGCAGCTTTCGAACAAATCTACTCTTTTTTTTTAAATACTACATCTTGCCCGCTGCGTCTGCACTGTAGCGTTGTCATACAGCCACTTAGGGGTTCAAAAATAAACTTAGCCTAAATCTGCTGTCAACGGAACTGCTTGACATAAGAATCCTTCGTTGCAATCCTCAAAGAATAAATTCCAACTAAATTTCTCAGTCTATCGACAAAATATATACAATTTACTGGGAATTATTGTACATTTTTGGTTGCAAATATATGTGAGATGCAACGCAAATAAATAAATTATTGAAAAATATATTTACAATTTTAATTATCATTCCACTGATAAAATTTGTTACCGCTATGAATCTCAATATTTCTACAGCAAAATAAGCGAAACTGAAGATAACAGCTTGCAGCTATATGCAAAATAAGTGAGACATTGTTGGATATTCTTGAAGAGTCGAAGATAGCCGTCAAGGTGTAAAGGTCATAATAGTGACTCTGGTCAGTGAAGGCGGAGAGTTGCGGAGTGAGAGAATCGGTCAGAGTGGCCGATTCAGCGGAATCCATAAAGCGGTAAAAGCCGCGACGTCGAAGGCGTCGATGGCTATCACCGGACCTCGCCAAATTCTATTTACCCCGCAGTGCCGTGCGGTGCAAGAATACGAAGAAGACTCGGAAAAAGGACGAGGGTACGAGAGAGAACACCGGATGAAGAGGATTACGTGTGTCCGACTGAGAAAGCATGAGGGTACATTCGACGTGGCATTCGCTGACTTGCTGGAGTCGTTTATCCATCGACGAATCACTCTATCTCAATTTTTTCACTTAGAAAAAAAAGGAAAAATCTGTAAAGTGTCATAGTGAAAGAAAATATGAGAGAATCATACTAATACAGATCCATATATACCAGAAAAGCCTCAGAACGGTTTTTACTCTGGTGGTTGGAAGGCGCGTTTACGTAACGAGATTTAAGCTGAAGACCCTGGGATTTTTATGTCGGGTAGAGCGAGTGCTGACTGGGTTTCGGAAGTGCCGCGGTGGCGGCGAAAGGTGTGGCGAGACGAGGTAGAGGTTCTGCGGATCAGCTCCAGGTGGGAAGATAGAAGCTTGGGGTAGGCAGCTGAGGGTAAAGGACGAGGTAAATCCACGGCACGATCAACTTTAGAGATATAGGTAGCCGAGGGTAACCGTAACAGTGGTAAGTGTACGTTAGGCATCGTGGAAGCGACCACGACCGCAGCAACAGTGGTAACAGTGGTGGTTATAACGGCTACAGTGATAGAGGTAGCAGCAGGCGCTTCGAAACCAGTGCTACAGTAGGACACCGATTGAAGGTATTCTTTTGTGCTGTTGCTGTAAATTTTTCTTCTCTAGAAGATCAATGAGATTTTAAAGAAACAAATTAAGGTATCGAAATAAATTAGTAAAAAAATAAACGGAAATGCGTATGGTCATTGAAATTTGATGGGAAGACATTATCGGTAGTTTTAGGAAATTACACGGATTTTTACTTCCGACTGCCTGCAGGGCGAAACGACGGAAGTATGTGTTTCACTGTCATGGCGCGGATATACCTATTACCGGTTCTTGTGTCTTTTTTCATAGATTGTATGTATTAGGTGCGATTTTCGAAAGATATAAGCGTTTAAACAAAGAACCTGTTTACCTGTTTGAATATATCGAAATGCCACAAGATGGTCGCCATTATTGCGTATTCTGTTGCTCACTTTACAGCGATTATGGTGAAGTATCAGAATTACTTTAAAAACGATGAAATAAAAATAATTTTATAACAATTAAAAAACTCCCGACTGGAAAATGAGTGTAATTATTTAAAAAATGGGTAAATGGAAAATGTACAAATAAGATTCAGTCGCATATTATATAGTTGGGAGATTATCACACCCTTGAAGAATTAATCTCTCGACTATAATACGCGAATGATTCGTATTTAACCATTTTTCATTTACCTATTTTGTTTATTAATTAAACTGATTTTTTCAGTCGGAAGTTTTAAAATTTTTATAATTAATGACTGTCACCTGGAAAACAAATTGGATAATTATTCTGAGTCCCTCAACTGAACCCCTATCCAGGCTCTGATTATTGCAAGTTCAACTACCGGCCCCCAGGCGGACATTAATTATGTTGAACTATTGGAGACTAGGCAAGATCAAAAGTTGCGGTAGCGACTCGACGTCAAGTTGAAAAAGAAAAATAATGTTGCCTTCACACGACCATTCTGTCTGATCTTGACTGGGCGCTACTGCTACTCTATTATTCTCGAAGGCGGCGACTCACCGGCCGTTTTCAAATTGTAACTCGAATTATCTTTGACCACAAGTCGCGAACGAAAAATGTATCAGGTTCAATGTTTTTTATTTTTTTTCTCTTCCTAATTATTCTATGCAGTTAAGTTAGTTAATAATACCTATTTACCATCACCGAATAATGGCTTAGTTTTATAAGCTGTACAACATTTTCAACTCCGTAAAGAGAAGAATGTATAATACCGTCTTTTCTCTTTTCCGCCAAAGGTTATCAAATTACTATCGCTAAACAATAAACAATGACACGCAACAATACCAATAGAGGTAAAGCAAGCCAGATATAATCACGATGGGTTAGGTCATCTTCAAAGGATAGTCTCACTGTGTCTAGTCGGAACCGCGATAGCTTTGCAGTTTTATGCACACCCGGATCCTGAATCGCATGCGAGAAAAGAACCAGCCATTCGCCATCTACCGGGCATGCTTGGATACCCTCTGAGAAATCATGGTAGTTTGGGCAATTATTAAGAGGCAGTGGGAATTTCTTCGTTCAATGTTAAACGTCTATAAGGCTATCCTTCTCGCACCTAACCTCACTTTTCGGTTTTTCGACACTCCTGAATAAAAGACTTTGAGTTTTGGGAAATCAAAAGCTCTTAGCCCAATTGTACCATCCTACCGCGTATTCTGTCAAAATGCAAGCTGAGTTTGTGGAGTTATTTGAGAGAAAACAGCTGTTAAAATTTTTAAAGGGGTGGAGGAGAGTAACACTGCCTCTTAATGACTTATGGTTGTGATGATCTTTCAGCAGTAAGATGTCCAATGTCAAACTAATATCCTTATACGCACGTATGTTTCACTGAACTAAAAATTGTTGACAGTTATTTATGTAATGACGGACAAATTATGCAATGTTTGTAACCATATTCGGAAAGTGACGTATAATAATAATGCAAAATTTCGTTTTCAGTATTGCAATAATTCTCTCCCACCCTCCTTTTTGCTTCCTCATAGAGAAAGCTTTGTTTTTGTGCAAACACTTTTTTTTTTGTATTTTTTATGTCAGAACACTCAAAATGGTCTAAAACGTCGAGAAAAGTGTTTTAAAAAAAATATAGTAGTATAGTTGGTCGAACTATACCGATATAATTCCCAGGAGTATTTGATTAGTTCAGCTATTATTATGTTTGCAGGTATTATTTTTATCATTGTCGTAACTATAAAGTATAATTATCCTTCCTGGGAACTATACTGTATGGTAAAAGTATAGAATTGTTGTTTCAACCATGTATTTTTGTCTCAGTATGTGTGTGTGCGTGTGGCCGTCACACAAAATTCAAACTTAAGGAAACTGCTTTAACAATCGGGCTGAAATTTAGCAAACATATGAAACAGGTTTGTTTAAGGTAATTTTCAAAAAAATTCAAAAATATGTTCGAATTTTATTTGATTTTGTAATTTTTGAAAAATGTGTGTACGCCCTCTAGCATTCGCGAATTTTTAGCTATTGAGCTAAGTAACTTTTTCAATATCAATATTAATCAATATTGAATTTGGAATGAATCTGTAAAAGAGATCCATTTTTATGAGATTTTTAATTTTTTTTAAATTATTCATTTCGCTCTCACGTAAAATCTCACCAAATCAACTGAAATTTTCTACAGATGTAAAATAACATTCAGCGCTGCTACCTACCATAATTGGGCGTGATCGATAAAGCCGTTTGGATTTTATGTGCTTTTGACTCTTTCAAGATCTGTATAGATAACGAAAGAAATTGCAAAGTAGAACTTTGCATATTGTTTTGTCATTAATTTTCTTTTTTTACAAAGCTTCCTCTATGAGGAAGCCAAAATTAATGAATAAGCTTACTTATAGAGGTGCACCGAAAGAAAAAAGTAGTTGGGAGAACCATCTCCAGCATATGCTGTAGCGCTGAATAGTTGCAGCAACTAACTCGCTCCTGTAACCAATCACAGCGCTGGTTTCATCAATAGCCTTTAGGTGGCGCAACCAACAGCAAGTTTCTATAACCAACCACAGCGGTTCGTATAACCAACGAGAAGTTGTCATAACCCACTGAGTAGTTGACGCTATATCAACTGTTTCGAGTGGTTGGCGGAACTCATTTATTGGTTTGTCCAACTACTTTTTTTTCTCCGTGTGGCTTTGTGAAAAATGAAAATTAATGAGGAAGCAATGTGCAAAGTCCTACTTTGCAACTTTTTACCCGACCTGACGAACAGCGATCCATGCATCTGTCGGTTTCGACCGTTTAACCGCGGTTCTACTGTAGTGGCGGTGATAGTAGCAGACGAGCAGCCCTTCGGTGCCTCGAAGAGGACTGAGCAAGGGATGGTTTCGCCTCGGAGAGGCTCGCGCGTGCTGCTAGTCCGGGAGTGGGATGGGACAATGTGGGATGGGCTTGAACGTGATCTTTCATAGCTGCTTGATTGGCCTGGGTCCCCAGGGTGAGAATCTTTTGTCTCTGACGTGGGATACCACGTTGCGATACCAAAGGACAAAATATTTAAAGCTACGAGACACTGCGATTCTACTAGCGCTCGGTCTCGCTAAACTGGCAACAATAAAAGGAGACACGTTGATGTAATCAAGATCGTGGAGGAAAGTTTGCCCTCGCCTTCGGCCTGCGATTCTATGCCACTACTGCTGCTGCTGGTTCTTGTTCTGGTTCTGGTTCTGGTTCTAGTTCTGGTTCTGGTCCTAGTTCTAGTTCTGGTGTTCTGATGCGGTGGCGCTGCTTTTCTCATCTTGGTTCGAGTAAAGATGACTCGGATCTCGCACGTAGGATCAAAGAAGAGAAAACATGGGTGATGCTTTGGGGAAACGAAGAGAGAGACGAAGAGTGATGCATGAGGGGTGCAAAGTGCTGTGTGGATGAGTGCTTCCTGCACCTATAGGTGCTTCCTGCACCAACCTCGAAACAAGTAATTTATTCTGTGTCTTCTCAGACATGAGTCTCTGGAAACTGCAGGCACGCGACGAACAAATACACAAGTGTTTGTGGACGGTACGGGGAAGGTGTAAATACGGAACACTTGAAACGTCTCAAGTGTATTCACTTGGGAGATTTTGTTTATGTGGATATCAGGTTAACTTATTGGACGAAAATAATTTTCGGCAGTTGAAGTAATTCATCAAAATATTTTTACGTTCAGTTCTTTTTCTAGTTAACTGATGAATATTATTACAATATGTCATTTACGGAACAGAAATGAGTGATTTTTCCGTTGACGTTAAAAATGTGATGTCAGTGATTGACGACATTTTTGGTGACACTAACATTGGTATCACCAAAAATGGATGCATTGACAATTCATCCAAATTGTCAAATGACATATTTTGATTACATTTATGAACCGACTAGAAAAAAGTCTCCTAAATATTTTTTTCTGATTAAATCAGCCCCCTTAAATAATTTTGTAATAACTTGGTTTATTAACTGGGAAGCATTTGAAATCCGTATTATATTGTTCAATAAAATTGGCTGCAACAATTTTTCTCTGAGATATGTTCAAAAATTGAGATTGATTTTGACAATACTGAATATTAATTAAGTTGCATTTTTCTCGTGACCAGAATCCAAGAAAAATATGGTCCATTTTTATACCTTTTTTTTTTTTTTGTTAACAACACTGATAAGACATGCAATTGTGGGACGATGCCTCAGGCAATACTCGTGACTTTGGAAGGGGGAATGAAAACGGGACATAGCTACTGTAGAGTCGAGACGAATGCATACATTTTCACGATTCTAGGATCCTAGGATTCTAGGTAAGAGGAAAAACATACGAGTGTGGAATACGGGAAGACTCTCGAAGGAATCGTGACGTGGATGGATGCAAAAACGTATGCTATATGCTGGCTGCTTGCAGCAATCTGTATATATTTATTCCTGATACCGTAGCTCCTCAGGGTATGTAGTGGAAAATATAGAAATGGGTTCAGCTACTTTTCTGAATATTTCTTCTAAATATTATATATAAGCTCATCCGGAACTCCCAGTAACTTGATTGATCTACAGCCCACCCCCACCACCCCACCTCCCCCCGCCCCCGATCCTTTGGAATCTCTGCCTCATCGCAGTGATCAGCAGGATCTGCTCGTTGGCCTCGACGAGTTTTTAAATTGGTATCAGAGAGGAGTTTGATGGAGTTTTCCATTTGCTGCTGAGACACTCTGTTTTTTTCTGCACTCCTCTTCTTAGAAACCACTTCGGCACTTGTATAGCATATATATCTATAAAACCGATTAATAGTTTGATGAAAAAAATCATTTTTTATAAATTGTGATAATAAAAAAGTTAATATATTACGAAAAATCATTTGGGTAACGATAATTATAGAAACATTTGTGAATGTGGCACTTATTTTACTAGCTTTAAAGTGCTTCACCCACCTTGAGGATATATGATAGGTACAGTCCCGCCATACGTGAGTTTCAGAGAAAATTTTGAACACTTTCCGATGGGATAAAAATCGAAAAAAAATCAAGCATGTAAAAGGTACTGAAAAGATCGATTTTGCATAATGATAATTTCAAAATGTTATTAACAAAATGTTGTTACACATCACCCGACAACCTAACGATTTTTTTTTCGAATGAAAATGATTTGACAATTTTTTCGAGTACATATGATATTTTTTAGATTTTTTTTCTTTATTTTGATTTTTTTTTAATTTCGAAAAATAACGAATTTTGGATATGCGTCTGGAAAAAGAAATCTTGAGTGTAATGGATGGTTTTATGCCAAACTCATATTCAAAAATCGTTATTTTTTACACATTGTTCAAAATTTAAAAAAAATTTCTAACTAAAGAAAAAAATGTTGATGTATTCGGAATTATTGACAAATCATTTTCATTCGAAAAAACCGTTAGGTGTCGGGTAAATTGTTCACAATTTTTTTATTCATCAATTTGTTAATAAAATTTTGGAATAATTATCCAAAATCGATCTTTTCAGCACCTTTTGTATGCTCCATTTATTTCCCATTTTTATCCCATCGGGAAGTGTTTGAAATTTTCCCTGAAACTCACGTTCGGCGGGACTGTACCTATCATACATCCTTAATTAGTTCCAGATTTGTAAATTCGCATTAATTCAAGAAATATAGTTTACAGTACAGTTGGTTTTGTAATTATGATATCACAACAATAACATGTAGAGATTATAAAATTGAGTGAAAACATTTTAATAGCTTCATAAAATATTATTTTTCGCTCAAATATTGGAAGAAATATTTCTTTCTTAATGCGTTCATCATGTTTTTCCATTTTTTGAAAAAAAATTACCAGCTAGTTTTATTGAAATTTAATTATTTTGGCAGCTATTCAAAAATTGACACATTTTATTATAATCGCTGCATTATAAAATCACAATTATAAAGCGAAACGTATCATTATTTGTATTTGTATAAGTATTAGACATTTACAAGTCTGATTAGTTCGAAGAAAATTTAAGACGAGGTAAACCTACAAATTTGAATCGACAAAAAGATGTTAAAAAATCTTCGGGCACGTGTTGTTAGAAATTATTCTTCTTTCTCCCTTCAAGTCAAGCAAGATTTCTACAAAATAAGTTTTTCTCCGGTATCTCCCAATCTCCACATACGTTGGTCACAACTTTATGTATGGTACGCCCGCAGTACTCTTCTCTAGTATGTCACAAGAGCTGAAGTGCCGTCCCAACGGCCACTGCAAACTGTAGAGGAGTGCTGAGCAGAAGAGGCGTCGGGAAGTTACACGAAAGGCGCGGTATACATCCATAACGAATGCTTCCGCTTATTGCAGAGGAAGTCGGAGCTTGGTTCACTAGGGGTTTCGGCCCCGGGTGAAAATCGCTATTTCTACTTTTATATTACAGATGCAGATTTTAAGATGGACTCTCCTGGGATCCAACATAATTAATTAAATAATAAATCGTTAAAGTGAACTTTTAGTTAAAATCAATAATTAAAAACGTTATTAATTCAGTAATCCATCGATCCTCACTATTATAGTTAGAAATAAAAACAGGATATGTCTAAGGTAAATGTACCAATGATAGGACATCCCTAGATTCAAACATACATTAGACAGTTAAGGAAAGATTTAAGGTAAATGCCCCATTGACTGGACATGTTCAATTGGCCACCGTGCGTGCAAGAGAGAAGGAAATACGATTTTCTGTGTGTGTCCGATGATTGGTATCTAACCTTAAGTGTCCGAGCATTAGTACATACCTTTAACTTAATTATCAAAGGACTGAAACCAAACTCAAGCTCATATCTTCCAATGTTAAAAACCTACGAATTAAGTAATCGTCACAATATTGAATTATTTTCTAATTATCTACGAAAATAACAAGATAGGCTTAATGTACCAGTTTTCGGACGCTGTTTTTCGTCATGTACGTATTTCCGGACACCTAATGTTCCGATTCACCGGACAATCACAAATGTCAAGAACTCTGGTAACCAAACACGAACGGTTTGTTATAAAAACAAAAGTATCGTGGTTATTTATCGATTAGATTAATAAATATATATATATATATATATATATATATATGCGTAGCGTATACTTCGGGGACTCAAATATATCTTATATACATTTGTTGAAGCGGATTCTATAAGTTATTATTCACGATTTACAACGATTTTTAGGTCAATAGATACTTTACTTTTGGAGATATTCCACAATATGTAAGAACTGGCTACTATGAGGATTTTTTTGTATATTGGCGTATATGGGGACTTATCTTCAAATCACGTACCAACACATATGAGGTCTTGTATATATATATATATATATGTATATATATATATGTCCTCAAATGATACAAAGTTTAGAAATGAATGTGTGTGCTGGAAATAGACGGTACAATGACATATGCCCTTACAATATATCTTTATATCATATAATTAAAACGAGCACAATAAGTATTGCACTCGGTGCAAAGACTTTAATGATCATTCATTTAAGATGATGTGCTACTGCTCGGTCGGTAACAAAAACTGTAAAGCGTTGTTCTTGGTCACAATTGATGTTTCAGGCAAAAGACGAGAAGAACTGACTGCGTCTTGGCAGTCTGCAGTCTGTACTTCTCGACTTTTATTCGAAAAATCAACCCTGGCGAAGAATACCACTTCGGGAAGATTCAGCTATCTCACTCGCACTTATGGCGATCTGAGAGAGACAAACGACATGTAGCACATCACCTTAAAAGTGTATAAAGGCCGCTTGCAACAAATTCATGAACTTAAGCCCATACAAAATATGTAAAGAGAATAATTTATCCAAAAACTTCAAATTGTCGCACACCGACTCCAGTCATAAGTTTAAAGTTATTCACGGTATTATTTGTAAGTTATCACGAGTAAAAGTAAATTTTGGATTTGTTGACTCTTACTCGTACATGCATGACCCAGACAGACATTTGGGAGCACGGTGACTGCACAGTGGCGTAACTCACTGCACGGCATGGCGTCAGAAGTACGTTATGTACGTCCGAACGTAACAGATACTGTGACGTTACGACGTGCCTAATCCAACACTGTGCCTGCACAGTACCAGCACATTGTGCACTTTAGAGCAGTTGCACGATCAACTGGAACCGTGCAGGCACAGTGCTGATCCAGCCCGTCGTGGCGTCACAGTATCTGTTACGTGCGGACGTACATAACGTACTTCTGACGGCACAACGTGCTGCACGGTACTGCACGTTTGTCTGCTGGGTGAACGTCTACGCCGTTCGCACATTGGCTCCGTCTTCCGTCGCTGTCGTTGTAGTTTACCTCTCCGCGCTACCACTGCGTACTTACCTTAAATAAAATGTTTAAAAAATAATTCTTTGGGAACCGCTTTTAACATTATTATACATTAATCAAAATGTTCTCCTGCCCTATTTGCAGAAGTCGATGAAAGAAATTCAGTTTAAGGACATGTAAGATACGTTCTCGTAGTGTAGACTTTGAGAACACGATTGTCTATATAAAGTCTGCTTTGAAGACATAGCTTTTTCGAGGACATATAAGCGATATGTTCTTGTATTGTAGTCTTTGAGGACATATTTATTTATTTATCTATATAAAGTCTGCTTTGAAGATATATTTACCTATATAAGGTCTGCTTTGAGGATATAGCTTTTTCGAGGATATATACGCGATACGTTTTTGTACTGTAGTCTTTGAGGACATATTTATCTATATAACGTCTGCTTTGAGGACAGCTTTTTCGAGAATATATACGCGATATGTTCTTGTATTGTATTCTTCGAGGACATATTTTTCTATATAAAGTTTGTTTTGAAGCCATGCAGTGCTTTTGAGCACGTTTATAATCGATTTCAATTTCATTTTATTATTTAAAAAATAATTCTTTGGGAACCGCTTTTAACATTATTATACATTAATCAAAATGTTCTCCTGCCCTATTTGCAGAAGTCGATGAAAGAAATTCAGTTTAAGGACATGTAAGATACGTTCTCGTAGTGTAGACTTTGAGAACACGATTGTCTATATAAAGTCTGCTTTGAAGACATAGCTTTTTCGAGGACATATACGCGATATGTTCTTGTATTGTAGTCTTTGAGGACATATTTATTTATTTATCTATATAAAGTCTGCTTTGAAGATATATTTACCTATATAAGGTCTGCTTTGAGGATATAGCTTTTTCGAGGATATATACGCGATACGTTTTTGTACTGTAGTCTTTGAGGACATATTTATCTATATAACGTCTGCTTTGAGGACAGCTTTTTCGAGAATATATACGCGATATGTTCTTGTATTGTATTCTTCGAGGACATATTTTTCTATATAAAGTTTGTTTTGAAGCCATGCAGTGCTTTTGAGCACGTTTATAATCGATTTCAATTTTATTTTATTATTAATTTTTCGTGAACCGAAAATCAAATTAAAAAATCCTTTGGAAATGTCTTAAAATTTTTGTTATTGTTGTTTTCTTACCGCCAACATAAATTCTTTATTCGATTCGCTAAGGTTAGCCAACCGAGATACTCCAACACAAACTGCTATACCGGCGCCCCATCCCGTGCAGAAAAATTGTTGGGACTCCTACTTGGCCCTTTCTAGTTTGCGCCAATTTTATTAGGGGCCCAGTATAGCAATCTCAGTACAGCCCTACTAGGCTGGTCACGCTTCAAAGGACGGGACCTTTATAGATTTCACGGTTAGGGCCTATAAAGACTGCCCTATTAAACCCCTATTAAAATAATAAAGATTATTTTTCCCATCGGAATTTCGGCCAATAGAAACGACGCATTTGGCCTCTTGTGGGGGAACCTAGGCGATGTTACGTCTGAGTAACAAAACAAATGCCCTGTTTTTGACCTTAGCTACGGCTAATTGGTCAGGGATACGGGCTGAACGATTTGATTAATTATTATTGGAATTTTCTTTGTTAAAATAAAAAGTGTGTCTCGGATCAGTTGTTGGAATGTATTTAGCCTTTAAACATTTAATCGAGTAGCTAACTTTGACTAATTTGTATTGAATTTCTGCTTGATTACTGATTTGGCGGCTTTCACAAAAATCGGTCGTTAAATAACCGTGATATTCGGGTTCGTTAATCTCCCCACGATCAATTTTTACCAATTTACGAAGTTGGTTATATAGATAAATATGTCCTCAAAGCAGACTTTATATAGATAAATATGTCCTCAAAGACTACAATACAAGAACATATCGCGTATATATCCTCGAAAAAGCTGTCTTCAAAGCAGATTTTGTATAGACAATCATGTCAATCACTTGGTAAGCTAACCAAGTGACTTGGTTAGACCAACTAAGAAATTGGTAGCCTAACAAATAACTTGGTTGGTCTAACCAATTAATTGTCTGGCGCATATATAACCAAGCGTTTTTCTCCGTGCAGTTAGGTTAACTAATCCAATCGTTGGGACTACCACTCGAATAGTTGGGACTACCATTCGAATCGTCGGTATTATCATTCGAATCGTCGGTATTACCATTGGAATCGTTGGTATTACCATTTGAGTTGTGAGATAAATAGAATAATCGATTGGTTGTGTCAACTCATTTCTTGGCTATGGCAACTAATCTTTTTTTTTCCGTGTGCGTCGGCATATTTTATGTGGGTTTCACCTAGGTAGCCCTGGCGGTCATTACGTAGATGCGTGACCGTGTGGCTGACGACTGATGGTCAATACTTAGATGAGTGACCGCTTTGCTGAATAGTTAGATGGGTGATCACCTGGATAACTCTGGTGGGTTTTAGGAAGGCCCCAATTTGTCATGCATATTGTGGAATACCTGACAAAGCGTAAAATATTGAACGTGTCCCCGCCTTTCCCCGCTATCACCCGCCGTTTGTCTTTTGACTAGGCTAATCAGATGCATTGACGTGCTTGCCTAAAAGACTTTTCAGCTGTTGCGCTCTTATAATAAAACTTCAAGTTCTTAACGGCCGTGAAGAACTTTTTACACTGAGAGAAAAATATAGTAATTTAATTAAAAAAATATAGTTAGTCCGACGATAATCTAATTATAAATTACAATTTCCAGGAACGTCTCCATTTTATGATTATAGCAAAAACAATTATGGTAGCAATCATCAAAATGATAATAGTTTCAAATATGCCGTTTTGTTGCATATACGATTTCAACGTTTGATTCCAATAACTTTGCAAGTGTCGTTTATTGAACTATATTACCATCGCTTCAACTATAAAACATTGCTAGCCTTCCTATATTTTTTTTTATCATGTGAAATCGTTAAATCAACGATATGCTTTTCTCTCAGTCTAAAGAGAAGATCCGGGCTACGTTTCAGTCAATAAACAGTAAATTCAACAACTGTCGTCAAATCATACGTACCACATAATCGTTACTTTGAAGACAGTCCCCGAATGATGCGATACACAGACTCGTTATTTCAAGGACAGTCCTCAAAGTGACACGGGTTTATCCACGGCTTCAAACTAAACGTATCATTGACTGCTAATTGTTTGGGGACGGACCTCGAAACATACTTTATGTTGATAGAATTACAGGGACAGTCCTCAAAACAGCCACAAGTCCTTGAAGTGTACGTTGCTCGTACGAAAATGGTTCCGAACGCTACGCTACGCATATATATATATATATATATATATATATATATATATATATATATATATATATATATATATATATATATATATATATATATATATATATCTCTATATTATAAAAAGATCTCGCCGCCGCCGCCGCCGCCGCCGCCGTGTCAAGAATCGAGGGACTTAGAAAAATTTCAGGGGTCTTTCCCATACTTCCTGGAGGTCCTTCCCATACTTACTGGAAGTCTTTCCCATACTTCCTGGAGGTCTTTCCCATACATCCCAGGGAGTCTTTCCCATACTTCCCGGAGGTCTTTCCGATACTTCCCGGGAGTCTTTCCGATACTTCCTGGAGGTCTTTCCCATACTTCCTGGAGGTCTTTCCCATACTTCCCGGGAGTCTTTCCCATACTTCCTGGAGGTCTTTCCCATACTTCCTGGAGGTCTTTCTCATACTTCCCGGGAGTCTTTCCGATACTTCCTGGAGGTCTTTCCCATACTTCCTGGAGGTCTTTCCCATAGTTCCCGGGAGTCTTTCCCATACTTCCTGGAGGTCTTTCCCATACTTCCCGGGAGTCTTTCCCATACTTCCTGGAGGTCTTTCCCATACATCCCAGGGAGTCTTTCCCATACTTCCTGGAGGTTTTTCTCATACTTCCCGGGAGTCTTTCCCATACTTCCTGGAGGTCTTTCCCTTACTTCCTGGAGGTCTTTCCCATACTTCCCAGGGGTCTTTCCCATACTTCCCGGGAGTCTTTCCTATACTTCCTAGAGGTCTTTGGGGAGATTGCACTTTTTTGGGGAAGATTGCGAGCGCGCGCAGCGCGCGAGCCACAATAAAATCCTAGTATATATATATATATATATATATATATATACTAGGATTTTATTGTGGCTCGCAATCGCCCTCCACCCAAGGGTGCCCCGCCTCAAGGGTGCCCGCCGCATGGGTGCCCCCCGCAAGGGTGCCCCCCGCCAGAGTGCTCCCATGCAAGCCCCCCCCCCTATGTTTTTGACCTATGTTTTTGGAAAAAGACTTAGGAAAATACGGGCTTGGCGTCTGACAGGCCCCCCTGAAATCGAGGGACTTAGAAAAATTCGGGCTCGGACCTTGGCGGAAGGGGATGGGGCTAGCCCCGACTCCTTTAGCCCCACCCCCTTCCGCCAAGTCCCGAGCCCGAATTATTCTAAGTCCCTCGATTCTTGACACGGCGGCGGGATCTTTTTATAATATAGAGAGATACTAGGATTTTACTGTGAGTCGCGCGCTGCGCGCGCTCTCAATCTCCCCCGCCCAACTCAGAATATTCACGGCAGCATGATATGCTACTGCTCGCTCGGAATTCCCCCTCCTCTACACCACGGCCCTGGGTCATTGAAGGACTTAAAAAAATCCGGGCTTGGGGGTCGAAATCGCCCCCTCCCCTACTCCCCCCCCTTGAACGCCTCTCCTACCCCTCGGACCATTGAGGGACTTAAAAACATTCGGGCTTGGGGCCCCTCCCCCCTCCTCCTGCCATTCCCACTACCGACCCCCACCACTTGCCCTTCCCTCTATCGCCGCAATTGCGAAAAGTCGTTGGAAAGCCATTTCCAGTATATGCTGTACCGTAAATTAGTTGCAGCAACTATCTCAATCTGTGAACTGATATATTCGCGATTGGTTATGGAAAAATAGTACGTAAGGTCGACGAGGTGTTTCCTGTAACCAATAACAGAGCTGTTTTTATCAACAGCCTTTAAATGGAGCAACCAACCAGCATTACGTATAACCAACGAGTAGCTTCTGTAACCAACGTGTAGTTTCTATAACCAACGCGTAGTTGTCATAACCCACTGAGTAGTTGATGCTATATCAACTTCTTCGAGTGGTTGTCGGAACCCATTTATTGGTTTCTCTAAGTACTTCTCCAGTGTCTTAATTAATAGCTCATACTAGTTTCTAGTTGCATTATCAAATTGACAATAACATCAAATTGAAGCTATATTAAAACGATAATTCTGAAGCTGTACAAATCATCCCTAGAACTACCACTTAATAGTTGTCAGAACCAAAACTTTTTGAAATCACTAAAAAATTCTCACCGTGTACTTGCACTCTAACATACGTATAACTTACGCTCGTTATTTCGTACCTCAAGGCTTGCAGTTCAACTTGGTGTCAACAATACGTGTATGTAACGCGTGACCGCATACAGTATGCGTGCATAGTCATTAAAGGAGGACCTGTACATACATCAAGAGGACGAGAAGCTCGACAGAGAAGGAGGATGGAAGTGCCAGAGGCAAGTAGCTCGAAAACGTCGCCTCGACGATAGAGTAAGACAGAGAGTGCCGAGCTGGCGTTGTGACGACTGCTACAAGGTGCAGGGTGGACCTTCTATGTGTAGGTATACGTTGAGCAACGTACATTTACAAGCACGCGTAAGAGACGTGGCTACGCTATACGTCGCTTGAATGTTTGCGTATTTAGTATTCCAGCGGCAAGTTCCACACGAGAGGTGGCATTGCATCACGTATGACGTACGCGAGGGAGACGGGCACTGAAGGATAAAGAGTGGACGAAAAGGGACTCGGATGGCACTACGATACCGCAGGGTGAGATGTATGCTCTGTAAACTGTTTTACGGGAGACGCTCAATTATTGTACAGGGTTTAAGAATGCACATGTTTTTAAGAATGTACCTATGCTTTTGGAGTTGGAAAAAAAAGCTGGCAAATATTTTTTTATTTGATTATTAATCGTACGAAATTATTATGTATTTTGTGTCTTGGAAGTTTAAGTAAGAAGTGTCGTAAATAAATATTTGCAAGTCACTGAAACAATTTCAAATTTCAGATCTTTACTGAAAATAGTGTGCGTGCGCATGTTTGCGTGTTTGCATGTGTGTGTGTGTATGTGTGTATGTCATGGGTTGAAATTGTCTCTTATATCTGAAAAACGGGTAGGGCTATTTTGCTTAAACTTGGGGCACAGGTGAAGCAATTGCCATTCTTTAATCGTGGTACATTTAACTAAAATTCAATGCGTCCTTCATATTTCATAACAATTTTGACGTCGTTTGTAAAATAATGTAAACACGTTAACACGTGCAAATTTTAAGCTACCGATTAGGAAATTTCTTCACACATACCACCAAGGTTGATTGATATTGCATTGCAAAAGGGGTTATCAGAATATTGGTTCCCTTTCATTCAACTTTGATAACTTGGCTTGACCTAACCTAACTATTTTTATTCAACCAATTATATTTCGATATATTCAAGTACTTATAATTTATGTGATGTTTTACTTCGCGGTTTTAAATTGATCATTTTGCTTTCTCATAGTGGAAGCTTTGTTTCTCTGCCAATTTCTTTTTTCGAGTAGTTTATGTCAGTACACTCAAAATGGTCTAAAACGTCGAGAAAAGTGGTTTAAAAAACTGTATGGATGGATGTGCGTGTGTGTGATCATTACACAAAGTTCAAACTAACATATCTCAAGAATTGCTCTAACAATCTGGCTGAAATTTAGCAAACATGTGAAGCAGATTGGCGTCTTTGTTTGGGGCAATTTCCAAAAAAATTCAAAAATATGTTCAAATTTTATTTGACTTTGCAATTTTCGAGAAAAGTCTGTATGCTCTTTAACATGCGCAAATTTTTAGCTATTAAGCTAAATAATTTTTTGTAACACGTGCATGAACAGCGGTGCTTTTCATGATAGTTTTGCGGGCCGAAAGTGGCTAGTTTCATAGCAGTATTGAAACGATAGGTTGGCGCATGCGCAGTTCGCGATTCCTTCACTTTCGACCCTGCTGTTTCACATTTGACCCTAGGGTGGAAAGTTGGTAACCTCACTTTTCACTGTTCGTCCCGCAAAACTACCATTCAAAGCACCACTATTTACAAAAAGTATGGTGTGCAACACGGGCCAAAATTGGCGTTTGCGACTCGTGTGATTGCAGATTGGCATTTGAACCTCACACTCGTCGCAATCGCCAACTTTCGGCCCTTGTTGCACAATATACTATTACATGACAGGGGCTGTCGCATGTCTTCGTGCATCAGTATTACGTCAGTCGAACTGTCTGTAGCATGTACAGTCCCCTGATATAAATGCCGTAGAGGAGGGTACTCGTGCAGCATATCCCCGAATTCCACCAAGTTGTGCGGGGTAGGTGGAACATTTTCTCTCCTTGCCTTTTCTATTTTTTGTTTGTATTCCGTGTAATATGCTAAACTGTTAGCAATCGGGATATACCTTCAACACATTGAAAAATACTACATTACGATACCAGTGCGATGAAACTTTTTCTGACGAGTGTGACTTTGCAGCACCAGGCGAAGGCGAGTGTGGCAATCACACGATTTGAGAAAAAGATTTTCGCGCGTTTCGGATACAGTTTTATTTCACTAATGCGAGAGTGTGAGAAAAAAGAGATAGTAAAAGCAAAAGAAGAGATCACTTACTCTTCTTTTGCTTTTACAATATCGAAAATAGCTTTGGGATCTTCCCATGTCAAAGCTAACTCCAGAACTTCGGCCGTAAATTTTTCGCGCAATGGCAAATGCTCATCGGGAAGATGCTCGTGACGGCCTTCGATCGTGATCGGCTGGTTTCCAAGGTCGTCCAGTGAATTTACGTAAATGACTGCCGTACAATCTTCCTTGTTTCTTTGCTGACACCGAAAAATCGTCCCACTGCCTCTTTTATCCCGATGATACACGTACCCTCGATAAAAATATCTCGTGGTATTGCTCTGCTTCCCAGGTAACCGTTGCATTCTTTACTGTAATATAGTATATTACGATACGAGGGCAATGAAATTTTTTCTTACGAGTGTGAGTTTGCAGCACGAACCGAAGGCGAGTGTTGCAATCACACGAGTTGCGAAAAAGTTTCTCGTGCGAATTTCGTATACAATTTTATTTAACTAGTGCGAGAAGTGCGTTTTCTCACACGCGAAGCGAAGCGGAGCATACGTCTCGTGTACGAAGTGCGATTTCGCAGCTGCGTTCGGCTTGACGCTCGTTATCGACCGGTAAATTTCGCGATTTTTCGGCAGCCGCTCTGAAAAATCGGGAACATTTTATTTTACTGTTATCACAAAAGAATACGCACGCGCACGCTCCCCTTCGGCAAGTGTAATTGAGTGGCAAAAATTAATGAAAAATCGCGCTTCGGCCCGGAAGGAAACAAGATTTATCGCTCGTCCTGCGTCGCGAGAAACACGATTCGAGTCCATTATTTTTCGGAGTGAATCGCACGCGCTGAATTCTTACAGTTTTTTTTTCTTCCGCGTCTCGAAGAGCTAAGAAACGAGACGAGTAAAGAGTCAAAGTATTTGGTCTGGTGATTAGATTCTGGCGATTCCGGTACGCGTATGCGAAATCGCACTTCGCGCACGGGAGTGGCAAAAAGTAATAAAAAAACACACACACAGAAAAAAATTATCGTTTGATCCAAGATCCTTCGAGACTCGCGATCGCTCACGAGTCTCGAATTTTTATCGCCCGAGTTATGGCTCAAGCATCGATAGAGCGAGCGGAGCGCAACGGGAGCAGCGGCTCTTTGGAATCGACCGAACGGAAGAAAGAAAGATGCGAACGATCGCGAGGACTCTTCGAGACTCGCGATTGCTCGCGAAAAAACACACACTGAAAAAAAACATCATTAGATCCAAGATCCTTCGAGACTCGCGATCGCTCGCGCGTGTCCCGCGAGTCGTGCAGCCGAACGGACGCAAGAAAGACGCGGGCAGTCGCGGGGACTATTCGAGACTCGCGATCTGTACCGATTCCCGGTACAGTCACTCGTTATTAAAATTATTTGTACTCACTTTGTTTGCTTTTTTTCTTTAAAAAATGCACTCACATACACACACTGAAAAAGAACGTCGTTGGTCCAATATCGGGAACGAGGCCAGATGACAGCTGTGATGACATACGAATGCAGCTGTTTCCTGTTCACTGACGTGCGACTTGAATATGTAGTTTTTCTACATATTCAATATATTCTTTTTAATATTGTGTGCACAATATTTTGTGCACGATATTTTGTGTACGATGATTGGGGCGTTTGTTATAAGATAATTGCGTGCACAAAAATAATCCAGCTTGTTATTTTTGTGAACGTTCTCAGTGAATATGTGTAAAACTATAATTCATTTGTAATGTGTAAGGAAAAAATGTTTACATCTTTTTTGAAAGAATTGTTTCATGTTAGCAATATTTGTAATTAACAGATTTTTTTTTCCATTGTGTACAAACATTTCATACACAAATTATGCAATGTGCATGACACATTTTCAATGAATATTAATTTTAATATCAATGTGTACATTTGAAATCATTATGTGCACGTTTTATTGGATTTTTTCGAATGTGCACTACCCTCACCGTGTACAATTCTTATGTGCATGAATCATACCCTGTCCATTTTCTCTAACTCACGTAAAATCTCACCAAATCAACTGAAATTTTCTACAAATCAAAAATAACATTCAGCGTTGCTGCCTATCAAATTTGGTCGTGATCGGTAAAGCAGTTTGGATTTTACGTGATTTTGAATTTCTCAAGAACTATGTAGGTAACGAAAGAAGTTGCAAAGTAGAACTTTGCACCCTGTTTCCTCATCCATTTTCATTTTTTACAAAATTAATAGATAAGCTTACTCATAGACATGGCTTTGGGAAAAATGAAAATTAATGATGAAGCAATGTGCAAAGTTCTACTTTGCTACTTTTTTTTTGGTTGACGGCGGTAAAAAAATAGATACTTTGAATCTTTTTTAATGATTCCAAGAATATCGAAGGGGTGTGCAACAACTGAGGGGCTACTGTAGACATTCGCCGCGTTTACACGATATTCGGGAGAGTCAAGCATCCGGAGTACACTCGGCTATAGTGGTCCATCTCGGTTTGGAGCGCAGCAGAAAGGGACGAAGCGGGAAAACGGGGATGCTGAGTACCGCTTAAATCTCTTCATCAAGTCAGATCGTCCGCCAAATTGCGGACGCGTACACTATACTCTGTTCACACTGGTCGCTGATGGCTGGAAGCCTCGAATCCCGAATGCTCGGCGTTTCGCCCTTTCACTCAATGCCAACCTTTCGCGGTAGGTCTTTTGATGACGTCCTGTGAGAGGATGAAGCCGCGACAAGCGAAGGGTTTCAGGAAATTCTATTGCTGTCATAAAACGTTCTTTATACTCGTGTATCAGTGCGAAAGATTTTATAAATATACAATTTGTATCAACCCAAGTAAAGAAACATATATAGTGTATAAAAAATATATATGGAGTATTCCATCTCGATTCGACCTGGATCTGACCTTCGACCTCCCTGATTTGGCTCGTAATTTTTTCTAGGATTTGTTAGACCCTCAAATGCACCGGATTTTTATTTTTTATCTTTTCTATGCAAATGTTTAAAATTTTTTTTTAAGTGACATATTCAATGCCATAATTAAAATATTGTCTAGCCAAAGTGGGCATGATTTTTGTTCTTATAGTTTTTAAGCTTTTTTGATTTTAAAAAACTATTAAAAAATAGAAAAAAAATTAATCTACTACAGGCGAGTGGTCAAACGTTTATTTATGTAAACTCGGATTTTTAAGATTTTTTTTCTGATTTTTACGAATTCATCAGATTTTTCTGAACTAAGAATATTCCCGCACCATACAAGCCACATTCTAGCACCAGCATGCAATAATTTAAAAATCGGGAAAAATTCTGAAAAATTATTATTAATACATTTTAAATGCAGAAGGCACGCACCAAATTTCACTGCGGTCCACAGCTTTTTACTAAAGTTATTATGTTTTCGAATATACAGACGCCCGGCAGCCAGACAGACAGACAGAAATGAGTGAATGTGTTTTTCTGAAATCTAGGACACTCCAAACATATATTTCCATCAAAATCTGAGAGCCGATTTTTTTTTTGGATTCCAATACTTTCTCTCTTACATACTTTGTATGTGATGATAAGGCAAAAATGTTATTGAAGTTTTTCTAAAATTTTGTTGTATGACGTTAAACAATAAAGTATCGTTTTGCAAAAAAGCGTCACTTTTCATAATTTTTCTATACTTACGTAAAAATTCTGTCGAAAATAACAAAAATGTTGAGATCCTATGCAGGTTCCCATGCAGATATTTCGCCAGGGATCCAGCTAGATCCTGCCTGTTATTCCCATCTTCCGGTCGGATTTCAGTCGGTCATCGGTTCCAGACATGGGATGTAACGTGCGGAAACTGGATTCCGATCGGGATCTCGAACTGGGATCCGATCCGATGGCTGACTGGATTCCAGCTGTTAGATATCCACCTGAATCGTTGTCGAAAGATGGGAATACCAAGCTGATTCCAGCTGGATCCCTGTCGAAATTTCTGCATCGGCAGCGACGAGAACGCGTCTGGGGACACATGAACCGCATACCCCGACTAGAAATCTGGTAGGGCAGCCCTGCCGTCACATATGGGCGTGATCTGGCATGGATAAGTTTGACCTGATAAGGTGTACCTTATTAGGACCGGATCTGGCGTAGGAAAGGTTGTCCTGATAAGGTGTACCGTATTAGGACCGGATCTGGCATAGGGAAGGTTGACCTGATAAGGTATTAGATATTCAGGTCCAGATCTGGCATGGATAAGGTAGACCTGATAAGATGTACCTTAATAGGACCGGATCTGGCAAAGGGAAGGTTGACCTGATAAGGTGTATCTTATTCAGGGCCAGATCGGGAAAAATTAAGATAGACCTGATAAGACATTCCATATTCAGGCCCAGATTTGGCATAGATAAGGTAGACCCGATCGAAATATTGGTGGAATTAAAAATATCATTTATAAAATCAAAATATCGCATTTCATTTGTTTTTCATTTTAAACCCGTCATTTTGAATTTACAAATTTTAAGTTCAAATTCGTAACTAGCTACATTAAAAACTGAACTATTATTTTAAATAAATAGTAAATTGAACTATTATGGAAATACTGTACGAGATATCCACATAGTCGGTTTGGTCTAGTGGTTAGCGTGCTCGGTTAGGTAGTTAGGTAAATAGGTAGGTCCCGTAGGTCTTAGGTTCAAATCCCGCGTCCATCACTTCTCGAATGAAGTTACGAAAAACCGTATCTGAAGACGAATTGTTTTTTTTTTTATAATATTAATAGAATATTATTGTTGATATTGCGGCATAATGCCCTAAAATTAATAATTAATTTTTTAATTTAATATAAAGATAAGTATATGTATTTATATCAATGATTATATTTATCAGGCCCTTAGTTTGCAATCTTTATCAGGCCCTTAAATGGTTATTTTTATCAGGTCCTTATGTGGTAAACTTGACCTGGCCCGGATGTGCCAAACCGTTACATTTCCAATCAGGGCCGTATAAGGTAGCCAGACAGGGGCCTTGGATTTAGAATCCGGTTACCAGGTCCGGCCCTGATATTCCCCATAACTGAATTTCTAGTCGGGACGTTGTTACATTCACGCGAGTTAAAGAAAAGTTTTTCGTACGTGTATTCTACAACATTTTACTACATAAAGCGTGAAGTAAAATTAGTTCCGTACAAATCGTTTTAACGGGAAGACAATCTGGATTCTATTCAGAATCCAAGTAGAATCCCTCTTAGGGTAACCCTAACAAATCCCGATGCACGGTAATACAGGTCGTCGTTCAGAATTGGGTCTCGATCCGGAATCCATCCCGATTCTAAATAGGACGGCTCTCTTAGGGTAACCCTAGCAAATCGTCCCATGTATGGAGCCCGAGCCAATCCCGGCCAGGATCGATTTTCAAACTTGGACGCCCAAACTGATTTCTACATGGGTTGGCAGGTTTTTTTCGAAAAGTTGAAGCTGAAAAATCTTCAATTACGTAGAACTTCTTATTTAAAAATCTTGCCATTCTAAACAGGGGCTCAAAAATTTCGTAATTTCAAACAGAATTTTTCCGTAAGTATATATAAATGATATAAAGTAGCGGTTTTTTGAAAAACGATATTTTGTTTTTTTTTTTATCATAAAACTGAACGTTAAGAAAACGAAAACAAAATTTTTTATATACATTATGTAGCTCTTCATAAATTGAAAAAATTTCATCCTTTATTTATATTAACGAATTTTCAAAATATTAACGAATAAAAACAAGGCTGCAAAGTAGAACTTTGCAAATTGCTTCCTCATTATTGTTGGATTTTTACAAATCTACCTCTATGAGAGAGCATGTTAATCTGTTTCGGCTTCCTCATAGAGGAAGCTTTGTACAAATCCAACAATAATAAGGAAGCAATTTGCGAAGTTCTACTTTGCAGCCTTGTTTTAAAATTTTTTAAATGGCATTAGTTTTGAACCCCTTAACAGATTCTCGCCAGATTCGAACTGATACTTAGTTTACTCATACTCTACTTGTGGACTAAATTTGAGCCCGATATCTTAAAAATTGCGAAAGTTAGAGCACGAACAAAAAATTAAAAATGCCATACATTTTTAACCCCTTAACGGATTGACGTAAAATTAACTCTCAAACTTTATTTAATAACAGTCTATTTGTGGACCAAATTTGAGCCTGATATCTTAAAAATTGCAAAAGTTAGAGCACCAACAATAAATTTCAAAAAATTTCAATGTGCCATAAATTGTGAACCCCTTAACAGATTGACACCAAATTTAATCCCAAATACTATTTGATAACAGTCCACTTCTGGTTCAAGTTTAAGCCGGATATCATAAAAATTGCGGGAGTTAGAGCCCGAACTGACATTCTCCAAAAAATTCAAAATGCCATAAATTTTGAACACCTTGATGGATTAACTCCAAATTCAATCCCATACCTTGTTTAATGACAGTTTACTCGTGGTTCAAATTTGAGCCCGATATCTTAAAAATTGCGACGGCTATCGTGCTAACAATAAATTGTGCACATACGCACGCACACATACAGACATTTTTTATAAACCACTTTTCTCGACGTTTTAGACCGTTCTGAGTGTCCTGACATGAAAATCTCGAAAAAAAAAAATTTCACGAAAACAAAGCATGAGGAAGCAAAATATAAATACCGAAAAATTCAGATTCTTATAAAAATTCGTCTGTCGAAAATATCGGTCGTAGCGCCAAACAAAAAATATGTGTCTTCTCTTTTTCAAAATACTTTCTGATAAAAAATCGTTAAAATTATTGAAGGGGGTTCGGGTCATAGCGTAAAAAATTCAGCTGGAATGCCCCATATACGATTTATACATAAACCCAACTTCACTGGTGGTCTTTTATATAAATTGCATATAGATTGTATAGTATAGAGTTTATATAGACTATACATGTTAAATTCCATATGTCGGACTGTATATAATTTTTTTCGTTGTGAAAGCTTATACTTAAACTGTATTATAAGCAAGCAAAATATTTAAACACTGTACTTAATTAAAATAAATGACATAGATAATGTACGTTTTGAATTATGACATTAATGATGGGCAAGATGAAAAAACAAATTTTATTTTGACGTTTTTAATGGACGTATCATTTTAAATGGGATAAGGCTTTGGATCGAAAAAGTTTTTGTTTCATTTCTATGATATTGTATTTGGGTAGTGAGGCATTAAGTAATCATTGAACGGTCTATAACGGAGTATCATAAAGCTTTCCAATCAATTCTCCCGTTTCCTGCTCGCTCTATCTCCCGATTTATCTTTCTCTCGTCCCCTTTTCGCAGCATCCGTTCAGTTTCACTACTGCAAACGTGTCGAGAACGTGCGTCCGCACGAAGGGAAATTACGTAAATATAACGTATCGATTTTCGGTGTGTTATATCGTGCGTACAGTTGTATATCCACTGTGGAACGAAGATCGGAGTGTATGGAATAGCGAACGAGCGTGGTTGCTGCGTTTGTACTCCGTCATGCGAGCACGAACGACCTCGGTCACGTGCGTGGACGACTCTATTTTTTGGCAATCAAAGAATATTACCCACGTTGACACGTACATTTAGGTAACTACTGCATCGTTAGATTTACTAGGATGTGTGTGATTGACATTCGAAAACAAAAATCCTGTTTTCTATATCTATTCTTATTCAATTAAGGGGACTCAGTCATCTAAAAAAAGTCATAAGAAACGGTGGAATTCAAGATAGGGAATGATCACAATAGCTAATGACGAGAATGGCGAATACCATAATAATGGCCTTTCCAGATTAAGAGGTTCATTATATTTTAATTCGCTATTTCAAATATTTGCTATGTTGATAATTCGCTATTTTGACCACCAACTTATTAAAATGCAATAAAAAAAGCGAATTTCATAATAATGCATGGAAAAATATAATTGGTTCAATAGGCTCCAAGCAACAAAATTGGTTGGGACAATAAACTAGTTGGTTACAGAAACAAATAAGATAGTTGGGGTCATAAACTCGTTGGATGTGCGGGCGAATTTGTTGATTGGCTACTAACGAATTGGATGTTATAACCAACTAGTTTTTCGGTCCAACCAAAAAATTTGTTGCCCTAGTCATTTTAGTCGCTTGGAGCGTATTTAACCATCTGAATGGTTGGGCCCACCAATTATTTCTCTCCGTGTGGCCATTCTAGATTCAGACGTTCTTGATTTGGGAAATCGTTATTTTAGCCATTCTCTATGTTGGTCATTCGCTGTTTTGACTCCCACACAGAAAAAAAAAATGTTTGTAAATTATACTCGTCGTTTACAAATTCTTACATTTATACATCATTAAGTACAATTCAAGGATTATAATTCTGCAATTTTGTAAAAGCATACAATGCACCAAAATGGTGTGAGGTAAAAAGTTAAATTTTTAACTTGCAGCTTTCAGATCAAACTCGTGAACAAATTTTACTATTTGATGTCTCATTTTATCTGTCGATGAGTGCTATGAGTGTAGGAGTTATTATTTCAAGTCTTTTTGACAAAGCTATGATTTTAAATGTATAAATACATATTTCTTTATTAAAATTGGTTTGGATAATAAACTAGTTGGTCCCTAGCGAAAACACCCACCAATGTAGCCACCTCGTAGCCACCTGTGTGCCAAGAGGTGTGTACCTGCTAATCTGCCACCTCCGACTTTGCGTGTGCCACCATGGAGTGAGGCCCCGTTGACCGTGTGTATTTCATCGTGTTTGCCACTATTATTGAGCAGACCCAAAAATGGGCCCTCGACGGGATACATGGCTAGGCCACCGTGAATGCCACTGTGTGTTCCACCGTCGTCAGTACCTCGCCGATAGTGGCATATGAGGCTAGGCCACCGCGAATAACACCGTGTATCCCAACACCGCCAGTACCTCGCTGATGGTGGTATACGTGGCTATGCCATCGCGAATGCCATCATGTATCCCTCCGCCGCCAGTATCTCGCTCATGGTCTTCTTTGCCCTCCTGGCTTTATGCTAAGCGCCAAGTGCCATAAAAAAACCGCGCTGATGGTCGCATATGTGACTAGGCCACGGTGAATGCCACCCTGTATCCCACCGTCGTAAGCACTTTGCCGACAGTGGTATACGTCATTAAAAAGCATCATTACCAAAAGGTAGAGAGATGTTTGCTGTAGCGAGCGAGAGTAAAAATATTCATTCAGATCGATACATTTAAGCATGTTCAGGAAGCCTTTCGCTTGCGAGAAATGATGAGCCCGTTAGCCACCTGGCGGTAGCAAAACGAACTTTACGTGGCTGTGCCACCGTGAATGCCACGGTGCATCCCACCGCCGCCATTACACAAAAAAAATTTATCTCGCTACCGTCAGGTGGCTAACGGGCTCGACCACTTCGCGCAAGGGAAAGGCCACCTGAATATGCCTATATGTATCGATCTGAAAGAATATTTTAAACCCGGCTCACTAGAGCAAAAATCACTACCAATTGGTAATGATGTTTTTTAATGACGTATTCCATTATCGGCGAAGTGCTTACGGCGGTGGAATACACGGTGGCATTCACAGTGGCCTAACCATGTATCCCACCTAGGGCCCATTTTTGGGTCCGTTGAATAATGGTGACAAACACGGTGAAATAACGGTGGGATATGCCAGTATCCCACCATCACAGGGGCCTCATTTTGTGGTGGAATACACGGTGGAAAAAGCAAAGTCGACGGTGGCAGAAAGGCAGGTACACACCTCGTGGAATACATGGTGAGTCAGATGGTGGGTATTTTCGCTGGGGGTTACAGAAACAAATTAGTTAATTGTCGCGGCAAACTAGTTGTATGTGCCAGCAAATTAACTTCTTGGTAACTAACAAATTGGGTGTAACAACCAAGTAGTTTGTCGGTCCAATCAAAGAATTGGTTAGCCTAACTAACTTAGTCACTTAGAGCATATTTATCCATGTCCATGGTTAGGCAATCAAATACTTTTCTCCGTGTGGTATTGTTTGCAGTTTATACCATTTCACCAAATTGCATTTGATTCACCAAACTTGGACATTCTTTTTAGGTTGATTTACATAAAATATATGGAGATTTGAAATAATTAGCATATAGTTTGTTATGTCAGCAATACCGATGCTAGATCAGCAAACTGTTTAAATTTTTTTTTTATATTGCATTTCCCCCCGTCTGCAGGCATGACACCTATTACAGGGTCGGCCCGGATCAGTAGCCAGTCCCCCCTGGGGATCTGGTCCGGATCAGTAACCAGGCCCTCATGCGGCCGCACCCGACTTCCCCCTCAATATCGCATTTGCCATAGAATTTCTGCTATGGGCATAGGGAAACTGTGGAAAACCTATGCCGATATAGCCGGTCTCGAGTTCGCCTCCCGGCACCGGAGCTACGTCACGTTTCGTCGAGAACGTAAACACGGACTACAGCTGTATACATGTGACCCCCACAGGTAGAAATACCTGTGTGGGTCTCACGTATTCATCTGGAGCTTCATCGCGCCCGTATTTATATTTTCGACCAAAATCGACGGCACCGGGAATCGAACCTGCGACCTACCGATGCTCTGGACTAGAAGCCAGTACAGTGACCACTAGACCACCGCACAGGTTCAACTATTTAAAATCTTACATTTTTTATCGCCATAGCATACATTTATTTGCTGTCAAGACACGTATTTTTTTGTTTGGCGCTACGGTCGATATTTTCGACAGTCGAATTTTTATAAAAATTTGAATTTTTCGGTGTTTATATACTTTCATTCGTTAATATCTTGAAAATGAACAATCTTATCAACAAATGTCCAGAATCAAAATATTTTTAGTTTATGAAGAGCTACATAATGTATATAAAAAACTTATTTTCGTTTTCCTAACGTTTTGATTTATGACACTAAACAACAAAATATCGTTTTTAAAAAAGGGCCACTTTTTATCATTGTTACATACTGACAGAAAAATTCTGTTTGAAATTACGAAATTTTTGAGATCCTATGCAGAATGGCAAGATTTTTTAATGAGAAGTTCTACGGTCGTTGAAATGTTTAAAATACCCTAAGAAATTGAAGGTTTAAAATCAATATGTCTAAATCTGAAGAAAATATCACTTTATCACGGGTTTATCAGAAGATTAGCAAATTCAATTCAGAAGCTATCCCCGTCACAATATTCCTCGGTTCATTCTCGGACATTGAATCTGCATCCACGCAATTGCATCTCTTCTGCAGATTCTCACAAGTGTTTCGCAATGCTCGATTCACTTTCTATACATAATATAAAATGGGGCGACAAGAAAAGCAACGAAGATATACAGGATGGCACTTAGAGCTCGTCGTACGACCTGTCTCTGGATCTGAGACGAGCACCAACAGCAGCACCTCCCCGTCCACGTGTATATATATCCCCGCTGTCCTGATGTCCAGTGAGCCGCGTGACAGCTAATATCCGGCCAGGAAACTAACACCCCGTCACACCCGGGCTGGCTGTATATATACCGGGTGCCCACCAACTCCGGCCAACCTATCGCATCTCCGACGTTGTGTCAGGAAAGTCCATTACTATCTCTATATGTATACGTGTATACAGTCGACAGTGGCTATGAAGTATATCTATGTAGTAGCTTAACGTATACGTGGCTCGGATAATTTTCTACCTGACGGCGATCAACTCTCGGGTGCGGTGATTCTTGCCGGTCTAGAAACGGCGTCCCGATAATTCGTCACCCATCCTCTGGCTCCCCTTTACTTCATGGACAGCAACGACGTCCCTGCGATAGTAATGATGCAGACCTTTGCCTCGGATTTCTCATAATTTTATCATCGATCTGTATCCTTCCGCTGTTATCCAATATTATTTCTACATCGGTATTTTAGTCTTGCCTTGCATTTTTTAAAGGATTACAGTTATATGAAATCACATCAACCATTCTTTTATCTAAGGAGATTTACCATACTTGTTTTTCAAATTTACTGGATTTGTTATCTCAAAAAGAAATATAAAATATGGTACATGCAATAATTTATACATACAACCTGCGATAATAATAATGATGCAGACGTTTCCCTCGAATTTCGCATAATTTTATCATCGATCTATATCCTTCCAGTGTTATCCAATATTATTTCTACACCGGTATTTTAGTCTTACCATGACTTTTTTAGAGGGTTACAGTCATGTGAAATCATATCAACAGTCTTTTATCTATGTACGGAGATTTACCAGATTTTGTTCTTAAATTTACTGGATCTGTTATTTGCAAAGGGAATATAAAAAATGTCCATGCAATGAGAGAAAAATATAGTAATTCAATAAAAAATATAGTTAGTCCGACGACAATCTAATTATAAACTATAATTCCCAAGAGGAACGTCTCTATTTTATGGTTATAGTAAATATAAGAAAATAATTGGACGAACCATAAATATAATTCCCAGGAAGAACGTCTCTATTTTCTGGTTATAGCAAAATCATCGGTCTGTATCCAATATTATTTCTACACCGATTTTTTAGTCTTGACTTGACTTTTTTAGAGGGTTACAGTCATGTGAAATCACATCAACAGTCTTATATCCATGTAAGGAGATTTACCAGATTTTGTTTTTAAATTTATTGCATGGAGAGAAAAACTTGTGTTGCCACAACATTCCCCATGCTCCTGCAGAAAATTTTGTTTGCTGAAATAGTGATAACTTAAACTTTCGTTGCCGTAATAAATCTGGTTTGTCACCGTTTGATTTGCTACCCAAGCAAATAGCATTTGCTGTGGCAGTATTCATTAATTTGCTGTCGTACACTGTAAAAAAAATCCTTCTTAAAATAATATACTTGTTTTGGAAGTACCATATGCATAAACTGTGCATTAAATTTTATCAACCTTTATACTGAATTTTCATATGAACGGTATTGGAAAAAATGTAGCTTTCGATAATAATACGGCACAATTGTTTCTGGTTTTCCCATCGCTGCAAGATATTTTTCGATGAATATATATTCGAAAATTCGTAGACATTACTTTTTATATTTAATGACTTTGTATATTAAATTTCATAAACATTTATGTTGAATGTTCGTATG
The DNA here is from genome assembly GCA_963970395.1 of Ephialtes manifestator. Lineage (NCBI taxonomy): Eukaryota > Metazoa > Arthropoda > Insecta > Hymenoptera > Ichneumonidae > Ephialtes > Ephialtes manifestator. The sequence continues at coordinate 10,583,033 of OZ019969.1, read as the reverse complement.
AGCGGTACCTGAAAATTCAAATACATATGTGTTGGAAATTTAAAGCGGACATAAAAGCAATTTTAAAAAATATAAATATTAGTCGGACATTATTTTTTTACACAAATTATGTCATCAGAAATTGTAGGGAATTGGTTTTCGCCACAGAAAATGATTCGCTTACATTGAGGTTTGAACCTACGACCTACCTACCTAAGTATCTAACAACGCACGCACGCTACCGACTATGCTATCTACGACTTAGTAATTTTGGATATCTAAATGACATAAGAGTTGTACAACTATATTGTTGTGCCCAGAATTATTTAAGGAAATTGTTCGGTCGTTGACCGAACATGTTCAGTGCACCGCTTAAGCTTCGCCACGGAGCGAGCTAGAAATACGAAACCACGTTTATTCGTCAAACGTTTTTGGAGCAATTGGGCAATCGAACGATTTCGAAAGAGCTCGCGCTTTGACTCAGCGCGGAGTCGGTATCGTTCGATGAAGCAATGTACGGAAAGCAATAAATGCACACGCACCGATTTTAGGCAAATTGCTGGGAATTAATCGGGAATAAGTTTAGTCTTCAATCGAACATCAAAGTGACCAGTCGGTCTTGGTTCAGACTCGCCGATAAGTAACAGAATCGAGACGAGCTCGATATTGTAACACACTATATTGTTATTTGTTTAAATAAATCTTCTTAACTCTACGTTATTTACTTGAGTCCAACTCTTTATTGGCAAACGATCCCAATAAATAAAATATATGTTAAATTGATCCCCCTGCGGGCATAACAATATTATTCTCTCAAGGACACTCGTAATTGACATAACAAAATATTCAATTAATTGCAATCAGAGCGCAAAGTGAGTTGGAAATATTTTCAAGTGAACATAATTTCTGGATGAACGTAATCTTTTTGAAAATCTATCTGGTAAGAAAATCTAAGTGGTAAGTGTTAGCGATCTAGTGCGGGTTTGTTTCGTTATTGGAAAATGTGTATTAAATTTTTAATCCGTCATTAAAATTCCAAAAATTCTTGTTGATTTTCATGTACTAATTTAGTAATGATTGATTTAGTAACCATGTGTGGTAATTTTATATCACCGGTTTGGTAAAGTCCATACACGCATACTAATTTATTATTTATATTTTCGATGAAAATCGACGGCACCGCGAATCGAACCCGCGACCTACCGATGCTCTGAACTAGAGGCCAGTACCCTAAGCACTAGACCATCGCACCGATTTGAAAATAAAAATGAAAATATATATTTTTCGTCTCGAGAATTATTTATTGAGACATTGTCAGTAGTGGTGGCTGGGGGAAACGGTTTCTGGGGAAAACCTAACCGGTCGCCCGCCGACGCGACAACTAGTATATGATATTGATAGTCGCTAATCACTAATATTTTAAACATCGCAAATCAATTTAACAAGACCAAATTAATAAGTCCAAGGTAACGTGAAAGAAAAAGATCACCGATACAAAGCTTTTCCCCGGCACACTGGTCGATGTCCCGTCGTTATTGCAGGGTGCCGGTCTCTCTCCTCGTACGCACTTTGCCTCCACGACGTATTTCCAAAGACTCCGATTTTCAGAAGATCGCACGCTCGCGAGCTGTTGTCTCCACTTCGCTAATTTACTCGGCCCTTAGCGCTTATTCTTGACGCGCGGCAACCTCTGCCTCGAATTTTTCGATACTCGAAAATAATCGAAACTCGCCCGCGTGTACTCGCCAATATTAATGCACTTGTAAACCATTTTCGCAGGTTAATTACACAGGTACCTGGTTCTCAAGATATTACACTAAGGGTTTGGTTAAACATGTGACGGTCCTACATTCCATATAAGAAGACGATTCGAATGAGAGAAATATGTAGGTGACATTAGCGCAGTGGTTAGCGCTCTTACTTAGTACCTGAATAATCCGGGTTCGATTCCCGGTGATCACCATATATTTTCTCTCTTCGATACTTCGTCAGTCCATCGGCAATGCCAATATCTACACTTCCCCAAAATGTCCGCCAGGTCATTACATGGTGTCAGAAGGTACGGGCCCAAAAACGTCCTCAATTCCGCATTGTACCGATGGAGCACACACACAGATTCCCGCCAATACAGGCCTGGCACTGAAGAGCTACACCGCGGGTTTCAACACAGCCGAGGGAAGAGGTCCGACGTTGGATACAGGCTTCGCGTAGCATCTACGATAACTCCACTACAATCGCGGAACAGGAAACCTAACTCTGCACTGTCGACGAGGATGTCGAATACAGTGAAGGGGGGTGTGTGACGGCCCTACATTGCATATAAGAAGACGATTCGAATAAAAGAAATATGTAGGTGACATTAGCGCAGTGGCTAGCGCTCTTACTTAGTACCTGAATAATCCGGGTTCGATTCCCGGTGATCACCATATATTTTCTCTCTTCGATACTTCGTCAGTCCATCCGCAATGCCAATATCTACACTTCCCCAAACTGTCCGCCAGGTCATTACATGGTGTCAGAAGGTACGGGCCCAAAAACGTCCTCAATTCCGCATTGTACCGATGGAGCACACAAACAGATTCCCGCCAATACAGGACTGGCACTGAAGAGCTACACCGCGGGTTTCAACACAGCCGAGGGAAGAGGCCCGACGTTGGATACAGGCTTCGCGTAGCATCTACGATAACTCCACTACAATCGCGGAACAGGAAACCTAACTCTGCACTGTCGACGAGGATGTCGAATACAGTGAAGGCGGGTGTGTGACGGCCCTACATTGCATATAAGAAGACGATTCGAATGAAAGAAATATGTAGGTGACATTAGCGCAGTGGTTAGCGCTCTTACTTGTACCTGAATAATCCGGGTTCGATTCCCGGTGATCACCATATATTTTCTCTCTTCGATACTTCGTCAGTCCATCGGCAATGCCAATATCTACACTTCCCCAAACTGTTCGCCAGGTCATTACAAACAGTCGGCGAAATTATAACCCATGTACGAATCTCAAACCGGCTGGGTCTTGGCGCAGTACCGTTGCCAACGTTGACGGTACTGGCGAGTAATACTGGGGAGGTATTGTAACATTACAGACTCAACGCTGGCGCAACGTTGGGATGATCATACCGGTCCTATGTTTGCCCCTTGGTATTGGCATGGTACTGGCTAGCGGTACTGGTGAAGTACGTTGGGCCAGTACTGGACCAGAGTTGAACCGTAGTCCCGAGGAGAATCTTCAGTCTGTACAGTGCCAGTAAGGTTTTTCTAACGATGCCGGTGCTGGCAACTAATTCTGGTAAGGTACAACCGATACTGAAGAGGTATTGACTGAACGATGGCACAACTCCGGGATGATCATACCGGTCCAACGCTTACCTCACGGTATTGCGCCGACACTGAGTGTGAGCCGTTGGGCCGAGGTCCAGTTTCAGAAGCGAGCCAGTACCGAACCAGAACCGAATATTAATATTCATATTATTATTAAATTTATATATTACATAATAAAAATATGTTATGATATTAATTATATTGGTAATATTATTTTAGTAATATTAAAAAAAGAAAAAAAGTAATTCCTTTACAATTACAATTTTTCCGTGATGCTCCCTGAGAAGTGATGTGTGGGGATTTGAACCTAAGACCTATCGACCTACCTAACTACCTATCTACCTAAGAACGTACACGCTAACCACTAGACCAAACCGACTATATGGATTTCTGATACTAGACTTTCATAAAGGTTGCTTCGAGTATAACAATCACAGAAATATAGACGGATTTGAGTAAAAATATGCCACCCGGTATTTTCGAGGTCGCTGATTACGAATCTGATCTCAAAATTGAGAGATTCAAAATGGCGGAGCCAATATGGCGGACCGAAAATGCTAAAAGTAACGTGGTGTGAATAAGACTCCGTACCCGAAAGCTATTTATGTCGTTGACTACGAACCTTAACTGCACATTAGGAAATTCGAAATGGCGAATCCAATATGGCGGACCAGATATTAAAAACCGTTTCGATTTAGATGAAACTCAACACCCATAGGTTTTCGCAGTCCCTGATAACGAATCTGAATACGAAATTCACGAATTAAGTCACGGGTCCAAGATGGCGTATCGAAATGCAGAATTTCAAAATGGCAGACCAAAATGTAAACCGTAACTAAATTTCAATCAGAGACTGGATACGTAAAGGATTTCGATGTTACTTTATACGAATATGAATACAATTTTCGGCCAGCGTTGGGACAGTGTAACTCCAGTACTCTAACGAGTCTTGGATATCCGTCGACAATATTATAAAGTCTGTATAAAACATAAATTTCGGTGCAGTATAATGCCAGTACTTAGTTGTATGTCAGGCTGATACTAGCAAAGTTTGCTCTATAACAATAAAATAAGTTTCGGCCTAGTCCGGGCCCAGCACTCGGACAGCTCTCGGCGGTGTTCCGGCAATATATTCAACCAGTACAACGCACACCTGTTGGGACAGTATTACCCCAGTACTCAGTCGAATGCCAGGTTAGTATTGGCAAAATTTGCTTGCCGACAAAAAGACGAGTTTCGGCGAAGTGGGCTCCCAGTACTTGGACGACTTTCGCCGGTGGTCTGGAAATATATTCAGCCAGTACGAAGGACAACTGTCGGAACAGTATTATTTCAGTACTCAGTCGCATGTCAGGGTGGTACTGGCAAAGTTTGCTCGCTGACAATAAGATGAGTTTCGGCCTAGTCCGGGTCCAGCACTCGGACAGCTCTCGGCGGTGTTCCGGCAATATATTCAGCCAGTACAACGCACAACTGTTGGGACAGTATTACCCCAGTACTCCGTCGAATGCGAGGCTAGTATTGGCAAAGTTTGCTTGCCGACAAAAAAACAAGCTTCGGCGAAGTCCGCTCCCAGTACTTGGACGACTTTCGCCGGCGGTCTGGAAATATATTCAGTCAGTACGAAGGACAACTGTCGAAACAGTATTATTCCAGTACTCAGTCGTATGTCAGGGTGGTACTGGCAAAGTTTGCTCGACGACAATAAGATGAGTTTCGGCCTAGTCCGGGTCCAGCACTCGGACGGCTCTCGGCGGTGTTCCGGCAATATTTTCAGCCAGTACAACGCACAACTGTTGGGATAGCATTACCCCAGTATTCTGTCGAATGCCAGGCTAGTATTGGCAAAGTTTGCTTGCCGACGTTAAGACGAATTTCGTTGAAGCCCACGCCCAGTACTTGGACGAACCCCGGCTGAGTGCCGTCCATGTTATCATGGACGTACTGGCCACAAGTACTGACGCAGCATGGTGCCAATTGTTAATCGGTGATGTGACAACACTGTCCAACGCCACTTGGCGGCCAATTCCGTTTTAGTACTGGACCGTATTGGCAACTCTGGCAGTATATCAGAATTCGTACATGGGCAAAATAGAATGTTTATCGAGGGACAGGTTTTAACAAAAAAACGGAATGCTTTTATCGAACCAATGCCTTCCTCTGAAATAGGCATTTTCAAAATCGCGCTGCCTACTGGCTTAGGCATTATATTCGCATTAATGCTATTTCTGAAAAGTGCATGATATTGCCAATTCGTAACCGTACATACGTTATCAGCCTTTTGCATATGTAAGCATTGCTGATGGATAGAAAGAAGCGAGACGATTTATGTATCAGTAGAGCAAAAAAAAAACGAATAATATTAATGAAAAAAGTTGTCAAGCGAAAAATACATTTTTTTTGTATTATGAAAATAAAATACGTTTACAAACCAGAAGATTCCAATTTCTTTCTTGAGCTAATACTTAAAAGTAATCTTGAGGCATGCGACGGAAAGACTATAATATTCTAGTATCCCATTAAAGGAAATCCCATACAAATAACCCAAAACCCACACCTTACTTTGACTTCAGATTCGTAATTAGTTCAAGATTCAAAACCATCCAGCAATGCAGTTATGCGATACGTGTAACACGTATCGCACCAGTATGGTCACATTGCTGGACGACATGTCTGGCGACAGCTATAATAATTTACTCGGCAACTATATGACAGCTTTCTTACAAGCCATGGCCAGTACTGATTCGACTGGTAGGCCGAGTGTTGGTGATATTTTTTAGCCAGTAAGAACAATAAGTGTTGGGGCGTTATGACCCCAATACTGAGTCACAAGCCAGGCTGGTACTGGCAAAGTTTGCTCACCGACAATAAGACGAATTTTGTCCTAGTCCGCGCGCAGTACTCAGACGACTATCGGCAGTGTTCTTGCAATATTTTTAGTCAGGACAAAGCACAACTGTCGAGACAGTATTATTCCCGTACTCAGTCGCATGTCAAGCTAGTACTGGCAAAGTTTGTTCGCCGACAATAAGACGAGTTTTGGTCAAGTCCGTGCCCCGTACTTGGACGGCATTCGTCGGTGGTCCGGCAATTTTTTCAGCCAGTGCAAAGCACAACTGTCGGGACAGTACTGCCCCAGTACTCAGACGCATGCCAGGCTAGTATTGGCAAAGTTTGCTCACCGACAATAAGACGAGATTTGGCCAAGTCCGCGCCCAGTACTCCGACGACTTTCACCGGTGCTCCGGCAACATTTTCAGCCAGCACAAAGGACAACTGTTGGGACAGAATTACCCCAATATTGAGTCCTAAGCCAGACTGGTACTGGCAAAATTTGCTCACCGACAATAAGATGAGTTTTGTCCTAGTCCGCGCCCAGTACTCAGACGACTATCGGCGATGTGCCGGCAATATTGTCAGCCAGCACAAAGCACAACTGTCGGGACAGTACTGCCCCAGTACTCAGACGCATGCCAGGCTAGTATTGGCAAAGTTTGCTCACCGACAATAAGACGAGTTTTGGCCAAGTCCGCGCCCAGTACTGCGACGACTTTCACCAGTGCTCCGGCAACATTTTCAGCCAGCACAAAGGACAACTGTTGGGACAGTATTACCCCAATATTGAGTTGCCAGCCAGACTGGTACTGGCAAAATTTGCTCACCGACAATAAGACGAGTTTTGTCCCAGTCCGCGCCCAGTACTCAGACGACTATCGGCGGTGTCCCGGCAATATTGTCAGCCAGTACAAAGCACAACTGTCGGGACAGTACTGCCCCAGTACTCAGACGCATACCAGGTTAGTACTGGCGCAGTTTGCTTGCCAACAATAAGACGAGTTTCGTCCAAGTCCGTGCCCAGTACTTGGACGACCGCTGGCTGAGTGCCGTATATTTTGTCTTGGAAGTACTGGCCACCACTACTGGCGCGGTACGGAGCCAGAGGTTGATCAGTACTGTAACAGCACTGCTCAACGACACTTGGCGGCCGATCCCGTTCCAGTACTGGACCGTATTGGTAACTCTGGCAGTATACCTGAATTCGTACATGGGAAATAGCAGATCAAAATAAAGCATTGTAGAAAGATGATTAGTAGAAGCTCGAGGCGTGGAAGGTCCTATGATCGTTCTCGTATGACGTAGCTGAGTGGTGAGGGTAAACTGTGGAAATTCCACGCTAAAAGGATCTCCTGTTGTGCCAAAACTTTGATCAGCGCTGCTCTCCTCTCACGTATCTCGGCGTTGACATAAAAAAAAATATAAAACAATTCCTAGAAATTAGTAAAATATTCGCTTTCTCAATAAATTAGTCTTGGAGAATGGTCTGAGGAGCAGTCGTGAAACAGCGTGAGCACGAGAAGCTCTCGGGTACCCTGAGAAAAATTCAATTTTTGTAACACTTAAAAAAAACGCGTTACAATTTATATAAAAATTATATATTCTTTACATCGGTAGCTGTGGACGCGCGGTCGATGTGTGGCTTCGGCGGTCTCCAGAGTTAAGCAGCATTATTTGCACTCATAACTTGGATGGGTGACCGCTTAGACGCGCACTGGTTTGCGCGCCTACTGCTGAGCGGGAGACAGTTTCCAAGCTTCTAAGGAATAGTAGTGAGGAATACCCCATTCAATTTTTTTTTAATCAACATTTACATAACTGCCGACCCAAATAAATATTTCTTAGACTTGAATATATTTATTATTCAATAAGTATATTAATTACAAACAAAAAAATGTATTTGAGGTGAATGGAAGTCTAGTAGGTCGCCATTCAAATAAGAAATTTTATTTCCGATGCGTAGATTCTAGCCCAGTTAACAAGATCTTTTTTCTGGGTGTAGGTTCCAGATTTATGGTGCGAGATAGATGGGAAAATTCTCAGACTTGAATATATTTATTATTCAATAAGTATATTAATTACAAACAAAAAAATTTATTTGAGGTGAATGGAAGTTTAGTAGGTCGCCATTCAAATAAGAAATTTTATTTCCGATGCGTAGATTCTAGTCCCGTTAACAAGATCTTTTTTCTGGGGGTAGGGTCCAGATTTATGGTGCGAGATATATGGGCAAATAAGTGTCATAAATGTTTATATACATTCAACATACATTTCGTTAACCGCATGTCTTCATTGAAGGGTTCGCGGCGCGTGTTACACTCTACAGTTCAACATGTGGTCCGGTGAGAGACCCTTACTTGTATTTCTGGGAATCTATACTACCCGACCAGAAATTTGTTCTGGCTGAGGTCCGAGCCTCATCGGGTTTTCCTTAATTAGTAATCGGGCCCGGATAAGGCGGCTCTATCGGTCCTGATATGGCATGTAACGCCATTTCTGATCTAGCCATGATCAGGCTACAAATCCGGCCATTAACAAGCTCCTGATCTGGTTCATAGTAAAAAATGAGAAGGTCTAATATAAATAAAACACATAACGCCAGTTTAATTATTGAAAGTTTATGCTGGTACCATACCTGGTCGTGGAAGCTTTAAAAATGAAGTATTACTGTTTTATTTTTTAGCTAAACAAATTGACATATAAAGCACTGATAATCTCAAACAAATCGACAAATAATGGAGTTTTTAAAAATAGTAGAACTATCTTGTAGATCCAAAATATATACAAAAGTCAAGACGAAAACAGAATAAAAATAAAAGGAACAGTGTGGAGTGTTAAAAGATTTATGTACACATATATCCATGCGACTCTTCAATTTTTTAAATGTGGCGCGTAAAAAAAACGCAACGTCGAAAAATGTTTACGGTAGAATCAATCGATCGCAAAATGATGATTTTGGATATAAGTGACGCAGTCGCCGAAAAAATATATGCTGTTTCCCTTATACATGAATAATTGTGTAAAACACATACATAGAAATACAACTATTTCTAATCAATAGTATTACAATAATAAGCGATATTATACAGGAAACATCTCTCATTCATTGATTGTACACCGGTAATGCCAGCTATGCTCTTCCAGTACTCTGATAATTTCGTCTAAAATGGTGTATATTTTAAGTCAACCAGATTTGAATATTCTGGCTGAAAGCAGGGCCAACTCTGGCTAGCCCGACCAGGAGTGCCTGATCTCGGCATGATATCGAAAGCTGTAGTCCGATCACATTTGAAATGTTGTACCTATGCATGATCTGGGCGGGTCAGGACCTCGTTTAGCTAACCGGATCAGGAATGCCCGATCGGTGTCTGATCCCGACCTGATGGGGAGGAATATTTCAGGCTAGCCAGTTTTCAAATATTATACCGACACATTATCCAGGCAGGACCAGGGCCTTATTTGGCTGGCCTGGACAGGCATGCCTGACCGATGCCTCATCCGGATCTAATGGTACTTCAAGCAATTTGAAATAATTTCTGCTCGGGTAGCAGAATGCGACATTGGTGAGGGGCTCTCGTCTGTGTTGACAGCACTCTTTCTTAACGGCAGTATGTACACTCAGAGAAATCGTAATAGCACAGTCAACTATAAAGTGACAACTATTCATTTTTATTACATGCAACTATTGTTATAGTTACGATAACTACGAAAATAGTTATGGTAACGATTTGCTAGTTATAGTAACTATTTGATAGTTGTGTCAACCATAAAAAAATTGTTGTACCAACCATAAATGAATAGTTGTCACTTTATAGTTACTAATACTATAATTTTCTCTCAGTGTATACTTGTAGTTACATGAGAGGTAATAATGATGCAGATCCTTGCCTCGGTTTCTTATAATTTTGTTATTGATCTGTATCCTTCCGCTATTATCCAATATTATTTCTACACCGGTATTTTAGTCTTGCCTTGACTTTTTAAATATTTTTTCTTAATTTTATTATTTACTTTTTCAGTAAATATAAGATTAAGATAATATAAATATAAGATTAATATAAACATTTTCTGCACATTCATAAAAATTTTTACAACAATCTCTCCAATTTCCAGTCATCGATATTGAAGTTCGCACGAATCCTCTTCATTCCCAAAATTTTGCGTTCTTTTAAATCAGATACAATTTTTTTCGATATGATTTTTTATACAATTTGTCACGTATGTTAACTTCGCTTATCTCGACGTTACTGACAATCTTAAAAATACAGACACTGAATGCACAAAGAAAAATTCATTTAAAAAAGCTTCTTTCATTAAAAAAGAAAAATATAATTAAACTTATATGTTAGATGACATTAAAATACATATTTTAAGCTTCCATAAAAAATGCAGTACCACAGTTTTTCTTTTTGCACCTGATGTAACTATACATTTTAAGCCAAGAGCATTTTCAAGACGCTTCTTTGTACACGTAAACTCGATAAATTAACTATGTACATTTGTCCCCAGTTTTACGTCTTTTTCACAGGCGATTGACAGCTCTTTTCTCGAGTTGAAGATGAAACCGGAAAACGTGAAGCTATATTTATGTAGGCGTATTAGTGTGTAGAGAATTTTGGATACAGGGCTGTCGAGTGCGCAGAAGGGAAAGGAGAAACTCTTTGATAAATGTCTGTTGTCTGCTACGTGTGTAACGTACGACATACTTTGTCGTCGTCTCGCCGTCGTGCCTCGAAAGTATGGATGGGTAAAGGGCGAGAGACTTCTTATACGATAGGGTACCGCGTGGGCACCTCGAAAACGTGCGCCGCTTTATGTAAGTAAGTAAATGCAAGGCATATTCTCACAGCAGATATATATGGGGGATTCCATTTGAATTTTTCATACTCTGACCCTGAGCCCCTTCAATAATTTTGACAATTTTTTATCACAAAGTATGTTGAAAAAGAAAAGACACGAATTTTTTTATTTAGTGCTACAACGAATATTTCCGACAGACAATTTTTTGTAAAATTTTGATTTTTCGGTATATATGTTTTTAACGTTAATACCTTGGAACTGACCAGTCCCGTCAAATAATATCCAGGATGGCATTTGTTCAGTGTGCAAATAGCTACATAATGTACATAAAAAATTGTTATTTTAGTTTTCCATTGATTTTTTTTTTTTTGGTTTTTTTTTGGTTATTTCTTTTTTCTTGTCTTTGCTCGCCTCTCATCTTCACTTATGTATCGCCCCATTTAGGTCCAAACTATTTTTTGTACTTTTTCTCTGTCGGCTTTTTGTTTATACAGTCTTTCTTATTGTGCTCAGATCCTTAGGGGATGTAACATCTCAGGATCTTAATAAAAATCTAAATCTAAATTTTGTTATATGACGTTAAACAACAAAATATTGTTTTGCAAAAAATCCATTAATATTTGTAATTTTTATATACTTAGAGCAAAATTATATTTAAAATTACAACATTTTTGAGACCCTATGCTGACTGTCAGGTTTGGAAAAGTTCCATGCATTTGACGTAATAATTTATGATATTAAAATAGAATCTATAAGGATGTTTGCAAAATCTATGGACAAATCAATAGTGCGGATGTCGAGTGTTTAGGGGGGGGGGGTTAGGTCAAAAATATTTAAAAATCGATTTTTTTTCTGTGAAAACATTCATTTCCCTGTAACCTATGTATTAGTAATGTTATAAGCCGGATTTCGAAAAAATGGCCAAGTTCTACGGTACCATTCATATTTAATTTTCTCAAAATTTGTTAAAAATTATCAGAAAAAAATCAAATAATTTTTTTTTCTCTTCGGCAGTTTTGTTTAGTTAAGTATAAACTCTGAACCTACAAAATTTTTTGATATGATGCCGAAAAATGGCCGATTTCTGCAATATAACTGCTTTTTGCTTCCTCATAGAGGAAGCTTTGTTTTCATGAAATTTTTTTTTTTTCGAGATTTTCATGTCAGTATGCTTAGAATCACCTAAAACGTCGAGAAAAGTGGTTTAGAAAAAATGTCCGTATGTATGTATGTGTGTGTGTGCTGGGCTTCGAAAATTCAATCTCCTCTCACTCGGTAACCGTTCGAGCGATCCGGCTCAAATTTGGCACGCAAGTAGAGTAGCTGCCCCTCTTTGAATGTTGTGATTTTTGCCAAAATATGTGAAGTCATTAAGATTTTATGTTGATTTTAATTTGTTGAAAAAAGGGCGTGGTCGCTCTAACTTTCGTAAAAGTTCGCCGATTTGGCTAAATAGTTCTTCATAACTGAAGATATGTTCAATGTTGTATCGTATGGAATTTCGACGAAATCGGTAAAGCGGTTCGGATTTTATAGAATTTTGAATTTTTCGAAAAAAATAGATTTTGATCTAAATTACGTCGAATTTCAACAAATGAACAGAAATTTTGTACAGACGAAAAATAACATTCAGAAATGCCATGTACCAAATTTGGTGATGATCGGTAAAGTCGTTCGGATTTTACACCATTTTTCATTTTAAAAAAATGTAGATTTTCGCTATAACTTCCGGAAAAGTTGAGAAAGTACGACAAAAATTTGTATCTAATCAAAATTAGATGTAACGGTGTTTGCAGAGGTGATTTATAGCTGTATAAAACACCTCTGCAAAAGAGACACAAGGTATAAAAAAAAAGATGCAAAGTAGAACCTTGCACATTGCTTCCTCATTATTTTTCGCTATGAGCTAATACTCCACTTTGATGTAAAATTTTAGCTTGTTACATCGTGCCGTTCGAGAATTATGGGCAATTAAATTTTGGTACTTATGGGCATTAGAAATTTGAAAACATGTGTAATCGAAAAAAAAAAAAAATTAACGTTGCACACGGGTATAAAACGTTGCACTATATTTTTATTATGTACAAAGTTTTGGATTACTTCCTGCAATTTTTTGTAAGCTAGAGCGAAAGCGCTAATTAAAAGAAAAATTAAAACCACGTAAAATCCAAACTGCTTTACCGATCTAGTTAAAATGAAATAGTAAACAACTTTGAATGTATTTTTAGTTATGGAGAACTATTGAGAACAGCTGAATCGTCAAACTTTTATTAAAGTTTAAGTGAAAACGATAATTAAAAATAAATAATCCGAAATCGCGTGAAATCCGAACCTCCTTTCCGATTTAGCTCAAATTCAATACCAAACAACATTAAAAGTACCTGCACTTTTGAAGAATTATTTAGCAAAATATCGCTAATCTTGCGAAAGCTAGAGTGCGCACGCTCTGTTTTGAAAAAAATTCAAAAAGCCATGAAATAAAAATTTCAAAAAGAATCAAAGAAGAGCTGTTGCTTCACTTGTATGCCAAATTTTTTCTAAACCACTTTTCTCGATGTTTTGTACCATTTTGAGTGTCCTGACATGAAAAATACGAAAAAATTTTCTTCACGTAAACAAAACTTCCTCTATGCGGAAGCAAAAAAAAACAAGGATGCAAAGTAGAACCTTGCACATTGCTTCCTCATTATTTTTCGCTTCTTACAAAGCTACCTCTATGAGGAAGTATGTTATTCAATTTTTGGCTTCCTCATACAGGAAGCTTTATAGAACCCGAAAAATAATGAGGAAGCACTGTGCAAGGTTCTACTTTGCATCCTTGTTTTAATTACATAAATATACATGTTGTGGATTCGCTTTTTCTATTTCGTTATTACGTTATTTCGTAATTATCAGAGCGTTTCCGAAAGTGAATGTGATAATGTATATTTTTTTAAATAATTCAACATTCCATAAAATCAAAAATTTCATACCGTTCGTCACTAAATTATACATATATAATGGCTGTATATTGTTTCATTTATATACAAAATTTAAGCTCGCTATCTTAAGTTTTGCAAAAGTTACAATAGAGCGATAATGTCAATTTTTTGAAAAATTCAAAACATCATAAAATTTTTACGGTTCAACCGATCTTAACCAAATTCAATAGCGATCGCCGGCGTATGAAAGCTCACATTCATACCAATTTTTAGATCAATATCTCGAAAATTGAAAGAGTTATCGCGTAAACAGACATTTTTCAAAAAATTCAAAAACGCGTAATAATTTAACGATGAAGTGGATTTTAACAAAAATTTGTATGAACGATGAGGCTTGATCCCTCTATCTATGGTCCAAATTTCAGCTTGATATCTCAAGGCCTTCTCGAGTTATAAAGGTTTACATTTTTCGATTGTGTAACATACACACACACATACACACACACACACACACACACACATACAGACATTTTTTCTAAATCACTTTTCTCGATGTTTTGGACCATTCTGAGTGTACTGACATGAAAATCTCGAAAAAAAAATTTTTCACGAAAACAAAGCTTCCTCTATGAGGAAGCAAAAATATTGAGAAGGTAGAAAAAAAATAGCTGAACTGACAGAGAATGACTCATATACGCATCAGTACCATACAGTTATAGATATATACAGAGGAAGATGGTACGTGGCCGAAAGTCGAGAAAGTAATAACCGAATCCAATATTCGTTCCCGTTCAAACGACGACGAGATCCGTTGACAAAGAATGAAATTCGCCTTCGTAGACTGAACTGTCACCACCAGGCAGGAGAACTACCCTGGTACACTATCCCCTCCCATCTTTTTCCGATCTCTCGACCTTTCTTTCGTATACATGCGTGTATACTACTTGTATATACATATATGGATAAAGTACTCGACAGCGTATCTGATTTCGACCTACAAGACACCCACTCCCTTCCCCCCCCCCTTCCTGTCTTGAATCTCATCTTTTCGTTTTTTCCTTTGAGTGCATCGAGAATGTCGCAAAGCTTCGGACATCCGCCACCGTGGATTCATTCTCGTTTCCTATATAGCTTGGAGAGATTTCTCGGTACTATTGAATATTGTAGCTTTATAAATCTCTCGAAGGTGCTAGAGAACGGTTCACTGCATTGAAAATATACTCCAAGTGGATTTGATACTGCGGTTGAATTTTTGGAGTTCGATAAATATGGTAGAAGTAGTATCATTTCGACACTGAGGAAAAAAAAATGTCTGAATGAACTAAATCGGCATGATTCGTTGAAACGAATTTTCAGTTGGTATAAAAAATATTTTGGTAATTGCGAATATATTTTAGACAACTGGATCTAATTATTATTGAAGAAACTAAGTATTTGGTTGTCCTCACGAAAAATTCGTTCGAACGAGGCTATACGCCGATGTAGTTCATTAAAACATTTTTTTCTCAGTGAAAGAACTCGTAAAATAAGATTGCTCAGTGTAATGACATTTTTTGTTGTTGTTGATAACGGAATTTTAAATACAAACTCAACAATATGTTGTCGCGGTTTCTTTCATCCAAAAATGTTATGTCGTTGAGAAAAATATCGCTTGGTTATCAAGAGATACCGTAGCGTCTCGATGCCAAATGCTTAAAGAAAAGTTTTTAACGATTTTAACTATTCCTTTGGTTTCGTGCAAATTATCTGTAGACAGCAGGTACCAATTGTTTGATTTGTTTTACTCAATCTACTCGATATTTTGACTTGGAAATAATTATAAATTTAGAGGTGCCTTGAAACGTGAAGTCGCAGATCAAATATCATGCCAACATAAGAATTACAAAAGGAAAATATGGATTTTAAAACATAAGTTGTTATTCATCGTAAGGGGATGCTAGAGAAGATTTTATTACCGACTTTGGCTGGTAAAAACAGGTATTTTCGTAGTTTTGATTATTCTTCGTTAATACGCTACACACATGCTTCAAATTGTACACGATTGTAATATCAACATAAACGAGTGGACGTACATTCGAGTATTTGGTGAAAACGTACAATAATTGAAAAAAATCGTATATTAATAAACCTCCCGAAGTCAAAATGGCCGCCAGGGATTGACAGCATCGCCTATTTGGTAAGATATAAAAGATTCTGGAACTCACATACCTTAAATCGAAATTCTTTAGCGTTTTCTGAATATTCTACGGGCGTCGAAAAGTCATCTACACAAAAGGAATCCACGCAAGACCCACTGATCGCGAATGAAGTTTCCCGATTAGAACACAATTGGCGTCAATGTAGTCTATTTTCTTTTGGCAAAAGCTCCGAGCCTTTGCAACGCGACCGTAGTATACACTATACATGGATTTGGCTTCTGTATTTGACATTCTGATGGTTTTCGAATATTCAGAAATCATTACAGAATTGACGTCCGGTCTGATTTTACACATCTAATTTCCAGAAACAATTAAATCTTACGGCAAAGGTCAACTGACATATCGTGTGCGGCCATATTGCTTTTCGGGAGATTCAGTATCTTTTGCCAAAAGTATACAGACTACGTCGGCGCCACCTGTGTCCTGATCGAAAAACTTACCGACCAAAGTCGGCAAAAAAATCTACTCCAGTATCCCCTTAAGGAGAAAGAAAATGTCATGAAATGTCCAAAAAAAGGTATATTTTCAAATGTTTTTATATTTTCTTTATGACTTACTCAGATTGTCATTGAAATTCTTCCATATTTGTAATCATCGGCACACGTTCGATGAGAAAAGCCAACATATACTTATATATTAATTAGAAAACGCTTACAAAAGCAAGAAAATTCATTACTTTACGCTCGATTTAACTACTAAACTACAATTTTATGTCTCTAATTTCTTAAAATATTAAAATGTGTTAAACGTTAATGAAAAAAATATACTATTGGATACAATCAATATTTCAGGCATAATGTATTTTTGTAATATATCAGCATTGCAGAGATAGAATTTTTTTTGTTGCTACTCATATTTGCAAGAATATTTTATTTTCACGTTGATTTTTATTTAAAGAATCGCGTAGGTTTGAAAGTGGTCGCAAAAAGGCCACAGTCGACAAGAATGAAAGTAGTGGCAACGTCTTGTGTCGACAGAACGATCGTTCTGTCGACACGAGACGTCGTGTCGATCGAACGTCATAAGGATATTGTAATCATACAATTAAATTAAATTTTAATACTTTTCGATAAGACGCTACCACGTCTCCTACTCAATAATTAATTTTCTACATTCTCACAGAGTTCAGGAATTAAAATAAAATGAGATTTCGTACCTACTATAGATTGTCCTACATTTGACCAGTGTTATTAAAAAGTGATTGGCAAAATATACACAACAGTACATTTCAATACCAGGGAGACAAAATACTTTTTTTGCCGATCGCATATATATAGTACAAGCCGAAGACAAGTATTATAAATACGACGAGATACATGGATGATCGACTATTGGCGGCTAGGTTAAACAATGAATGCTTCTTTGTTTAAGGGGAGGGAGTCAGGTAAAAAAAATTCAATTTGAAAATTCAGTATCATCCAAATTCTCTTGCATATATAAATGACCAATGAACTATATTGTTGGTACTCGTTGAAAGAATTTTTTCCTGTCGTCTGACTTGCGTATATCTTTCAATATTATCTTAAGCAAAGTTCTTAGTTTTTCCACTCTGCGCATGATTCAGGCCAAACTGCTAGTCAGATTGGACTAATTGATGTCTCATTTTCTTCTTCTAAAAAAGATACATCGGCTGAGTGGAGCAAACTATTTTTTTCATTCTGAAAGCAAAGTTAATCACTGATTTAGAAAATAGAATAAAATTTATTTAGAAATCATTATGTCACTTAGAAAATATTACCTTTTATTAACATTTCTTCCACTTAATCGGTATATCTTTTCATCAAGAAGAAAATGAGACATCAACTACTCCAATCTGCCTAGCAGTTTGGTCTGAATCATGCGTAGGGTGGAAAACCTAAGAACTGTTACGTCCACGTGGTAAACTGTCCAGAGTCGCACGATACGAAATCGTAACGGCTGTCTCTCTTTCGAGTCAAGGCATTGGCCCTTTACATTACTAAGCCTACCATTTAAACAAAAGATCTTTGCTTTCGTAATCATAAATTAGTATCGTAAAATAAGATTTTCTTCGGCGAATGTAACGGAGAGTTTAGCTTGCCGGTACTAAGGCATCGCGTTGAGCTACAACGGATTTATCTCATATGATAGGTTTATCCCTTACTGATGAAGGGTCATCTGAGTGTATCCGGTCTGATATGTCGCGAATCATTAGACACTTCTACCGCCTCATCGACACGTGATAAGACATCGCCTCTCCCTGCACCTTGCAGCGAGACGCATCGCGAGACGGAGGATGATCATCAGAAGTCGTTTTGATCCGATCAAGTACAGACCCACTCTATGCCTCAATTGGCTGCCTTGCTAATTATAAAATATCAGTAACGGGATAATAGAGACTCTAATATTGAGAAGCTATTATTTGTATTCGATAAAAGTGATAACTGTGAATACCCACACAGAACATATCGACCATGGTACGTCTTTTGAACATCCATGGTGGATGATTCGATCGTCTCGGGGACATCAATGGACATCCAGCGCATAACCACAGAAGGTGTCAATCGTCACCAACTCTATGTAATATGACCGGTCTTTGAACGGACCAGTGGGTATATAATAGACGTATATCATAGTACATTATGCTACAAGGGAGGGAAGAGCGCGATTTTCACCGAGTGCGAGGTTAGCTGCCCGAGCAAAGCGAGGGCTGCTCGAGCACGAGGTGAAAATTGCGCTCCCTCCCGCGTAGCATACGATCCTTTTCTTCCGATTTCGTTGAAATATGACGTGATTTCTGTCGCTGAAAAGCGAGAGGAAAAATTCGACGATACCTGGCCGTGAGCCGTATGCATGGGCAGCGGGAAGATATACGAGGCAAGAGTCGCTCGGGCATCGTGGCCTCTGTTTTTGCGCGCTTCGAGGCTCGCAGCACGAGCGCCGCGGTACGCGGAGGTCCCGCTGAGAACCTCGAATTGGGCGAAAATAGGGGGCAAGATGCCCTAGGGAGTTTTGGCTCGTACATCTTGCCCGCTGCACATGCGCACTGCTCGCTGTCAGATATCGGCGACTTTCCTCCTGATTTTCAGGGACGGAATCACGTTATTTCAGCGCAGTCAGGAGAAAAATATCTTACGGTTGTCATCGATTACGTGAAAACAGCTGTCCATAAGATGTTCAATGAACATATATTCTGACGTAAAATGTATGTCTAATAAACATCTACGAGTATGGTCAAGGGACGAGCATATTACATAAAATTGGTGTTAATTAGTTAATTAGTGCTAAAAGTGATGTTCATTCGAAATGCAACTGATGTTCTATGGATATGGAGTACAACGTCCATTATGCACATGTCCAGCTGATGCACCAAACGGGCTGCTATTCAATGTGGTTTTTCGGATATCTGTTGTATGGTATGTCCACTCAACGATCTTGCGGGTCATTCATTCAGAGTCCTGCCGCGGCCATCCAATAGACATGCCCTTTACGACCATTAGATACGTTTCCGCGAAGACAAAGTTTGAACATACATTAGATGTCCAGTTGAAGTATTGACGGTGCAGCTATACAATGCGGTCCTCTGGACGTTTAGTGTATGCCCACCTTATGGCCCTGATTGACGTTCATTTTTCATCATGCAGAAATGATGCAATGGACGTTCTCGGTTCATCTATCAAATACATATCCTTGTAGATGAATTTTGATCGTCTACTGGATGTCTCTTTAAAGTACTGCAGATTCATCTAACCGAGGTATTCCTCTTAATGTTCTATGGACATCCATTTTATATCCATTCCGACCGATCGTGGATGTGGACGTTTTACGGACCAATGGACCATTCATGGACGTCCAATGGACAGTACGTTCTGTGCGGGTAAAAATCTGTGTTCGCTCATAAATCGTGATCCTTCTCCTTCGCGTAAAGCCCGAAGAGATGTTCCTGATTCGCGGAAAGCTCTGATTCTTCGTCTGCTTCGCGTCGTACTCATCAAGCTTCGTCACTCGCTCTTCGAAGACATCATCTATTTGCTGTAACTGAAGTCCAACAAAACGAGACCTTTAATCTGCATTTCGATAAGTATACTCCTACACACGGTGCTCGACTCGCTTCTTACGTTAATCCTGCCTCTGATAATCGAAGGAAGACTGCGCCGTCTATAAAGACACCATTGAGCTACAGACCTATTGTTACGCGTATTACCATCTAACGACGTAATACAGCCTTGAATGGGCTTTACCAAAAACTTAACCTGGCGATTCGAAATCCTTAAGTTATTTATTATGACGGGTTACCTTGTGATGTGCATTTTTCACAAGGGCAGAGTTGATAATCAGCGCTAGTTGGATTCGAGTCATTTTCACATCAGGGACGGAGGCCTCGCCATGCACTAACGTCGACTTATGAATGCGACGGAGACTCAATGATAGACCGAGTCCAAATTGACCAGGGTGTAGAGTAAATGGTTTGTTCGTGAAACGATACGTACTCAAAATGATTGAACTTTATTTAAATGCTGTTGATTGCTGGAGTACAATTTCTTTCAGACGTTTACGAAATCTTAGTCTCGCAGAGCTAAAGTACAGAGTCTCGTTGAAGAGCTTTGTGCGCTCTCGTAATAGCAAGACGGTAGGGTGAAGAGTAACTGATTTCTCTTAATAATCCTACGCTTATATACTATTTTTCTATTTATCGTTAAATTAAAAGTTGTAGTGGGAGATGTTGTGGTCCAGGAACGGATGTTACGGATGCGACGCTTCTCAGAATATAATATAAACTAGGGAATCTAGCAAAAGGGTTACCGATACATTTATGGTATACGCGTCAAGAAGAATGTCGTTTAGTGCGGGTGATAACGTTATTTGGACTTTAGACGCGTGCCTTCGTAGATCTCAAGGGGGCCTGGGAAGTTAGCCGCTTGAGTAAACACACGTACTCTGTTGCTCGGTGAGCGCGTGCAACGAGGTCAACGCATTATTAGTGGGTACGGTGTGTAGTGCGTATATGCGTATAGTGTAGCTTTGATTTCTTATTTTAAGTATTTCGTTTTAATATGTGGAAGGTTACGTGAGACGTAACAGAACTTAGCTTAAGATAATATTGAAAGGCATACGCAAGCCAGACGACAGTAAAAAATCCTTTCATCGAGTACCAACAATATAGTTCATTGATCATTTTTATATGCAAGAGAATTTGGATGATATTGAGTTTTCAAATTTAATTTTTTCCCTGACTCCCTCGCCTTAAACATTTCGACCCTGGGTTCTCTTCAATAAATTATTTTATTCTTTAATTATTGTGTTTGTTCATATCGTTTTGTGTCTGTCGGGCATGGTGTTGTATCTGTTACGTCCGGGTAACACAACAAATACAATTGCCCTGCTTTGGACCTTAACCGAAGCTAATTAATCCGGGATTGGGCTAAAAACGGCTTCACATTATTGAGACTTTGATTCTTGAGATTCCTCACCGGAGCGAGATAAAAGTGCGCGTTGGTTAAATTTCTGTATGTGGAGTTAATAAAACTTCAAAGTTTGGAGAAATCGCGGCGGCCCGCGCAAAACTCCGTACTCGTCAGATTTAGGAAAGACTTAGTGAGAATTCGCGGCGTTCCGCGCAAAACTTAGTCTTTGTGTACGTGAGAGCTCGCGGTGGTCCGCGCAAGACTCTAAATATTGTGTGTGGTGTATTGGACTTAGAGAGATCGCGTAAAACTCCAAGTCGTGAGGGTTTTTTGAAAGGACTTAGAGTAATCGCGGTTGGCCGCGCAAGACTCTAGTTTTGCGGATTTTAGGAGGGACTTAGAGAATTCGCGGTTGGCCGCGCAAGACTCAAGTCCAAAGGATGTACCAGAAAACTTTTTAGTTTTCATCTTACCACTATTTATTCACATGACTGGTTGGAGATGTTGTTCGTTGAGTACAAAATTAGAACTGAACAAAAATACAAAAATTGTGATCTTATATACTAGTGCTGCGAACCTTTGATGTTACGCAGGTTTGGGAGAGGGCAGTTTCTTTAGACTCTAATTGGCCGGAAAAACTCCCTTCCCCCACTTTTTGAACAGATTTCTTTATCTTAAAGTCAGTGCGTTAATTTTAGGAGTAAGGGAGGCCGAGTCTCTCGCCTCTGGTTGGCCGAAAGTCACCGTCTCCTACTTTCTTGGGTTTGCGTGGAGCTCCCCCTAGTCTGCGGACTAGCAGAGGGCCTCACACGCCTACTGTTACTGTTTTTTCTGAATTTCCCTATTTATCGACCGTCTGCAGGGTCCTTTTCCTAATTTCCCTACTTGGTCGACCATTGACTGTAGGGCCCTTTTCCGGGACATACAGTGGTGCTCGGAGGGTTGCCTATTTTTGGGGTAAGGGTACGTCGGGACGTAACATATCCCGGGTAGAAATCTGTCAGGGCTTGCCTTATCAGGATCAGGCCCCGATCAGGGAATTCCACGGCTAGCCCTATTATGGAAAGCGTTGCTTGGCCCTGATCAGGCGATGCCACGGCTAACCCTATTATGGAAAGCCTTGCTTGGCCCCGATCAGGCAATGTCACGGCGAACCCTATTATGGGAAGACTGACGAGGGCGTGATCCGGCGCAATTCGGAGCCGCCCTATTAGGTGTAAGATCAGGCAACCGTGAAATTGCGCTGATTAGGCTGGCCTTACGAGTGCCTCATTTCCTATTTTGTTCCGTGTGACTCAAAGTAGAATTCAGGCAGGTATCATATTCCATACTTATTATACTTACGGATTGTTACCGTAGAAATAATTGATGACGTCTGGTTCCAAATAACCTTTTGAATCGAAATTGTTCGTCGGCAGTCAAATTGACAATCCCGAGTAGAAATTCTATCACGGGTGCCTGAGGACTAGTCAGGCCGCGATTGGGAAAACTTAAGGCTTGCCTTTCTGTGGAATGCCTTACAGGGACCTGATTTGGTGCGGAGAGAGGTGTCTGATAATACCCAAGCGCAACCTGGTGTGCATACTTTGGTCAGGAAGCCGTACGCGGTCCTGATTAGATATACATTATCATTCCGTATTAACCCCAGCGCCATCTTGTGCACCAATTTTGGTCAGAAAACCGTACGCGGCCCTTACTAGATGTATGTTCCGATTCTTTATTATTCATTTCGCGAGTTTTTTTAAGGTTACATTACAATCGAGAAGTCGGAGCAAATTTGGCACGCTTTAACTCAGCTTTCTGTGTTTCTCACAAAAAAAGATAAGTACCTATAGTTTCCATGTTTCCAGAGGTACAAAAAGAATATATGTATATTTGTTTAACATTAAATGTTTTATGAAACTTTGTTTAAGTTGAAAAGCTTAAAGTAATAAAGAAAACAAATATATAACACGCGTTTTAATTCATTTATGAATTTCCTGCCTGGAAAGTTCCAGGTAGGATCCTTACTCGAGTCTGATCACGACTCGAACAGGTATCCTGATTACGGCCTGAGCAATTTCCCCGATTATGGCCTAAACAGTTCCCCGATCATGGCCTTAACAGTCTCCCTGATCATGGCCATATCAACCACGATGTTACGTATTTGGCAGCGGGCCTGGTCCGGTTGCCTTGACACTGCCTGGTACACGGAAAAAAAGACTTGGTTGGAACTACCAAGTGCTATGATTATATATGCGCCAGACAATTAATTGGTTAGACCAACCAAGTAATTTGTTAGGTGACCAATTTCTTGGTTGGTCTAACCAAGTCACTTGGTTGGTTTACCAAGTCACTTGGTTAGTCTAACCAAGAAATTAGTAGCCTAACCAAGAAATTAGTAGCCTAACCAAGAAATTGGTCGGTCTAACCAATTAATTGTCTGGCGCATATATAACCATAGCACTTGGTTGTTTCAACCAAGCTTTTTTTTCCGTGTAAAGAACTGTGGCCTACCTGATAACGCCCTTGTTGCGCCAGTATCAGAATTTCTACTCGGGATGCTCGCAGCGTTCGTTGCCACGGATACGCCGGTGTCAAAACATAACCTTACTTTCGCATTCTTGGAATATTAGTGTCAGGTCAGTCAAATTAACTGTTTAAATTTTACTGTTCCCAAATATTGTTTGTCCGCCATCTTGATGTTATAAGTTTGAAGTTTAAATTTATAATAAAACCAAGATTGTTCATTTTCGCTCGACATTATTGAACCCACCATATTAACTTTACGATTGAACTGAGGTATCTCAACATTCCATTCCAAACTGACTTATCTCACGATCCAGAAACAAACTAACGTATCTCAAATATTATTATTCAATTTACGTAACTCGGAAGGCATTTTGTAAAAGCCTAACTCAATTCAAGCATTGAGAATTAATGTTTATTATGACAACAGCCAGCTTCTGGCTTACGCGAAGTTTGCAGCATTAATTGAGAGACAAAAACATATCGATCACAAAACGGTGATTGAACCGATTATAATTAATTAGAATTGGACAGTAGTTAATCACCTTCATCCAGTTAGGGCTTTTCAGAATGCATTCCGAGTTACGTCAGTTCAATAATTATATTTGAGATAAGTTAGTTTGTTACTGAATCGTGAGATGAGTCAGTTTGGAATTGAACTCTGAGATACTTCAGTTTGAATAACTTCCGTGAGTTACTTCAGTTTCATTAGGAGCCATCGATGTGTTGTGCTCCTTTTTGTGACAAAACCTTTAAACAAAGAAGCATTCATTGTTTAACCTAACCGCCAATAACCGATCATCCACCTATCTCATCGACATAATTCGGCCACTGTACCAATAACATCAAATTTATAAATACGACGTCGAAAAACTGCGGGAAATTGCGGACTTCATAAGCGACAGCGTGCGAAAAGTGCGCTTTTCTAAACGGAGGACCGAAAATTTATTATTTGGTCTCCATTTTACTGATTAACTAAAATCTATGACTACTTTTTTTAAACTCAAAAAAGTCTTTAGACTATTAATATAGATCGGAAAATATTTGGCACAAAAATACCTAAGCTATTATAATAAATTGAACTGCAGTGCATTCATTTTTCAAAAAAAGTTCGACATTCTCCGGACAAAATTTCTATTCAACAAATTATAAAATCATCAATAAAAGTGACACGCGTCGTCATGCAAACTTGAAATCTCCGACGAGACATCCCCTTATGTAAAACACAGTTTGATGATCGATGTACAAGTTATTACCTTGGAGGCACTTATCGACATTCGAAAATCTCTGGAGAGAAATCGTTAATCATGCCAAAGATACGAATATTTAGACACATCGAAAGATTGAAGAGAGGAAATCTGTCAACCACTGAATAATTTGTTGGAAGGAAAATGTCGCTTTATCGATGAATACCAAGGGTCTCAACCATTAGGCCATGAGATGAAAAACAAAAGAAGATAAAATTCTTTTACTATTAGACTATTGAAGCACAGTAGAGTTTCTTCTAGACAAAGCCACTAAATTCAGCTTGAGAACGTTTTGTACACGAGTTGGAAAACGAAGGTACAGGAGAAGAAAAGCATTCAGCGAGATCGGCCGAGAGGAAATTACATTCCAATTGTTTCTGTCCTATTCTCGCTTTATATAATAGAGTCCCTTTCGTTGCGACGATTATATTCGCCGGTGTATTGACTTGTTAATTCGCGCTCGTCCTCGTCTTCGAGTTTCCGATGGGATTATTGTTTTCCCGGAGCTTCGAGCTCGAAGCTTCGTTTGACAGAAGATTATTGCCTGCGACTACTTGCGAGAAAGTGAAGGAAGGAAAGACAACCCAAGCGGTAGTAGATGTTTGCCCCAACGGTTCAGGGAAATTGATTCCCTTTCAATTATATCGAACAATCGATTTGTAATGAATCGAACGTTATCGGGTAGTTGAATTGTTCACGACGAAGAGAAAGGTTAAAGAAGATTTTACAATAAGGTGGAGGCTGAGTTTCTTTTTCTTTGTATCTAACAATCGCCTTCGGTGTTGCTTTTTGTAAACATACAATAACTAAGAGATTACAATAATTTTGAATGGAATAAAGAATCAACATATTGTGATTTTATATCTTTTGTATTTATGATGATGTGGATATGTACAATATTTCGGAAATTATTTATTTGTGAATAGTGTAGATTTATTGATTCTAGAAAAATAACATTTTTCTTACTTGTCAAAAATCATAATTGCTGTAGAGTTTTACTTATTGCATTCTTTGCAAACTTACACTATTTGTTTATTTATCTCATAAATAATTTGATATACTTTTTTTTACATACCGACGTCTTGGTAAAAAAATTATAAATCTTTGATTACAAAGAAACCAAATTCAGCATGTCTTTTTACAACAACAAGTTTTTCGGTTTTCGCTAAAGAATTTTTGAATGTGTTTGAAAATGATTTATAAGAGATTCTTCAAGCGTGAAAAGTTGAGAAAGAAAAAACTTTCGAGACGGGTTTGTTGATAAAAGAAAGCAATCGCCTCATGCAATATGGAGATGAAAAAACACGAAGGTACAGCTGCGACCCTGATATGCTATGGGTCTCTTCGAGGCACGTAAAAAACTCTATCTCCAATTGTCACATCGCTTTTCTTCACAATTCTCCATTCACCGGTTCTTTCGACTTGGAAGCAGCGTATTGCGAATCCATATGGTATTTCATCGTTAATCTTCACTTTCGCGCCTCCTTGTCTCCGCATCATTTTTACCACTCTGCATTTTATCATCTGCAAGATTTTAATAACAATAATGACAAAAAGTTATTAATAAATTAGACTAAAAACAGTTAATAGATAAGAAGATTTGAATTTTTATTTTCTATGTATTTAATTTTTATTAAAACAGCGCCACCGCAGAAGAACAGCGGTCTTCTTCGTAATTATTGAAAAACGAATATGGCAAATAAATGCGTGAAACCGTTTAGACGTGTTCTTCATTACTAGACAAATATAATAAGTAAAACCCAGCAACAATTAACAAAAACTTTTTAATATAGTTAAACAATATCCCGCGCAGAAAAAAAGAATCTGGCCGAGATTCTTAAGAAGAGACTCTCAGCGAGAATCTCGGCGAGAATCACGATTGCGCGCCGAACCGAGATTCCTTTTAAATCTATCTGAGAATCTCGCTGAGATTCTAGAGAATCTCGGTCAGCTTCTTACCGAGATTCTTTAGTGGGTAGCTGAAAATAAAAAGAATCTCCATCAGAATCTCGCCCAGCGTTTTGCCGAGATTCTTTAGGGATTCCCCGAAAATAAAAAGAATCTCTATTAGAATCTTGCCGAGATTCTCTAGAATCTCAGCGAGATACTGATAGAGATTCTTTAGTGGGTAGCTGGAAATAAAAAGAATCTCATCGACATTCTAGAGAATCTCTATCAGAATCTCGTCGAGATTCTACAGAATCTCTATTAGAATCTCGTCGAGATTCTAGAGAATCTCGGCTAGCTTCTTAGCGAGATTCTTCTTATTTTCATTTTCATCGAAAATGAAAAGAATCTATATAAAAAAAATTCTTTACGAATATTTTAATATTGCTAACCCTAATTTGTTAGTACATCAACGAAGGTTAGACCCCTCATATACAGTCCAACTCAGAACAGCTTTGCAGTCTTAAGGTAAACGCCCCAATAGCCGGCCATCTTAGAGAACAGGAAACTGTAAAGTTATATTTCTTATACTAAAATGACCTTTCTATAATTGTAACCATAACTAATGCAAAGCTTAGCTTTTCTACTTTTCGAAAAGCATCCATTAATTCATGTCAGGGGTATAGTTTTTTGTTAAAGTTAGGAAACAATTGAGAAAGTCGATGGACTAGTACCCGACCACCGATTTCAGGTAATGTCTAAATACCCGACCAAGCATGCCCTTATACGCAACCACCCGCCGATACGAGGCTATGCGATTCGTTGAAACTTCATTTTATTTCTTAAATTACACGCAACGTTTGGGATAATTTATGATAAATAATAATTAATAAAAAGGCTCACCGTGACGTGCAACCGGCTTCAACTTGCCATAGAGGTTATGTTCGCTGAGTTTGTGTTGGCCGGGAATAGGCCGCGGTTGGACATCGGTACAGCATACTGCGAATGCGCCCCAATAGCCATCCATGGAAATTGACGACTTAGCAGTGGTTTTTCGCTTATTTTAATGGAAGATTTATAAAGTCTATTTATTCGCGAATACCACAAGCCACGAATTATTGTGGAAATCGTGAAAATAACAGCGTCATAAGGTTAATAACGTTACGCCAATTCTTAACGAACTGGCTAAAAGATATGCGCCGATCCTTTGAGCGGCGTCTGCAGTGCACAATATCTTTAAAAAACGTCAACAAAAAAATTAGTGACTATTTTTATTATTGGCCTATGCAGACATAAAGAATTGCAAAAATGATAGCACTAGTTATTTATTTATTTCATATTCATAATTTCTTAATTTTAGTCAATATTTGTGTCAGTGGTTGGAGACTGGTACATGGTTGGGTGCCGGGGCGTTTACCTTATATACGTTCAGACTTCACTTGCGAGAAACGCTTCGGCCGCTCGCCATCTAGTGGCAACGTACGAAACACTTATATTCAATACTCCGCTAGATGGCGAGCGGTCGAAGCGTTTCTCGCAAATGACTTGAAGTCTGAACGTATATAAGACTGCAAAGCTGTCCTGAGTTCGACTATACACGATGGGGTTTACCCTTCATTGACGTACCGACACCAAGGAAAAGCAACAGCAGGTTTCGCTCGATTCCTCTGAAGAATTTCATTAAGATTTTTTCAACGATTTTTCTATTTAAGGGACGGAATTTTTTCACGATTCTCTTAAAGACGCTTTTCAAGATTCTTTCGAAGATTCTTTAAAAGATTCTCAGAACGCTTTCGGATGGAAAGAATCTTGAAAAGAATCCTGGAAAGAATCTTACTCCGACTCCTATGCGTGATTCTTTTCAAGATTCGTGTAAAGATTCTTTCAAGACTTTTTTTAAGATTCTTTAAAAGATTCTTCAGAAGATTCTTTTTTTCTACGCGGGTTCACTCACGAATTTTTCGAAGTTCCTCGAGAGCCAGTACTTGGATTGGTAACAGCCCGGCTGGCTAATTTTTTTAACAATAATTTCCTCATGGTCCAGTAGTCGTTGAAATTTCAGAATAAATGTTGAATATTTCGGATCGCAATCATATAAATGAATGTAATCTCAACGTGCTTTCGTTTTTACTATACTTCAAATAGAAAATAAAAATATTAAAATGTTAAGATGTCAAGATGCCAATGGCCAAGTGGGCTAAAGCATCCAACAGTCACCCAGAGGATTTCGGTTCAAGTCTCACCAAGAGTACATAAATTTACATGTATTTTTTCACCAGTTAATATGAACAGATATCCAACTGAAGTCCAAGAAAAACCGGAATAAATGAGCGCAGATAATTATTTTGTGATTCATTTTTTTCATTTTTCTGGGCTCAGTAGAACAGTCTTTGACGGTCCTCAAACATTTGCCTTTCAAAGCCCTCAACACGTAACCTAGAAAGACCCGAAATAAAAAAGTGACCGTCCGTTGAAAAACCCTATGAGGCTTCCATATAAGGCCCCTAAGAAAATTAGGGGCCTTAAAAGATTAATCTGGGCCTTGCCAAAACCTTGATAAGTTTTTGTCACAAAAAAATCTCATAATATTTCTTGTTAAACTGTGACCCGTATGATGAACTGTATGTTATTGGGCCGAGTTTGTTTTCATAGCATTATAACTTTATATTGCATATCCGGGTATTTTGTTGTACGTTTTTCAAGATTCATCCGTGTCTCACAAGAGTGAGACCAACTTGGAAAAACTCCACGTTCACTTGTAATACCTTAGAATTAGTAGTCACGTATTATCGGTTGTTTTATGCGTCTACTCATTTCCCAATGACATTTTTTCCGTTATTATTTTTCCGATAGTTTTTATTTCCCTAGGCTATTTTTCTCCTCGGTTATATTTTCCCTATAATAAGAAAACCCAAAGAGGGATTCTTATATTTTTTCAATTCTATCGGCTATATTTTCACAGCTATCTTTCCCCTGTAATTAGAAAATCCAAAAACCTATTCCACAATATTCTCCCCTCTCCATTCCTCTGTTCTTAAGTCACATCTCCACCGATACATCCTCTAACCCCCGACTTCGCCGGCTGGGTAGTCGATTTCTGATTCGACACACCGGATGATAGACGTACTCAAAACTCGAAGGGGTTTGTGGCAGCGCATCGCGAGTTGCCTTCTGGTGCTCCACGATGTTGAGACAAGGGATGAGTAGAGTAGAGTACGCAAGATGATGCAGGGAGTGAGGGCGAAAGCGACGGGATCCCAGTCGCTCTTGCCCCTTCCTCTCCCCAACGATGGAAACGCAGCCGAAGAGACCAGGAGCTTTCATTTCGCTGATGTAAGTTTGAAGCTTCCAAGGTTTGACGGGCATCGCGTCTGGGCTTGTCCGCGAAAGCCCTCGAGCGGAAGGAAGGCAAACCAAGCTTAGTACGCCGCTCGCTCACCAGGCCTGTCGATCTTTCCCTTCTCCGTGTCTTGTCCTTCCTGCACTCCTCTACTCCCGTTGCGTACCCATTGCTGTCATTTCTGCGGCGCTGTACTCTCGGCTACTGGTTCTACGGCTTCTACTGGCAACCTCGAAGGTACTGCTGAAGAGAAAGAGAGAGAGAGAAAGAGAGAGGGAGAAAGAGCAAATAGACTAAGGAAGATGAGACGATTTTCTACTGCGAGAGAATATTGGCTGTTCCAAAACTTATCCGGTATCCCTCCTGGCTAATTGACATCCGCTTATCATCCACGTTGCTCGAGTTTTGCAGAGGAGCAATTAGGCAACGCGTATCAGTAGAAATTTCGGCAGAAACGACCTCGTCACTTTATTCCGCAGGCATATCGAGAGCAACGTCTTATCCCTCTCATTTATCGAAAGTTGAACAGTTGCGAGAATAATCGACAAGACGGTTCTCATGACGATGCTCTACTTAGAAAATATAGGTTTTACTATTTTGAGTTGGAGACTCAATTATAGCGTGGCCCAAAAGAGCTTCAGCAGAATTTCGTGTTTCTGTTGCGAGATTTGCTGGAAAATGGGGACAGTTATTAGGGCGGTAAAAAAAAACATTCATTTTTCTTCGCTTTGGAAGAAACGTTGCTTGCGTGATTTTTTTCTCGACATTTCCATGTCAGTTGAGTCAAAATGGTCTGAAATGTCGAAAAAGTAGATTAGAAAAAGTGTGTGAAATAGTCAACAGAATAATATTACAGTTTAAGGACATATACAGAGATGTTCAATGCTTATATGGTATATATTTTATGAAAATTGATTCAAGCATTTTCATTTTACGTGCTTCTTATGATTTTGAAAAATGTGTGTTATCACTCTAACTCGAACAAATTTTTCGATATCGAGCTAAAACATGAAACTTATGCTGATGACTTATTTGATATCTGATGGTATTGAATTTGTGCCTAAATTGGCAAGACGGTTTGGATTTTATGGAGTGTGGAAGTTTTCGAAAAACTGATTTTATTGCGAGCACAAATTTTCTACGTAAACGAAACAATGTTTCGTGATAATAGATATTTCATTTAGTGAACATCGGCAGGCTTAATATTTTATAGGAATTTATCAGTTTTTCCAATTTATTCAAAATAAGGTTGCAAAGTAGAGCCTTGCACATGGCTTTCTCATTATTTCTTGCTTTTTACAAAGCTTTGTCTATAAGGAAGCATAAATCGATTCAATCAATGTGCAAGTTTCTATTTTCGATTATTGATTTTGTCTATGATACTCATGGAGGTTGTCACAGACAAACAAGTTTTACGAAAAAGGGCGTGCTTCAAAAATATTGTTAGATACAGATAACATTTTTAAATTCGTTTGACAAAATTCAGTAACATTTAAGCCGGGATAACATAAAAGATAGAAAGTGTACCACAATCTAATAAAAACTAACATTTTCATAATAGTTTTTCTACTTTTCCCGCATGATTCTTCAACTTAAAGTTAAAATATACTAAAGCTAAAGCTAAACAAGAAAAATTAAGGATATAAAAAATATTCTGAAAAATGACTAAACCGAATAAGTATCATTAATTCACTTTCTGAAAACTCTTATATCATAAAATAATATCTACTGAGCTATTACAATTGAGTTGGAAAATTTTACATTAAAATTAATTAAACGAGTTGCAATGTTTTCTAGCAGGATCAAATGAAATTAAGCTTTCATAATTTAATCCTACAATCACGACACGAAAAATTGAAGAAATGAAAAATATTCTGAAAAACAACTAAACTGAATAATTTCCATTTATTGACTTTCGATTGACGTGTTTATTAACTTCTGTATATTTGGAAATTTTCATATTATAAAATAATATCTTTTTAGCTATTACGATTGAGCTGGAAAAGTTTTACGTTAATAGTATATTACACTACAAGAGCAGAAAGTTGAAATTCCGGCACTGCGTGATATGATGCTCTCGGCTTCGCCTCGGGCATCATATCTCACAGTGCAGGGCTTTCAAACTTCTGCCTGCGTGGTGTATGCTGTTTTTCTTCATAGCCGTTCGAAAGTACGGTGATGAATTGTATTTTTATAATCACTATATGTACGTTTTAGCATGTATTGATGCCTGCCCCGACATTTGCGGCACGAGCGAGGTGATTGCTCCTGGTCGGGGGGCGGGGGGGGGAGGCATTAAATACATCGACAAAAAGAAGTATAATCACACATTTTCAAAAGAAATAATTTTACGTCGATAGAGAACTTTTATGTTCTTCTTGCCATTTTTTATAACTCTCGTAGACTAGTGTATATCTGTCAGCAGATTATTTTGGTAACGTTTCTGTTTGTACTTTTAATTGCGTTTCGGCATCAAATTCTTTGATAACCTCTTCCTCGTCCGTGGTTTCGTCAAAAGAATCCATTTCGTTCATTTGTGATTTTTTTTTATTAATCTTCAGTCAATATTACTTAGTATATTATATTAACTAACAGCCAAATACACAAATTAAATCCGAGCCAGTTTTGAGGTTCTATGATTCTGGCTGGCTGCAGCATCGAGTCTCATGTATTGAGTAACGGCCCGCGTAAAAATGGAAGTATGAAAACAGTATTCGCCAAATATTAAAAGTGTCTTGAATAATAGTATCCCAAGGCTGGCGTAGTGGAAAAGACATACGGAATAATATTTCGCCCAAATAAAGAAGGTATTAAAATAATATTGAAAATCGTTCCAAAAGTAAAAAGTCTTAAGTGTGATCTATTGGACTGAATAATAGTAACGAATATTGCACCGTTTTATTAGTTTTTTTTATGGCTTTCGGTGTCCAGGTAGGTATTTCCATGGCTTTCGGTGTCCAGGTCGATATCTCCATGGCTTTCGGTATCCAGATAGGTATTTCCATGGCTTTCGGTGTCTAAGTCGATATCTCCATGGCTTTCGGTGTCCCGGTTGATATCTCCATGCCTTTCGGTGTCCAGATCGATATTTCCAGGGCTTTCGGTGTCCAGGTCGATATCTCCATGGCTTTCGGTGTCCACATAGGTATTTCCATGGCTTTCGATGTCCAGGTCGATATCTCCATGGCTTCCGGTGTCCAGATCGATATCTCCATGGCTTTCGGTGTCCAGATAGGTATTTCCATGGCTTTCGGTGTCCAGGTCGATATCTCCATGATATCGACCTGAACACCGAAAGCCGGTGTCCAGATTGATATCTCCATGATATCGACCTGAACACCGAAAGCCGGTGTCCAGATTGATATCTCCATGATATCGACCTGAACACCGAAAGCCGGTGTCCAGATTGATATCTCCATGATATCGACCTGGACACCGAAAGCCATGGAGATATCGTCCTGGACACCGATAGCCATGGAAATACCTACCTGGTCATCGAAAGCCATGGAGATATCGACCTGAACACCGAGAGCCATGGAAATATCGATCTGGACACCGGAAGCCATGTAGATATCGACCTGGACCATAAAAACTAATAAAACGGTGCAATATTATTTATTATTATTCAGTCCAATAGGTCACACTTAACACTTTTTACTTTTGGAAAGATTTTCAATACTGTTTTAATACCTTCTTTATTTGGGCGAAATCTTATTCCGTATGTCTTATTCCACTACGCCAGCCTTGACATAATATTATTCAAGACACTTTTAATATTTGGGAAATACTGTTTTCATATTTCCATTTTTGCGCGGGCGTGCGCACGAGTAAGTTTTTGCTCCTCCTGTTACAGAGGGCGCGAGTGTAGTTCTATCAATGCTTAAAGTTAGACTTTCTGCTTTACAATCGATGCAGGAGGAACGTACTTTCGACCGAGATATGAAGAAAAATTAATTAAACGAGTTGAAATGTTCTCTAGCAGAAACAAAAGAAATTAAGCTTTCGTAATTTAACCCTACAAGCACGACACGAAAAATTGAAGAAATAAGAAAAATTCTGAAAAATGACTTATGTGTTTAATGAATTTGGTATATTTGGAAATTTTTACATCATAAATTAATGTCTAATTAGCTTTTACAATTCAGCTAGAAAAGTTTTACATTAAAATTAATTAAACGAGTTGAAATGTTCTTTAGCAGAAACAAAAGAAATTATAAGCTTTTATAATTTACCCCTACAAGCACGACACATCCTTTCGAAAATTATCATCGCGCCGTAAGCGGATTTTGCGCGGTGAAACCAGAGTATCGAGTCTCTCGTAGTATATGGTAGTTTGGCTCGCCTCGACGTTATATCACGCCACTATGAGATTCTAATCTAAATTGAGTTCCTATAGGTAAACAGGGATATTATCCTGTGGTTGGTCGTATCAACGAGTCGTTATGTTGCTACTCTATATATACATGCGGTGTAAGCATTTGAACTGAGAACGCTCACAAATAAAAAAAACAACTTTGATGTACCTTCTTAACAAGTTATTCTTCTCTTTCTTTCAATAAATATGTTATTGCAAATTCCACCTCCTTTATGAAATTTTCGGTGTGAGCTAAAAATAGCGAATGATCAGAATAGCGAGTGGCTAAAATAGCGAATTTCATAACAATGGCCATTTTAGATTCAGACGTTAATTATTTTGAAATTCGTTATTTTGATCGTTCGCTATTTTGACCACCACCAAAATTTTCTCAAAAGATCATCCATCGCACATCTGTAAATATTTTAAGTACTTGAGTTAAATGTTGAACTTCCTTACCCAACTACCATAAAAATGATTAAAAGCTCTCACCACGTTAAATTCAACAGCTCTGTACATTTCAAAATTATTACAAAGTACACAAGGCAACGTTTACAGAAGTTTCTGACTTCACTCTATCGTACTTCGTAATTTAGTCAACGTATATCAGACACTGCATAATTTCACTACTTCTGCTTCCTTCAATCCTTCGAAAATTGCTTTTGGTGAACATTATGTTGACTAAAATTTAGCAAAACAAATTTTTTTAAAATTAGTTTTATAAAGAACTACAAAATTTGTATTCAAAATGAATTTTGCTATATTCATTGCATGCAACTTACGTGGTGAAATTTACATTTGTGAAGAAATGACCAAAGTTAGTGAACCAACTCAGCAAAAACTGGGTTAAACGTTAAACTAACCACCCGTTTTCTCTGTCCTTCGCTTTCTTTTTTTTCTTTCTCTCCTTACACTCACCGCTCTCAAATCAAAGAATTATTCGAAGGCAGAACGTTCGAGTTTCAACGAAAAAGGTTTTCTCTCTTGGGCTGCCAAGAGAGCTCAGCCGATCACGCTCGACCGGAGCTTGCGAGTCCTCTGAAAGTCAAACAAAGTCGGCGGAGGCGCGCTGACCGAGAGCTCCGAAATTAACAGCTCACCCTTCTACGATATATACCTCTATCCCATTCCACATATGAGGCATTCTCTGTCAATTCAGCCCCTTTCTGTGAAGCAAAAAATCGATAAAATTTTTTTTTATGAAAATAGAAACGACCCGTATAGAAATTGTGGCAGAGATCCAGCTGCACGGGCAGAAAAGATTAGTTGCCATAACAAAAAAATGAGTTGGCACAACCAATCTATTGTTCTATTTCCCTTACGACTCAAATGATTGCGTCCACGATCCGAATAGTAGTCCCAACGATTGGATTGGTTATACTTACTAATTTCGCGGGAACTAATCGTGAATAGGGTAGAAGTTCCGGTTGTGTCCACTTTAAGAATTTTTCCATTTTCAAGTACTTGTGATTGGGACCAAATATCATAAAACTGTTTTGGACCTATACTTTTCATATCTGAGAAGAATATAATTTCAGATTTCTAGCATTAAAATCTTCATATGTGTCGAAAAAACACTGGAAAATAGAAAAAAGTAGGAGCATAGCCATTTCACCAGTTCTGGCCACCTATGCGCCGGTTTTGGCCACAGTAATGTACCGGTTTTGGCCATGCTTAAAATTAGAATAACTCAATATTCATTGCATTTGAAACATTTTTAAGGTGCGTTTAATAAATCAAAATCGTATTCTTATGAAAGCATCCAATTCCTCTACACGAAAATGTCTTTAAAGCACAGATGCCATCTGTGAACCTAACTAACCTTTTTTGACATTCGTCTCCTTCGTTTTGTACTTTTTCGTAGCAGCTTTCTTTGTCACAAATAGTCATACATTATATTAATGTTTTACTCTCTACACTTTTATTTTTATTTTTACCAGAGTTCTTTCCGAAAGTAGATTTTCGCATTGCATAATGATGGGAATCTTTAACATGAAAGGTGTTCCACCGCTTTACCTTCTTTTTACTATACATTTCTAAGGATATATTTTTCTTAGCGTTTTTTGGTTTTTTTGTTTCTTTTTTACGAATTTATGAATTGATTGTGTAATAATTAACGAAAAATTAATGATTATATTATCATGGTCATATCCGGGGCAACATGCTTATTCCATGTACCAGTTGTGGCCATCGTATTTTTTATAAATGTATAGCTTTATTTCAAACTTTTAGTACATCAACATTTGCAGTGATGACTCTTAAGATTGATATGTGCAAAGCTGCATGCAATTCGCCAACTATATAATCCGAATATGTATCTAGAGCTTTCGTCACTAATCTTGTCGAATTCCGTAAGGAGTTGAGAATTTGATGAATCAGAATTTGATGATACTTTAATTATTGATACAGTACTTCTTGTAATGGAGACGAACGGACGTCAAAATGATGATATATGTTTCCAAAATACACAACGTTATGAAAAATTATGATTAAATACACCTACAGAATTAAAATAGCCACGAAAAACGTATTTAAGTATGGGGGTGGCCACAACCGGTACAGTGGCCACAACCTGTATTTCTACCCTAGTTGATGTTACTATTCGATATGGTTGGAGCATCTTACTGGATACTTACTGGATTAATGATTTTTTTTACCTCATGGTTGTTGTGCTATATGAACATCAATTTGAGACATGATGTCTAAAAGTATATTATCAGAGAACTTTCTTTGCAAAATCTATTTCCTATAGTAGTTCTACTTTTTTTTGTGCTACAAATGGAAAATAATAATGATTGAATATGCTCCAAGTGATAAAATTGGTTGGGTCGATAAACGAGTTGTTAACAGAAATTAATCAGTTAGTTTGCGCGATAAATTAGTTGGATGAGCCAGCAAATTAATTGGTTGAAAAATAGCGAACTGAGTATCACAACCAACTGGTTTGACGATCCAAACGGAAAATTGGTCGACTTAGCCAACCAGCCAAAAATAAATAGGCAAGTGTCCACATATTTAGAAGATATTACGAGCTAAAGTATATTTCAAACTATTAAAACTCACATCTATACATATACATTCAACTTCCTGTGCAGAAATATAGTTGGGGCTCCAACCTAGCCCTTTCTAGTTTGCCCCAGTTCTATTAGGGGCCCTACTAGGCTAGTTACGCTTGAAGTACGGAGCCTTTAGATGCTCAATATGGCTCGACCCTAGTGAGGGTTCCACATTTAAGCCTGACTAGGCCCCGAAGTTTGTCGTGGCCGCCTCTGTTGAGCCTAGTAGGGTTCTAGAGTAGATTCCCTATTGTGGATACCACGTTTATACCTAAAAAGGCCTCTTATTTAATCGTGGCTGCCCGAATTAATTTCAGCACGGGTTCTTAAATAGAAATCCACTGGTTGAGATCCAGATAGAGGTATTCTCTCAATAATCCTTGCTGCTTTGCTTGACATTCTCCCATTGGAGGAGCGCAGGATACTTTCATCGATCATGTACATAGCAAAGTTTTCGGTCAGAAAGATTGAATGCTCCGAATTTCTTCAATTGTTGCCACTTAGAGTTCCTGCCGTCAATTTACGTAATTACGCTTTTTTAATCTACCGTACTTTAGGTCGAATTTCGCGCTTAATTCTCCGCTATATGCACTTTGCAACAATTCCAACAATTTCTGGTCAAGATTGATGTTCAAACCAGACGCTTTTAACTCGCCCCTCGAGTACTCTAATCTACAACTACCAGACAAATCCTACAATTAAGACGGTATTTATATGCCCCTATTACATTGGCCAACTCTTGACAATAAAAAAAATTAAAACTGTTAGTATAATCTAAATTGTAATCTTCAGATTATTGTAATATTTTGGGCAGTTATATTCTAATATGTTTTGCTACAAGAGAGGAAAGTACATGATTTTTGCCGAGGATGAAGTTCGCTTACAGAAATCATCCGTGGTGAAAATCACGCCACCGCATTCGAACTGACACTTCGACAACTTAACACTTAAACAAACGAAAGACGACAAACTCACGCACGTGGCTTATAACGCAAAGGCGCTTGTAACGGTTCGAGGTTCTTCCTAACGTGGTTACACGACTAACGGCCGGTGATGGTACTAACAAAAATAGTTAGATGTACCAACCAATAAAATTGGTAGTCTTCAATTCTACGAAAAACTTGGTCGGACCAGAAGTCATGGGAAAACGAATTCTCGTGTTTGGTTCTTCCCGAGTAGAAATTCAGCTACGAGGAATATCAGGCCCTAGCGTGGTAGCCGAATTTAAATCTAAGGCCCCTGCTTGGCAACCTTATACGGGCCTTGCAGGAAAGTAACGCAGCGCATGATCAGGGCCAGATTATGTTTTCCAGATAAGGGCCGGATAGAGGCTGCCCTACTGAGCCCCTACTTATAAAAACGGCAAAAATTACAAAATAATTATCTGCGCTCATCAAATTCGATTTATTTCGCACTTTCTATTGGATGTTCGAGCTTATTTAGTTTTCAGTACATATTAATTGCTGAAAAAAAGACATGCAAATTTATTTGCCGTTGGTGGGAATCGAACCTTGATCCTCTGGGTGACAGTTCTGCGCCTTAGCCTACTCGGCCATTGACATCTTAGAAAGTTTATATATATATTGTGTATTTGAAGTATACTTAAAATGAAAACACGTCAAGACTGTACATCCATTTGTTGTGACTACGACCGAAATATTCAAAATTCAAACACGATGGGGCGGTCACCCATCCAGGTACTGGCGTTTGACGGTCAGTACCTGGATACATTTCAATGTAATCCTAGCGGTACAGACCCATAAAACGTGAGTTTCAGCGAAAATTTCGAAAACTTCTCGATTGGATAAAGATGTAAAAAAATCCCGCACACGCAAGGTGCTGAAATTTGATTTTGCATAACAATAATTTTTTTATGTTTTTAAC
Organism: Ephialtes manifestator; assembly: GCA_963970395.1. NCBI lineage: Eukaryota > Metazoa > Arthropoda > Insecta > Hymenoptera > Ichneumonidae > Ephialtes > Ephialtes manifestator. The sequence goes on along the minus strand of OZ019969.1, from coordinate 10,543,334 downwards.
GAATGCCGTATGGAGGCCTTACCGAACCTGATACACGGAAAAAAAAGTTTGGTTGTGCCAACTATGTTTTCGATTTGCTGTACACAATGTCTAAAAAATTAGTTGCCTCAACCATATCGAATAGTAACCTCAACTATTCACGATTAGTTCTCGATTGGATTAGTTAGGTTAACTAATCCAATCGTTGGGACTACCACTTGAATAGTTGGGACTACCATTCGAATCGTCGGTATTATCATTCGAATCGTTGGTATTACCATTTGAGTTACTAGGGAAATAGAATAATCGATTGGTTATGTCAACTCATTTCTTGGTTATGGCAACTATCTTTTTTTCCGTGTAATGTAAATTTACGGCATATCTAAAAAAAACTATGCCATACGAGACCGTATGCGAACCTGACCAGGGAAAGAAAAGGTACATTAGACAAAATCTTGGGCCGAATGCCACAGGAAGACCTTAAGCGAAACGGATAAAGTCAAAGAATGGCTTATCTATATGAAGTTACCGTATGTACTGCCTGACCTGGGCCTAATTCGGTGGAAAGACGGCATTTTTAAGGTAGAATGCCATATCTCGGCCTCACATGGACCTGATCAGGTGAATTTACGACGAGCCCTAAATAAGATTACCATATCTAGCCTAATATCGGCCTAATCCAGTGTAAAGACGGCATTATTAAGTACGAATGCCATATCTCGGCCTTATATGGACCTGATCAGGTGAATTTACAGCGGCTCCAAATAAGGTTACCGTACCTAAAACTGATCTGGACCTCGTGTGACAGCAGGCCTGATGAAATTTCTACTCGGGCAGCTTCACTAGGACGTAACATATATTTTCTGAGTGGTGACTCTACCCTACATTTTACCAAATCATTTTTTCCGCGTACACATCACAATATAACTCGCAGAGAATCTGTACATATGGCTTTTCATCCAACGCGTCTTGTAGACGTTCGCCGGTTATCCACCACGTATATATACTGTAACTATCCCCTAACTGTACAGGGTAAAGGCGGTGGTCGGCCTCCCCGTGTGTACACCCCTAACAGAAGCCAAGAGGAACTGCTCTCGCCAAAGAAGAAGAGGACGAAGAAGAAAATGTAGCTTAAGGGCAAAAGTGGCAGAAGACGAAGACGAAGAAAGTCGAAAATCTTAATTCGACGACTCCGCCCCCGAAGGCGTACGGGGGCGGCTCCAAACGTGTCGGCGATTGGTCTGTCCTACGAGGGTTGCGTTAACACCGGCGTCGACGGTTCCTCGTTCGAAAGCCCGACGCGCAGCAGCAATAGGAACACCATGTCCTCGTACAACACCGGCGACGTCGACGACGCCAGTCGTCGAGTAGTCGACGCCGGGCGTCTCGAGCGAACGGCCGCGAGTTTCATAAACAACGTTCCATTCAATCGTGCGCGTGTCTTCAACGCTTCAATCGAAAAGCATCGTGCGTGTGCGCGTATTTTTTTTCGCGAATAATTTCGTGTTTTGGAAATTTCAATTTAAAAAATAATATAATAAAGAAAAAAAAAAAAAAAAAAACCAAACAAAATCCGACACGAATATCCATGTGATATTATGAGAATGATCATCAACATGATTACGTTACACGTCATGGACATAATATTCTATAAAATTATGATTTAACATTTTTTTTTTCGACGACGATATAAATAAACGATTTTGTGCAATAAATGTTGTAAGAGTTGTTTTGTACTATAGTTTATACAGTTTGGAGATAACATTGGAAAGTGTTGTTTTAAGAGGTTATCAAGAAGTTAAGTTAAAAAAAATAAATAAATACTAAGTTGATATTTGGAAAATTGAAGATATATATTGTAAATTAGTTTTTACGACCTGAAGACTTTGAGATGGAATCTCGTGTGAAGAGGTTCGACGGTCTCGTGAGACGTGGAGGCTTAAGAGGCGAAACGGTGCGTCGAGAATCACATTGTAACAAAGTTGGGCGAAACGCGTTCGCCAAGCTGAGAGGAAACGGTAGCGGCGCTGCAAGATTTTTTGGTAAACAACGAGTGATGTCAACGAGTGAAGCTGCAAGAGGATTCGCAGATGCGAGAAACTTTGGTGACGCTTACAACGAATCGTGCGCTTTTTTCGGCTATAAAAGTTTCGATCCTTTTGGTATCGCTACGAGTTTCGTGGGAACGTGTGATTTTGCTACCGGAAGTGGAAGAATCCTCGCAAGTCTCACTCTACCAAGAATGGCAACAGTTATTTTCTTCTTGTGCTTACTACTTCAGACAACGAGGACAACGTCTGCAGCTTTCACCACAGGTAATTATTTACACAATTTTATTAAAAGCTTTTATTTTTTTTTGTCTGCCTTAAAGGATGTTAAATATTCGGTGAATTTAGGGTCGGTGAAAAACCGCAAACGTGCATTTTCAAAAAAGTTTTTTTTTTTTTTGAAGACGAGAAGAATTTTTCGGTACTGTTCACAAATTTACAAACTGTAAAAGGAATATTAATAAAAGTGTTGCAAACATAAACAAAAGACAGATAATAAAAATTAGAATGTTAATCGATTGATTAACAATAACGGATTTTTTCCATTCGGCAATAAAACGAAATGGAAAATAAATTTTAAACAAATTGTAATTGACTTATGATTGTTATCATAATTATATATACCGATTATTATAATGTAAATTAAGTTCATCGAAAAATACGTTTCTGTTTGAAATAAAAACGTATCGATAACAATATATTTTAATTGGAAATAAAAACGTATTATTCTCTGCGCTCGGAATGAAAATTTTCTCTTTTAAAAATTGGACTACACTTTTTCTGGTCACTGTTATTTTATTATATTTTTTTCTATTAAAAATAAATATAGTTCATAAACAGTACGAAAGTTGAATTCCATGGAATATTGTACTCGCAGAATAATATTGAGGGCGGAAAAAGTGAGGTAAAAATAAAAATATTTAATAATATTTTTATCAGAAATCCCGTCAACTTTCGTATGGAAAAATTCCGCGATAATAATAATAATGCATTTTCATCCTTCTGTTAAGATTTTCTAAAGCTTAATTCAGGATTAAAATAAATTGTAACCGATATAAAACGCGAAATAGGAATTTGTTAGCGTTCCGTTATTTTTTTTCACGTGCTTTGAAGTGCAGTTCTCAAAGTGCGATAACAGCAATCTAGAAAATGAATAAAATATCTTATCGTACATACGATATTCAATTTCGCTAATTACTAAAGTGAATAAGCCATTTATTTTGTCCATCACGATAGTATTATATGTATTTGTGCGAAATACACATACATTTCGAGTTAAGGTAGTATAGTGCGATAGGTCGCTATGCAAATATTGACCTGTTCAAATTTTACAGCCAATTTCCGTCCTCGTATCGGTGGCAAACTTAGATTCGATCGATTTATCACTCACGAATTTATAGATAAATATGTTTAATCACTATTAAAAGATACTGCTTTTTCGTTTTGATAATTTCTACGATAAAAATAATGGCTGCAATGTCCATTTCTCGCCTTTGAAATAAAATAAAAAAGTATATTCGAAAACGGAGCTAGAAACCATAAATAAAAAGTATATTTAATCAAAAAGTAACGTAATTAGATTTTGCAATACAATTTTCTTAATGCTTCTAAAATGTCCATTGCATTGTCCAATCTTGTTTCTTTTTTTAATGTGTGACTATTCTATCACGTGTTTTGAACTGCAACAATATCAACGCAGAAAACACATAAATATCGTATCTCCCAAGGTGGTATAATTTTTCATCGGACATTCAATTTCGCTGATTGCCAAAGTGAATAAGCGATTTACATTGTTTATCACGATATTATTATATACATTTGTACCGAGTAAACGTACAATTCGTATTGAGGTAGTAGTGGTGTGCAAAGTGTTAGGGGGCGGTATGCTGATATGACCGTTTCAAATTTTACAGCCAATTTCCGAGTTTGTACTGGTCGCAAATTTAGTGTCAGTCATCCGATACTCACGAAGATAAATATGTTTTGCACGGACAATTACATATTTCTTCACATATTATATAAAATCATTTTTTTAAATATTGCTATGATGCATGGATAATATTTTACAATTGCAATATTGCCTGCAATGTAAATTTCCCACCTTTGAATTTTCATGTTCATGCAAAATTCAAAAGTTACAGATCATAAATAAAATGTATAATTAATTGAAAATCAACGTATTTTCATTTGGAATATGGTTTTTTAAAATACTTTCAAAATCTATTATATTGTTCATTCTTGTTTATTTTTTGTAGTGTTTGACTATTATATCAGTTTTTTTTAACTGCGACAACATCAACGCACAAAAAATACAAAATATTGTATTTCTCGTCCAAGTATATCATTTTTTATCCTATATGCAATTTCGCTAATTGCTAAAGTGAATAAGCGATTGATGTTATTATCATTTGTATAGATCGTGATGTTATTATATGCATTTGTACTGAGTAAACGAACAATTCGTATTAATGTAGTGGTTGTGTGCAAAGGGGGAGGTGGCGTTATGCTGATATTGACCGTTTCAAATTTTACAGGCAATTTCCGTTTTGTACCGTTCGCAAATTTAGTGTCGGTCAACCGGTACTCACGATCTCGAAGATAATGTTTCGGACGAAAAATTATAATATATTTTTTCACAAATTATGTAAAATTATTTTTCGAAAATAATTTTCACGATTAAAAGACTGGCTGTAATGTAAATTTCTCGCCTTTGAATTTTATATGAACATGAAGATTCAAAGACTGAGTTGCAAATCATGAATAAAATGTATAATTAATCGAAAGGCATGAAAAGCAAAGTATTTTTTCAATGCTTTCAAAATTTATTATACTGCTTAATTTTGTTTCTTTTATATAGTGCTTGACCAGAGTTGTAAATGCTTAATACTTGTAGAAATAATGATGATGATACGATCAGCTCTATAATTATGATTTTATAATAATAACATGTAGCGATTGTAATACGATGATTAAACTTTGGAATGGCTGGAAAAATTATTATTTTTCAATAAAAATGCACGGTAATCCTTTTGAAAAAATGGAAAAAAATAAGTAATGCATTACTTATTTCTTCCATTTTTTCCACTATTTCTTGCAATGTTAAAGCGAAAATTAGTATTTTTTTCAGCTATTCAAATGTTTACACTCTACTTTATAATCACTACATATTATTATTATGAAATCATAATTACAAAACAAATTGTACTGTAAACTATACCTCATGAATTAATGGGGATTTACAACTCTGTGCTTGACTATTCTATCACGTGTTTTGAACTGTAACAACATCAACGCAGAAAATAGATAAAATATCGTATCTCCCATCCGAGGTGTATAATTTTTAATCCGATATTCAATTTCGCTAATTGCCAAAGTGAATAACTGATTTACATTGTCTATCACGATGTTATTATATGCATTTGTACTGAGTAAACGTAAAATCCGTATTAAGGTAGTGATAGTGTGCAAAGGGGTAGAGGACGTTATGCTGATATTGACCGTTTCAAATTTTACAGCCAATTTCCGTGTTTGTACCGGTCGCAAATTTAGTGTCGTTCAACCGGTACTCACAAACTCGAAGATAAATACATTTTGCACGAAAAATTATATATGTCTTCCAGAGTTGTAAATCCCCATTAATTCATGAGATATAGTTTACAGTACAATTTGTTTTGTAATTATGATTTCATAATAATAATATGTAGTGATTATAGAATAGAGTGTAAACATTCGAATAGCGGTAAAAAATAATAATTTTCGCTTTAATATTGCAAGAAATAGTGGAAAAAATGGAAGAAATAAGTAATGCATTACTTTCTTAATGTATTACTTATTTTTCCCAATTTTTCAAAGGGATTACCGTGAATTTTCATTGAAAAATAATAATTTTTGCAGCCATTCCAAAGTTTAATCATCGTATTACAATCGCTACATGTTATTATTATAAAATCATAATTATAGAGCTGATCGTATCATCATCATTATTTCTATAAGTATTAGGCATTTACAACTCTGATGTCTTCACATGCTTTTTCGTGTGGATAATTTTCACGATTAAAATATTGGCTGCAATGTAAATTTCTCGCCTTCAAATTTTTTTATAACCATAAAAATTCAAAGACTGAGCTATAAAAATTTTAACGTGACGTTAGTGGTGATGTGGCCGAGTTATATGATGATTTGGTGATTAGTCAGCTATTGGTGGTCAATAGCCGACTAACCACCAAATTATAAAAATTTAAAGGGTGGGGGTCAAAATAGGGAATGGCCAAAACAGCGAATGGCTAAAATAGCGAATTTCAAAATAAGGAACGTCTAACTATAGAATGGCTATCATTATGAAATTCGCTATTTTTGCCATTCGCTATTTTCATTGCATTTTAATAAGATGGGGTCAAAATTGTAATAATTTCGTATATTTTCGTCAGTTTTATTTTTATTTTTTATTTTCATATAATTCAAATAACACATTCATCCATCCACTCTTTAAGTCATAGGTCATAAGTTATATCAGACGTCTATATAATAATAAAATATGACGGCTATTCTCGCAAAAGGGAGACTAATGTTGGAGGAAGTCAATATAAGTTCGATTTCATAACCCACTCTGTACGTTCAACCAGTGCGAATATAATATTATTATAACGATTACTGAGCTCTAAATATCGCAGATGTGACGACGATCGTTGGCTCCTTTCTCTCCGAACAAATATAATTATTGGTAACCGCAGAGATCCATGGGCCAAGATATTCCCATATTTTCTTTGGAATCCCCAATTCGAATAATCCTTCGATCTTCCAGGAAAGAGACTAGAGGCGGTTGGAGACTGAAGATCAGAGTAGGAGATGCTTCTCCCTCGACGGTCCGGAGAGAAACAGGCCGTTCGTCGTGCGTCGTCTTCGGTCTTTGCCGTATTCGCTCGATTTGTTTTCTTATTTCGTATCGATTGTCCTTTTATATATCGATTCTTTTGGCGCCGATTTTGAATGTAATACATTCCTTACAAAATAGCGAATGATCAAAACAGCGAATGGCTGAAATTGCGAATATCATAATGATGAGCATTCTCGATTCAGACGTTCCTTGTTTTAAAATTCGCTATTTTGGTCATTCGCTATTTTGTCCCCCACCCGGGACGATTAAACTTTATAGTTACGACAATGATGCAAAATAATAGCTGCAAATATAATAATAGCTCAACTAAGCAAAAACATAGTTTTCAGTACCAATCGATATGATCGTCCCTCCTGGGAATTATATCCGTATAGTTGGATCTACTATTCTACTATATTTTTCTCTCAGTGTATCATTTACCGTGTAAATACCAACACGCTTAAAAGTGTGTAGAAACTCGTTACAATGAAAAAAATAGGAAATTACACACTTGCAACACGCTTTGTTTTTAGAGTGAAATCATAAATAAAATGTATAATTAAAGTGTTTCTATGAACGCCTGTCAAGTGAGTGTGAGAGGGGCAGTGATCAATTATTTTCCGTGCAAAACAGTCAAGAGCGAAAGGAACGCGATATCAGGAGACTGCATGAGTCAAAGAGAGACGTACAAACAAAAACAAATACTTTCACTGATGATATCTCAAAAATAAACTAGGCAAACTACTTGAAATTTCAACACAAGTTCGGAAAGAATATTCTTTTTTCGACAAAATTTCTTGGCTTCTTTTTTCATTTCATCATCCACACTTTCTAGGCGATTCTAAGTGATTGAAACCTACGATGGTGTATATTGCATGAACAACTTTGACACTGGATATTTCCAAAGTACGATAGGCGATCAGATTCAAATAGGCTAAACATTTTGAACATTATTAGCGAACATTTTATAAAAATTTTATAAAAAGGAAGACCTTAATTAAAAAGCAACGTATTTTTGCCAATGTTTTCAAAATCTCTTATACTGCCCAATGTTGTTTGTTTTTCGTAGTGCTGGCCTATCACGGGTTTTGAACTGTAATAAAATCACCACACACGGAGAACAAGGCTTAGTTAGATCAACCAAGACGCTTGGTTATATATGCGCCAACTAAGTTATTGGTTAGACCAACCAAGTTATTGGTTACAGCAACCAAGTTATTGGTTAGACCAACCAAGTTATTGGTTAGACCAACCAAGTTATTGGTTAGACCAACCAAGTTATTGGTTAGACCAACCAAGTTATTGGTTAGACCAACCAAGTTATTGGTTACACCAACCAAGTTATTGGTTAGACCAACCAAGTTATTGGTTAGACCAACCAAGTTATTGGTTACACCAATCAAGTTATTGGTTAGACTAACCAAGTTATTGGTTAGACCAACCAAGTTATTGGTTACACCAACCAAGTTATTGGTTACACCAACCAAGTTATTGGTTAGACCAACCAAGTTATTGGTTACACCAACTAGATCATCTTGGTTAGTCAATCAATAACTTGGTTGGTTAACAAATAACTTGATTGGTCTAACCAATAACTTAGTTGGCGCATATATAACTAAGCGATTAGTTGTTCTAACCAAGCCTTTTTTTGCGTGCAGAAAATAGATAAAATATCGTATCTTCCGTCCAAGGTGTATAATTTTAAATCCAATATTCAATATCACTGATTGCCAAAGTAAATAAGCGATTTCCATTGTCTATCACGACGTTATTATGTGAATTTGTACTGAATACACGTACATTTCGTATTAAGGTAGTGGCGTTGTGCGACGGGGTTGGGGCTATGCTGATATTGACCGTTTCAAATTTTACAGCCAATTTCCGTGCTCGTACCGGTTACATTTAGTGTCGGTCAATCGACATTTACGAATGCACGTTTCCAAAGTTTATCGCGATCGTCGGTATAAGCCCGAGAGGTGGGCAGGGAAGCCAACAGAGGCTCGCTCGCGCGCTTACCCGTGAGTGCTTCACTATCCCGCGCAATGCCGCCGCCGCTGCTGCTGCTCCTGCCGCTTCTGTCGCTGCTGCTGCTGTTGCGAAGTGTATGCCACAGCGCGTCGCTCTATGCAATGCAGCGTGTACGTTTGTTTCCCCATTGGGTGGCGGCGAAGCACACCGCTATGCGTTCGCACGACGATTTAACGGCTGCGCTAGCATTCGGATCAGCTGGTAATCTCGGGTTTAATTTCGGTCACATTAAATCAAGAGGGCGAGGGGGTGGGTCTACCGGGAGAAGAGAGAGAGAGGCAGTTGCCACGAGGCGCGCACCGGTGAATCGGGCGGAGTTCGTTAAAGTCCACGGATTTACATCGAAAACCCCCCAGCGATCGCGCGGCACGCTGCAGATCGTTGACACCAATGCCACTAACGTACTGCACCGCGTTTACTACTATCGGCATCTGATACCCATCGTTCGTGGATTTTAATGAATATTTCAACGGATATTATAATTTCGCTATGAATGCGAATTATACTCGTTTTAGAGTTTTTTAATTTAGGTTATGGTTTATTGATAATCTTATCGTTTTTTAATCAAAGGGATATTGAATTTACGTCAACCTAATGAGTGTTTTTTTTTAAATAGTATTTACACGTTATAGGGATTTTTTGTTTGATGGATTGTATGTTTCGTTAATCGTGAGTCGATTGCATTTTTGTCAATGGATTCGATGGGTTTTTTCTTTTATTTTAAAGACGAGACTAGTGATGCGGATGAGTCAGACAAGGGGGACAAATTTGGGCCTTTCGTATTGCTTCCTTATTTTTTACTCCCGACTGCCCGCCGGGCAAAAAGACGGGTGTTATGCGTTTCACGGTGATCAGCTGATCGATTCGGATTTCTTTGTCGCCAGTTTTCTCAAAAACCACAACAAATGGCTTGACCAAATTTGGCACATGGATTCTGACAGTGATAAAGATGGTTCTAAGACATATTTCGGTACGATAAATTATTAATTCGCTGAATTACAAGTATTTTTTGAAAAACCTGTTTGAAAATATTGATTTTACCGCCATTAGTCATCTCAAGCAAATCCATCGTCTGCTGTGTACTATTAATGTATTTCGCCACTTTTCTCCGAATTCACAATAAATGGTTTAACCAAATTTGGTACATCAATTCTGACAGTGAATAAGATGGTTATTAGACATATTTCGGTACAATAAGTTACTAACTCGCTGAGGTAAGAGTGTTTTTTCAAAAAGCCCGTTTGAAAATATTTTTTTATATCTTACACGTCTAGCCATTACCTCATTCCTGGTCTGCTGTCATGTAAATGTACATATTCACCTAAGGATGAACTTTAAAAAGTATGAAATAAAAATAAAATTAAAAATTTAAAAAAAACTCCCGACTTAAAAAAAAACTATATAAAAAAAATTTGATTTTATAAATTCAATATTCATAAAAATTAATCTGAAAAGGATAAAATAATTTCCGGTATCGTTTTAGTGAACAAATCATTTGAATAATAATTATTTATTTACTGCTGTCAATACTGTCGGGAGACGTCCCTCAAATATCGTAATCATCTATTGCCTATCAAGAGACGCGCTGGCGTCTGGACACTTATAGAAAAGAATGATTATATACAATAAGGACATTTGCCAACCCAGAAGAAGACGTCTCCGGACTGTATTGACAGCAGTAAATAAATTATTATTATTCAAATGATTTGTTCACTAAAACGATACCGGAAATTATTTTATCCTTTTCAGATTAATTTTTATGAATATTGAATTTATAAAATCAAATTTTTTTTATATAGTTTTTTTTTAAGTCGGGAGTTTTTTTAAAATTTTTAATTTTATTTTTATCTTTCTCAAAGCCTCTTGTACGATGAAGTATGCTCACTATCAGAGTTGTAAACCCCCATTAATTCATGAGATATAGTTTACAGCACAATTTGTTTTGTAATTATTATTTCATAATAATAATATGTAGTGATTATAAAATAGAGTGTAAACATTTGAATAGATGAAAAAAATACTAATTTTCGCTTTAATATTGCGAGAAATAGTGGAAAAAATGGAAGAAATAAGTAATGTATTACTTATTTTTTTCCATTTTTTCAAAAGGATTACCGTGAATTTTCATTGAAAAATAATAATTTTTGCAGCCATTCCGAAGTTTAATCATCGTATTACAATCGCTACATGTTATTATTATAAAATCATAATTATAGAGCTGGTCGTATCATCATCATTATTTCTATAAGTATTAGGCATTTACAACTCTGCTCACTATATTTATCTTTTTGATAGAGGAAGCTTTGAAAAAGGTGCAAAATGAGCAAGTAATGTGCAAGGTCCGAATTCGTAGCTTCTAAAAAAAATTATAAAAAAAATAATTGTTCTATTCTAAGAAAAGTTAAGTTCTAGAAATTTTTGTGCCGTTTTTATTTACCGAATCGGACACTAAACATCTTTGCATGATAATTGGTGTACCTGTTCAAGTGGGTAAAATTGATGTTGCTATAAAAACTGAAGACCTTTATCAATCGTCATAATATTTTATATCAAACATTACTGAATATTATTTTGTCTCTGTAGAAAATTTGAACTGAGTTTGTCGAAGTTGATTCGAGTCGGAACTACGTTAATTTTTCCAAGAATTCTAAAAAATTTGAATCTCTTTATAGATTAACCCGTGCAGAAATTGGGTTCAGGATCCAGCTAGATTCCAGCCAGTATCCCTAATTTCAGGTCAGGATCCAGTCAGGCATCCGACCAGATTCCATGATGGAATGTAATGATTTCAAATTGGATTCCCGTCGGGATACCTTAAATGGGATCCCACAGAGACTCCTGTCCTATTCCAGATCGGATTTAATGGAACCTCCAGATCAGATCGCGCAGGGACTCCAGTCTGATTCCGGGCCGAATTTAATGCCACTTCCAGATCGGATCTTGTAGGGACTGTAGACCGATTCTATATCGGATTTCATAGGACCTCCAAATTGAATTAGATCGGGACGTTATTACGGATCCAGGTCGGATTTTATATGATGTGAAGACTTCAAATAATTAAATGCGCGGAGAAATTGTGTGAAACTCGTTTGTCCATCGTGTTGAACAAAACAACAACGAATTATTGTAGTTGATTAGGCCATATATTCTGCACAAATGCTTTGTCAAATAACGTAAGATCAAATGAATTAACCTCAAATCGTCGATTTTAGGTTATGGCATTTAATATATTGTTACCTGTAAGTCTCACAACACGTAACCTTATAACAGTGATCTAACACTAAGATATTAAGATTCGATGAAAGTGTTATTATTTATTAAATGACAATAGTAAATAGTTAGTATTAAATCTCGCACATTCTCGAGTTGGCGCACGCCACAGACGTACGCTTTCGAGCATCTGATCGGAAACCATCGGGTACGCCCCGAGAGCAGGTGGCGCCATTTTTTCGACAATGGACCGTAGTTATTAACTCGTATGTAAAGTGGAATCCACATGAAATCGTATGAGAATTCCTGTGCTGGGATTTTCCTGAAAAATACCGATTGGGATCCAACCGGTACTCCCCGAAAACAGGTGGCGCCATTTGTTCAACTATTGAGCGTCGTTATGAACTCGTATGCAAAGACGGATCCATGTGGAATCGTATGAGGTATCCCGATCCGGGGATTCCCTACCAAATCCCGACCGACATAGGGATGCCCCGAAACATTTCTGCACGGGAAGCTCAAATTCAATGCCTACTGTTCTTTACTTTTTTTCTATGTTTTAGACGATTTTGCGTTTTGATCTATCAGAACACATATAAATGAATATAGTTTTGCACGTAAAGTCAGATATTCATAAAAATATTTTAAATATTCGTTTTTTTATATAAGTGATTTTCACGCTTTCGAACTTATCTGCAATTTGTATTTCTCTCTTTTTTGTATCTTATATTTGTACTAAAACAAACGGTTTAAGGTAGTTCTGTCGTGAAGGCAATCCAAACTCATATGCATGAATTTTTGACATGTTGTAGTTTAGCTATTCAATTTTACTTGTACAAAATCTTGAAGGCTATTACCGAGTATTTGAATGAACAATTAAAATTTGAAAATCGATCTTTTTACACGGCGCTTACGGGAGGGCTGGAAAAATTTATCTATAAATCGAAAATTAACATACTTAGATCAAAGATAGAGAAAAAATAAAAAGTACTATGGATTCGCAAATCATTCAGGAATGGATGCATCATGAAAAAAGGTGAAGTCTCCGGAATAATGTTTAATTGAACCAAGGTCAAAGTGTACGATACCGGGCCAAATGACGTGTCCTAACCTAATTATCGTAAAAATGAAGTCAAATCCGCACTAAACATATCAACTATTTACAAATAATCGTTTTAATTTGATGACGACAATTTCGAAGGATTCTCGATTATTTTTGATATTATTATTGAGGCAGTCAAAGTGATGCGTATGATTATTTTTTAATATCATATAGACTCTGAGATTTATGCCTCCGGCGTACCGACAGAACTACCTTAACACTGATTTAGTGGCCAGAAGAAAATAATGAAAAATAATCTAGGATCTTGCGACGAAGTTCTTGAAAAAAATTAGTAACGGTAAGGTGAAGTGTCAGTTTATTTTAGTTAATTCAAATATGAGTGTATGAATAACTGCCGATTAAAAGATTAGAAAAGAAGTATGCTTAAAAAAAAAGAAACTAGAAATTATGTATTACGTTTCAGTTTGAGTAATTTTAGCGAGTTCCCGTTTCGCGTGAGATAAGTGAGCGACGAACATTGGCCCGGGCGCTTTTGCCTCGTTAAGGTCAGAGGTTATATTTGTAGCGCTGTAAAGGGGAGCCGTTTATGTTAAAATTATGTCTCGTAGTCTGTGAAGCGCGGCGCGCCAAGCATAGCCATCAGGGACGACTGGAGAATGAGAGATGAGCAGCAGGAGCGTCAGAGCAGCTTCTTCAGTCGCGTGCTTCTGTAATATAATGCATAATAATATACATATATAAACACAAAAGGATAAAGTGACTCAAAGTCTATCCAGTCCCGTTTTCTCTGTCCTCTCCGAGATTCCAGAATTCCATACAAGATATTGTATATAATATTTACCCGACGAAAGCGAACCTCAGCTCATACAGGATATTCTGTCTATTCAAGATAACTCATTAAATATTTAATGATGCCAAAATAAAATCTACATTGGAAAATTTGCTCATCGTTACAAAAAAAAAATTGATATTCGAGCTTTGAAAATTTTATTCGTTTTTGTTATTGTTATAATATTCGACATGAGGTGCTAAAAAATATTTTTACTTTGAACTCGGAGGCTTTGAGAATTCCAGACGAGATTAATAATTTCCAGATGGAACCGAATCTTCGCTTATAACTCACATACCGCATTAATTCAGAATACTCGTCAGACATTTACATAATGAAGCTGAAGGAAGATCAAATAAAATCATTAAAAAATTAAATACGCTAAAATTGCTGATTAGATAAAAATATATATTGCTAAATCTTAATCTAATTATTAAAATTCGAATTTCCGTCCTGTTTGAAATAACGTTTCAAGCATTTACCAAATTTTATTTTATTTTTTCATCATTCATAAATTTTTTAGGAAAAAAAAACCGAATTTCCGTTATTGATTTAAACTCCAGTCATTCGTGTTCTATTTAAATCAACGAAAGAAAAAACAGTGAAATGAACCTGCAGAAAGGAAAAATAAAAGAAATTCCTTATACCGCAATATTCGCGTAAAAAAACCAAATAAAGAATTCTTATAAAAAAATGTACTTGTTAATTCTAATCCTCTATTTATATCGTTCGTACTGTGGAGGGAAAAGACAGCTCCGACTCTCAACTCGTAGGAAGCTCGCTTTGCAACGATTCTCAAAGGAGCGATCAAAACTTTTCGCGCAATCTCAGCTTTAATAATTTACAGAAAACCGCGCAGATTTTCTGAAAGCATCCTTTATTAATACAACTCTTGGGTCAAATATCTAGCAAATTGCCACTTGTATCATCGTTATCCTCAGTTTAAATATTGTATGCCACCCTAGTACCAATATAACTCCCATTTAAACCCACCCCCTTCACCCCCTCTCCCATTTCTTGCCGCTGATACTAAAATCTTCTCATACGAAGGCACTAAAATATCAGATGGTCGATATCAAAAGTGGATTAGTCATATACCTTCGGATATAATCTTCATGCTCGGAGGAAGTCTACATTCTAGTATCATATGTTCTACCATCTTACAATGTGTACCGCCCCCTAGTATTTATATAACATAAACCTGAAGTAATCGTGATCATGTTCCATTTTTCTTGCTATCAGATAATGGCAGGAACCACGATGGAATTTCTGTAGTTTCTGGTGAAGAGGATCAGAAAACAGATATACAGTAGAAACCCCTGTAATCGAGATAGTCGGAATCGAAAGATCTGCAGATAATTTATTTCGTAGGGGGGGGGGGGGGATAGGAGTCGTAAATATATTTTATAACCTGTAATAATAATAACAAACGATTGCTGACTCGATGATTTATGTTAACCAAAAAAGAATTATAAAAAAAAGATTTCATTTGCTCGGAGAAAAAAATTGAGTACTCAACTAAAATGAATGACAAAATTATCTAAAATGAGCAGAGATACTTCGTAATATCCAGTTTTTTATTTGTCGATTTTTTCTTTACATTTCGAATCTACATTTTTTTTAATCTACAATTTTTCAGACGCATTTATTCTGGTGTTTACAAAATCTCAGAATTTGTAAGGAATAAGATATATTTTTACGAAAAATTATATATCGTGGATATATTTCGAGATTAATATATTTGGGATGTATCCAACATATACTTAACGTATTTCTGATATATCTAAAAATCTCCGAAAAATTCTATCCGACACATTTATGATTATATATCTTTATTTTAACTTTCTATCTCATAATAATACATATAGTTGTTGATTTTCCTTATATTTCACCCAATTTCAAATCACATCTAAAATTAACGTCAGTTTCGAAAGAAAAAAAGTTGCAAAGCAGAACTTTGTTCATCGCTTATAAGTAAGCTTGTTTATTAATCTTGGCTTCCTCGTAGAGGAAGCTTTATAAAAAATGAAAAGGAATGATGAAACAATGTGCAAAGTTCTACTTTGCAACTTTTTTCGTTATCTATATAGTTCTTGAACAATTCAAAATCACGTAAAGTCCAAACCGGTTTACCGATCACGACCAAATTTGGTAGGTGGCAGCGCTGAAAAATATTTTTCATCTGTAGAAAATTTCAGTTGATTTGATGAGTTTTGACGTGAGTTAAAGCAAAACGAATATTTTTTGAAAAACTCAAAATCCTATAAAAACCGAACTTTTTTACAGATTCATTCCAAATTTAATTCCGACCGTCCTTTAACATAGTTTTATTCATAAAAAATTATTTAGCTCAATAGTTAAAAATTTGCGGATGCTAGAGAGCGTACAGACATTTTTCGAAAATTGCAAGGTCCAATAAAAAATGAACATATTTTTGAATGTTTTTGAAAATGACCACAAACAAAGACGTCGAACTGCTTCACATGTTTGCTAAATTTCAGCCCGATTGTTGAAGCAGTTCTTGAGATATGTAAGTTTAAATTTTGAGTACATCCATCCATTCATTTTTTCTACACCACTTTTCTCGACTTTTTAAACCATTTTGAGAGTACTGACATAAAAAAAACTAAAAAGGATGCAAAGTAGAAACTTGCACATTGCTTCCTCATTATTTTTCGCTTCTTACAAAGCTACCTCTATGAGGAAATATGTTATTCAATTTTTGGCTTCCTCATAGAGGAAGCTTCGTAAAACGCGAAAAATAATGAGGAAGCAATGTGCAAGGTTCTACTTTGCATCCTTGTTTTAATTAGATAAATATACATGTTGTGGATTCGCTTTTTCTATTTCGCTATTACGTTATTTCGTGATTATTAGAGCGTTTCCGAAAGTGAATGTGATAATGTATATTTTGTAAAATAATTCAACGTTCCATAAAATCAAAAATTTCATACCGTTCGTCACTAAATTATACATATATAATGGCTGAATATTGTTTCATTTATATACAAAATTTGAGCTCGCTATCTTAAGCTTTGCAAAAGTTACAATAGAGCGATAATGTCAATTTTTTGAAAAATTCAAAACATCATAAAATTGTAACGGTTCAACCGATCTTAACCAAATTCAATAGCGATCATCGGCGTATGAAAGCTCAAATTCGTACCAATTTTAAGATCAATATCTCGAAAATTGAAAGAGTTATCGCGTAAACAGACATTTTTCAAAAAATTAAAAAACGCGTAATAACTTAACGATGAAGTGGATTTTAACAAAAATCTGTATGAACGATGAGGCTTGATCCCTCTATCTATGGTCCAAATTTCAGCTTGATATCTCAAGCCATTCCCGAGTTATAAAGGTTTACATTTTATGTCACACTGTGCGTAAAATGCGATTTTACGCACGCTTCGCGTGCGTTAAACTGCATTTTCTCACATCGTAACATAAAATATCGTTCGACACTCGTGCGAAACACTTTTTCTAACTCGTGTGGTTGCAACCCTCGCCTTCGGCTCGGGCTGCAAACTCGCACTCGTCAGAAAAAGTTTTTTCGCACTTGTATCGAAATATACTATTTCGATCGTGTACCATACACACATACACACACACACACATACAGACATTTTTTCTAAATCACTTTTCTCGACGTTTTGGTCCATTCTGAATGTACTGACATGAAAATCTCGAAACAAAAAATTTTCATGGAAACAAAGCTTCCTCTATGAGGAAGCAAACCAAAATTATCGCACAAAGACAAAGTTTTCTCTATGTGGAAGCAATAGTTGTGGTTTATAATCGATGATCCACTAAATGTGCGTCCAATAAATAAAGAGCACAATCAACCGAAAAATGACTGTTTCTCTTTGCTTGCGTTGTTCGATTATCAAACAAGCTCTCTGTCTCTCTCTATCTCTCTCTCCATCTGATTCGCCTAAGGGAGTGGGGAGAGCATGGTGAACCTGTTATCTAATTTTCGATGAATTATTAAAGGAGTTTGATAACACACGCGCAGGTAGGGGCGTCGGGGAGGGGGAAGCAAATGGGGTGGCATCGGTAGGGGGGGAGGCTTACGGGACCACGGGGTCGCTTAGCATTAGCGACCCCTACGGCATTCCCAAGTTGTAGATATATGTATGTACATATATATGTATATATGTGTATATATATATATATTGCAGGTTCCTCTTTCCCTCTGCGCCACCCCGATTGCCTGCGTCCGCGAGTTCATCCCCTGTTGCACCCCTTCTGCTCATCGTTCCCTCTTCGCGACGGAATTATCGCGCGGTCATAGCCCAAGGGCTGCCATCTGTTTCGCCGGCGGAACCCCCCAATCAGGTACATACCAATGACGCCACTTAGGATAGAGAGAGAGAGGATGAGAGAAGGCCTGGATAGTCCTCAGTAATCTAATATCTATACCTACGTGTCCCCGCGGGGCATGGACCTCTCTGACGCTCGCTGCAAATTGCACGGGCTTAAGCTTCGAACACAATGCCAAGAACTTTTTATTTCGTTATGCGGCACATTCGGAAATAGTGAAATAATTATTCTCGAAGGGTATTCAAGTGCATTGTGATTAACTACGCTCGGGGAGGCTCAGACGAAATAAACGTACTTGCTTTTTTTATTGCAGTGCATTAACGTTTTACCGATTTATTAATATTTTGTTTTTATATTAATGCAATATTATATAAATATGTTATAATATGTAATTAAAATCAGTTATCAAAATATGAAAAAAAAAGTTTCTATGCTTTTTTAATCGGTTTTAAATATAATGGTAGAAAAAAATAGTTGTCTGTTTTGGGATACAATTAATATACTAATGCTATTTGAGTAATTAATTACAAAAGAAAATAACAGTGCATTAATATAATGAAAATTTTCGTATACTTATGTAACTTATTACTTATTTAAGGAAACCTTTAATTCACCGTGCTTAATATTAAATTTAGTAATAACTAATCGATGATTATAATGGAACAAAATTCGAAAATAACTGAGTTATTGTGAGCGAATTTTTCTAAAGGGTAGACGGTAATAGATAACACCAAAGCACTATAAATTATTTCATTAAATGAGATTCACCCTCCAGCCTATATATATATATATATTTCGTGAGGTCTCTAAATCGAACTCACAGTTATTACCAAAAATAAATTTAGTAATTTATTCTTAGCCTTTAACCGAATTAGTGATTATAATGGGCATAAATTCCAAAATAACTTAGTTATTCTGATGGAATTTTGTCCAGGGATCGAAAATAACTGGACGTTCCAAATTTCCCTCAAATTTGTGCATTGTTCAACAAGATCCTAGATAACAACGAAACATAATAAATTACGTCTAAATATTCATTCCATTTGTGTCTAAATATTCAGTAGTAATACCATTAGTGCTTAAAAATTATCGAATATTTTCCGATAGCTTCGTTGCCTAGGAACGATTGTGACAAATTTTGCAGGTTTAGAATCCCGAGTGCGAAGCACGAGTGATTTTTTTGCAAGATTTGACACACTCGTTGCTAAGCAGGGAAGCTTGAGGAAAATATCCGATTAATTTTGAAGCACGAGTGGTATTTGACGAATTATTTTTTCCTCTCGGACTTCGGTTAATCAGAGTGCAGGAAACAGCATCTGAATATTTTTTAGAGAAACTTTTTCAAAGCGACTTATTTTTCAATCACGTTTAAAGTACCCCACTTTTTTTATGTCACATAGAATAGTGAGTGTGAAATGAACTTTTCTGCAAGATTTGACACACTCGTTCCTAAGCAGGGAAGCTTGAGGAAAATATCCGATTAATTTTTAAGCATGAGTGGTATTTGACTAGTGATACCGCACGAGGTTAAAATTCTCGCTTCCTCGTTTGACAGAGCTCAATCAAGATACTTTCTTGAATCGTATATATTGCGTTTACCTTTTGTTAAAATCGCCTTGCCTCGTCTCGAGAATTGACTCGAGGTTCGTCTCATAGTCAATTGTATTGCGTGTCTATTATATTGCTGATGTATACAATATATAAACAAGCTTGCAAAGAATCAAAGTTTTTTTTTATTTGAAATTGAGGTTTCTGAAAGGACTTGCTCGCGTTTGTCGCACTGAGTTCTTCAAAATGTTGAGGATGTGCTTTTTGCACATGATCTCTCACTGCAGTCGTGTTGCTATTCTTCATTTCGATTATTTTTTGAGCCTTCGATTCTTCGAAGCACATTTTGCAAACAGTTTTTTTCCGAGTTTTGATTCAAATAAAAATCATAATTTTACTTTTTTTTCGCTTTTGAGTGCCGTCTATGTGTTTCTTGTTTCCCTTCATTATCGAAGTTCTCAAATAATCTTGTATCGTATCGATACTGTCAAATTCTCGTGATGTCACCCAAGATCTCGACACATTTTACGATGCAATCTGAATATCTCGTATTTCGTGATTGCATTCACACATATCGAGATAGATTGAAGTTCAATTGTTCAATACGAGGTTTATTGACTTCATGCGCCTCGACTTGTCTCGACTTTCTTGAGGGCATCACTATATTTGACGGATCATTTTTTCCTCTCGGACTTCGGTCAATCAGAGTGCAGGAAACAGCATCTGGATATTTTTTAGAGAAACTTTTTCAAAGCGACTCATTTTTCAATCACGTTTAAAGTAACCCACGTTTTTTATTTCACGTAGAATAGTTAGTGTGAAATGCGCCGAATATGAGGACAAACATATGAAAGCTCATCGAAAATTTTTAAGAAATTTCCGATATAAAACTGTTGGGTAGCTTCAAACATTGCGCTCTGATTGGCCGAAAATCGAGTGGAAAAAGTAATCAGTTTAAAATCTCGAAATTTTCACAATACCTAGTGTTTTGGATGGATAATAAAGATCCTTAAAATGGACGCCTCCAGGCTTTCCAATATATGTCTCTTACACGGAAAAAAGGCTTAGTTGGAACAACCAAGTGCCTTGGTTATATATGCGCCAGACAATTAATTGGTTAGACCAACCAAGTTATTTGTTAGGCTACCAATTTCTTGATTGGTCTAACCAAGGTACTTGGTTAGCTTACCAAGTGACTTGGTTAGTTATCTTTTTTGGCAACTTATCTTTTTTTCCGTGTAATATCGTCAGTATCAGTCTAACATAGGGCAGAGTACTGGGCTCATAAAAACTAAATGGAATTTCATAAAACTTGAATCGCTCTATCGATTCTTGAATTAATTTAATAATGCAATTTCAAAAATTAATTAGAAAAGAAAATAATATTGCATCAATATAATTTATTTATTTGAGTAACCCTTTTATTTGGCATGCTTAATAATAAATTTAGTAATAGCTAATTACTGATTATAATGGGCCAGAATTTCAAGATAACTGAGTTATTCGGATAGAATTTTGTCGAGGGGTCGAAAATAACTGGACGTTCGAAACCTCCCTCGAATTCTTGCATCATTCTACAAGATCCTAGATAACACCGAAACACAATAAATTATTCCATTGCATGAGATTCACCCTCCACACTGCGCATATATCGCGAGCGCTCTCAGCTGTGACAAACGCGTCGTAATTTCGCAACGGGCATCAGATCCTGCTGTTCTCAGATTTAATCAATCTTTAATTACTCAGATTTAAAAAATCTACGTCTCTAAGGAACTATGTTGATCAATTTTGGCACCCTCATAGAAAAAGCTTTTTGAAATCTGACAAACAATCTTACAACTTTTGACTCCTATTGTTAGTCTCAGACTATCTTAATAACAACTAACTCTCGTTGTAACTCCATTTATGTCTAAACATTCAGTTTAAAATCTTGAAATTTACACAATACATAGCGTTTACGTTGTTTTCCATTTCTTGAAAAAAAAAAAAAAATAAAAAAAAAAAAAATAAAAGATGGCATCTCATAAAATTTGAATGGCTCTATCGATAATTAAATTAATTTAATAATGCACTTTGAAAAATTGATTACAAAAGAAAATAATTTTGCATCAATATAATGCAAATTCCCATGTAATTTATTTGTGTAACCCTTTAATTCGGCATGCTTAATAATAAATGATGTAATACCTAATTGATGATTACAATGGCCCAGAATTTCAAGATAACTGAGTTATTCTGGTAGAATTTTGTCGAGGGGTCGAAAATAACTTGACGTTCGAATTTCCCTCGAATCCTTGCATCATTCTACAAGATCCTAGATAACATCGAAACACAATAAATTATTCCATTGCATGAGATTCACCCTCCACACTGCGCATATATCGCGAGGGCTCTCAGCTGTGACAAACCCATCGTAATTTCGCAACTGGCATCAGTTCCTGCTGTTCTCAGATTTAATCAATCTTTAATTACTCAGATTTAAAAAAAATCTACGTCTCTAAGGAACTATATTGATCAATTTTGGCATCCTCATAGCAAAAGCTTTTTGAAATATGGTAAACAATTTTATAACTTTTTACTCCTATTGTTAGTCTCAGACTATCTTAATAACAACTAACTCTCGTTGTAACTCCATTTATGTCTAAACATTCAGTTTAAAATCTTGAAATTTACACAATATATAGCGTTTACGTTGTTTTTCATTTCTTGAAAAAAAAAAGATGGCATCTCACAAAACTCGAATGGCTCTATTGGTAATTAAATTAATTTAATAATGCACTTTGAAAAATTAATTACAAAAGAAAATAATTTTGCATCAATATAATGCAAATTTCCTTGTAATTTATTTGTGTAACCCTTTAATTCGGCATGCTTAATAATAAATGATGTAATACCTAATGAATGATTACAATGGGCCAGAATTTCAAGATAACTAAGTTATTCGGATAGAATTTTGTCGAGGGATCGAAAATAACTGGACGTTCGAAACCTGCGCATATATCGTGAGGGCTCTCAGCTGTGACAAAACCATCGTAATTTCGCAACTGGCATCAGGTCCTGCTGTTCTCAGATTTAATCAATCTTTAATTACTCAGATTTAAAAAAATCTACGTCTCTAAGAAACTATATTGATCAATTTTGGCATCCTCATAGAAAAAGCTTTTTGAAATCTGGCAAATAATTTTATAACTTTTTACTCCTATTGTTAGTCTCAGACTATCTTAATAACAACTAACTCTCGTTGCAACTCGATTTATGTCTAAACATTCAGTTTAAAATCTTGAAATTTACACAATACATAGCGTTTACGTTGTTTTTCATTTCTTGAAATAAAAAAAAAAATAAAAAAAATGGTGGCATCTCATAAAATTTGAATGGCTCTATCGATAATTAAAGTAATTTAATAATGCACTTTGAAAAATTAATTACAAAAGACAATAATTTTGCATCAATATAATGCAAATTCCCTTGTAATTTATTTGTGTAACCCTTTAATTCTGCATGCTTAATAATAAATGATGTAATACCTAATTAATGATTACAATGGGCCAGAATTTCAAGATAACTGAGTTATTCGGATAGAATTTTGTCGAGGGATCGAAAATAACTGGACGTTCGAAACCTGCGCATATATCGTGAGGGCTCTCAGCTGTGACAAAACCATCATAATTTCGCAACTGGCATCAGGTCCTGCTGTTCTCAGATTTAATCAATCTTTAATTACTCAGATTAAAAAAAATCTACGTCTCTAAGAAACTATATTGATCAATTTTGGCATCCTCATAGAAAAAGCTTTTTGAAATCTGGCAAATAATTTTATAACTTTTTACTCCTATTGTTAGTCTCAGACTATCTTAATAACAACTAACTCTCGTTGTAACTCCATTTATGTCTAAACATTCAGCTTAAAATCTTGAAATTTACACAATACATAGCGTTTACGTTGTTTTTCATTTCTTGAAAAAAAAAAAAAAAAAAATGATGGCATCTCATAAAATTTGAATTGCTCTATCGATAACTAAATTAATTTAATAATGCACTTTGAAAAATTGATTACAAAAGAAAATAATTTTGCATCAATATAATGCAAATTTCCTTGTAATTTATTTGTGTAACCCTTTAAATGATGTAATACCTAATTAATGATTACAATGGGCCAGAATTTCAAGATAACTGAGTTATTCGGATAGAATTTTGTCGAGGGGTCCAAAATAACTGGACGTTCGAAACCTCCCTCGAATTCTTGGATCGTTCTACAAGATCCTAGATAACACCGAAACACAATAAATTATTCCATCGCATGAGATTCACCCTCCGCACTGCGCATATATCGCGAGGGCTCTCAGCTGTGACAAAACCATCGTAATTTCGCAACTGGCATCAGGTCCTGCGGTTCTCGGTTATTGGCTACGGATGACATTATGATGCGGAAAAACGAGGCGTAACACGGCGGAGAATACCGTAATGGGCGTAGTTCCATCTGTCGTATGTTTCGACCGAGCTGTTTACGAGGGGTGCTGAAGCAAAACTAGCAGTTTCTAGTACGACTACAACCACGATCTGCAGTTTTTCTTCTAACCCTCATATGCCAATCCTATTCGCTGTTTAGTCCTTGCGTTGTATGGTACTTTATAACAATGCTTGCAATAGGTGCTCAGTTGGAAAAGTTAAAAAAATGTAGGAAAAAGAAATCGTTTTCAGTCAGTATAATAAAAAAAACGCATGATTCATTAAAAATGGCTGTACGTTCGAATTTCGACGAAGTTACGATTGTGTGCATTGTTTTAAAGAGGGTTTGATTGCAGTTGTACTTGATTGAATTGGCATTAACCAAAGTTTTTTTTGCAGTAAAAGATTATTATTATCATTACTATTAATATAAATAAAAGTTTTCTGGTTTGTTTACTCTATAAATAATTTTATATGCGCATTTTTTCTCTGATTACTGTATTATATTATTAAAAAAATTCATAAAGATTCTATTTACAAAAAAAAAGCTTTTAAGAGAAAGATTTTAATAAATATATCTCAAAAATCGAAGGACTCGATCATTATTTACTTTTTATCCATTATTCTTCTTTTCTAAAACGCCATTTTTTTTGCTTTCGATAAAATGTTTATACATGTCTTCCATAGAGAATGAATATTAAATAATTCATGAAGTGAATGACCGAATATATGGAGTTATTGACAACTACCGGCGAATAATCAATGATCCAATCTATAGTCTCTTTAGTTCCTCCGGGTATTCCAGAGGGACATTGCCAAAGTGAATATAAAAGGAATGTGGGCGGTGCTCTATGTGTATCGAATCTTAATCAATGGGGCTCGAGGCGAGATCAACCCGTAGACTATACTGGGCTATATAATATCCAGCTAACGGACGTACGTCATCACGACTAATTTTTACGGTCTGTGCTATATAGGGGGTGATGGAAAAGCGGGTGCGCAACATATCGTTTGGAGTAGAGGACACCGGGGCTAGTCGGGTCAGGGTTAAGTTGGATTAAGACCGATTAAAAATCGGCAATTAATTGAGGCTTTTTGCCAAATTTCCAACCATGAGCGTGAAAAACTGAAATCAAGAAATTATGTACAGAAAAAAATATGTATTAATATATATTTTATATATGTATTATGGGGTATTCCTGGCCAATTCAAAACGGGTTTAACCCTAACCCTTTCCAATTCGCTCCATAATTTCTTATACTATTCTATATGCACGAAAAAACACTTTTAATTTTTTTTTACTGAACATTTTTTTCCAAGAATTTATTAAATAAAAATTCGCGCCGCAATCGGAAAATTTGAAATTATTTTTTTTTAAATCCTGCATTAGATATCAAAATTTTTGAGCTATGACCCAGAACGGCCCAACGTTTGCGTCGATTTATTGAGCCATTTTTTTCGAAAAAAAACGCCGTTAAAAATGGAAAGAGATGAAACAAGATGGTATCAACCTTAAACCAATATTTCATGATTTAATACATGATTTTTCTTATATCGTTAAAAAAAAGCTTCAGCGAAATTCTCAAATAATCTTGCGTTACGTATAATAAAACTTTTTCGCGGCAATCGGCCATGAGCTGCCATCTTGTTTCATTTCTTTCCATTTTTAACGGCGTTATTTTTTTCGAAAAAATGTCAAAAAATCGGCGCAAACGTTTGCCGACTTTGGGTTATAGCTCAAAAAATTTGATAACTAATACACGATTTTTGAGAATAATTTCAAATTTTCAAATCAGCCCGTGAAGAAAAATATTAGGGTTGTCCTAAGATAACTTAGGGCCCTATCGGGCTTTAATGTGGACACCATAAAAGTGAGTTTCATATCACTCCCATTTAGGGACCAACTAAGGAAACTGTAGGGTTTCATGCCGATATTTAATGGGGCTATATTAGGGCAATTAATTAAGGGCCCAGTCAGGCTTAATCATGGCACCAAGTAAATAAATCAATAATAATTTCGCCACGTAAGAGCCTCATGAGGCAATTCTAGGTTGCCACGGCGAAGTTTAATAAGGGCTTGATAGGGTAATCACTTAAGGGCCCAGTCAGGCTTAATCATGGCACCAAATAAACAAATCAATAATAATTTTGCCAGATAAGGGTCTTCTTAGGCAATTCTAGGTTTCCCTGTCGAAGTTTAATAAGGGCTTGATAGGGTAATCACTTAAGGGCCTTTATCATGATACCAAGTAAACTAATTAATCATAATTTTTCCAGATAAGGATCTCATAAGGCCATGGTGAAGTTTAATAAGGCCTTGATGAGTTAATTAATTAAGGGCTCAGTCAGGCTTAACCATGGCATAAAGTAAACAAACCAATAATAAATTTGCCAGATGAGGATCTTATATGGCAATCCGAGGTTTCCATGGCAAAATTTGTGGTCACCTATCCAACTAATGACCGTCAAAGTCAGCCAGGTGGTCACCCATTCTAATACTGGCCCTCAGGTCAGCCAGACAGTCACGCACCTAGATACAAACGAACTAATTCGCGCAAACGATAAAACAAGCAAATTTAGTGGAATATAATTATAGATGACAACAACGATATAATGTACCCTATTCGATATAACCAATTTCTGTAAAAAAATAACTGAATGTGCTTTTATTTTTACACATCAGACGCAGTCATGTAAATCTATCAAGTTCTGACTATATTACATTAATTTTATTTCATATTTCATATTACAGTCATTCAAATACACAAAACAATTGCATATTTATATGATTTGAATGGCCAAGAGAGCTAAGGCGCAGCGCAACTACACCATCCGGAGGGTCCCAGGTGCGATTCCCGTCAATGTAAAAAAAAATGTAATATGTTTTTTTAGCGATTAATATGTACCATCGTGTAGAGAAAGACGAAATATCTAATTAAAAGTGCAGCATTACTCAACTAAATAATAACAAATATATATTTTTAAATTAAATTTCTTTATTATTTTAGTAAGGACTTAATAGGGCAGCCTTTAAAGGTCCCGAAGAAAAAAGCGTGACCATCATTTGCGAAACCCTATGAGGCTTCCACATAAGGCCCCTAAGAGAATTAGGGAATATCAATCGGGGCCTTGGAAGAACCCTGATAAGATTTCTTCACGGGAGGGCGCCAATTTTTTATTTAAAAAATTCATGAAAAAAGAAGTTTCCGTAAAACAAAACTAAAAAAAATTGAAAGTGTTTTTTCGAGCATATAGAATAGTGTAAAAAATTATGGAGCGAATTGGAAGAGGTCAGGATTGAACGCTTAAAAGTTGGCCAGGAATACCCCATATGTATTAAATGCAATATATAAAAATGTTACGTGTCCATTTTCTTATAAAGATCGTACATACTTTCTTGTAGATAATTTTTTTTACTTGGCATTATCTTAAAACCGATCTATGCCTTCGAGTATTAGAAAAGAAATGAAAAGAGAATAATGACCCGACTAGCCCCGGTCACTCATAGCCGAGCTAAAGCAACTCTGAAACTTTGTGTCTGGCACGCTTCAACACCACGCAGTCTCGACGGTTCGTATTTGCAGGGTACTCGGTGCACAAAACGGTCACGCTTAAACGCGTTGACCCACCGTGGCCGGCAGTCAACCTGACAAAAACCCACAGTAACGCGTGTAGAGTTAGTTAGATACATAGAGACGCACGTGCACGTGCGCATAAACATACATTTCCAAACAACGCCCTCCCGTAGTGTGACAGACGCAGTTCTCTCGGCTGCCCGACTGTGACAATTTATGTCGTAGGCGTTTATATGCCGTTTTCGAGAAGTACGTGAATATTCGGGAATTAACTTGACGGATAGAACAGGAATGAAAAAAAAAGCATTTGCAATGTTGCTAAATGGTTTAATATGCTATGTCGTATTTTATCGCACTATTTATTGCACTATGTGATTAGGTCATCTACGAATACTGGAGACATTTTAAATGTCAAATTGAATGGAAATTGGAAATTTAAAAAAAATGTAAATAACTGATTTTAATTAATTAAAATACATTTTTTACTATCAAATTAAGCAAAGGGCCACGCTGAATTAGGAATCTGTATATGTTAATTAAAAGTGTTAGCGATTATGTTTTTAGATAAATGTTGTACAGTTATAAAAATGTATTAATTTTATGTGACAATGTGCTGGCTCTTATTTGTCAATTTTGTTCTGTTTGATGGTTGAGCCGTCAACTTGATTTTGAAAAATCCGCGAAAAATAACGAATATTGGATATGCATTTGGCATAAAACCATCTTTTATACTCAAGATTTTTTTTTGTCTAACGCATATCCAAAATGCGTTATTTTTCTCGCATTGCTCAAAATAAATTTGAAAAATTTTGAATAAAGAAAAAATTCTGAAAAAATTCATATGTATTCGGAAAAATTGTCAAATAATTTTCATTCGCAAAAAAACTTTAGGCTGTCTGGTGATTTGTTCAACAATTTTTTTTATTCATCAATTTGTTAATAACATTTTAGAACTATTATTATGCAAAATCGATCTTTTCGGCATCTTTTACATGCTTGATTTTTGCTTCCTCATAGAGGAAGCTTTGTTTTCGTGACAATTTTTTTTTTTTCGAGATTTTCATGTCAGGACACTCAGAATGGTCTAAAACGTCGAGGAAAGTGGTTTAGAAAAAATGTCTGTATGTGTGTGTGCGTATGTGCACAATTTTTTGTTAGCACGATAGCCGTCGCAATTTTTAAGATATCCGGCTCAAATTTGAACGACGAGTACACTGTCGTTAAACAAGGTATGGGATTGAATTTGGAGTTAATCCATCAAGGTTTTCAAAACTTGTGGCATTTTGAATATTTTTGAGAATGTCTGTTCGGGCTCTAACTCCCGCAATTTGTAGGATATCCGGCTCAAACTTGGACCAGAAGTGGACTGTTATCAAATAGTGTTTGGGATCAAATTTGGTGTCAATCCGTTAAGGGGTTCACAATTTATGGCATTTTGAAATTTTTTGAAATTTTTTGTTCGTCCTCTAACTTTCGCAGTTTTTAAGATATCGGGCTCAAATTTGGTGCACAAGTGGACTGTTTTTAAATAAAGTTTGGGAGTGAATTTGACGTAAATCCGTTAAGGGGTTTAAAATTTACGGCGTTTTGAATTTTTGGTTTTTGCTCTAACTTCCGCAATTTTTAAGATGTCCGGCTCAAATTTGGTCCACAAGTAGAGTGTAGGTGAACTAAGCATCAGTTCGAATCTGTCGAGAATCTGTCAAGGGGTTCAAAACTAATGCCATTAAAAATTTTTTAAAACAAGGCTGCAAAGGAGAACTTTGCAAATTGCTTCCTCATTATTGTTGGATTTTTACAAAGCTTCCTCTATGAGGAAGCCAAAATAGATTGAGGAAGCAATTTGCAAAGTTCTACTTTCTTTCCCATTTTTATCCCATCGGGAAGAGTTCAGAATTTTCTCTGAAACTCTCGTTTGACTGTACCTATCATACATCCTTAAGTACTGGCATGAATTCTGGGCCACAATACGGACGTTCCGGCAGCTCTGTCAGAGTACCGGAAATTCCTACATGGGTAGAGGTAAAAAAAATTGTATGATGATAGTCTTTATGGTTTTATTCTTTTATTTCCTCTAACTCTAAAATATTCAAAGCACACACCATAACCTTGAAAAAGGGTCACCTTTTTTCAAGTTATGTCAAATACCTATAAAATCATATGAAGATGGTAAAAAAAATATCCATAATATCGACGAGTTGTGTTCTAAAATATTCCCCAATAAGCTGCGTAAGGGTAGAGAGAGTCGAAGGTTCGGTGTTCGAGGCTTGTGAGGCACCCTTGGGGATTGTCGCTTCATGCATTTTATATTTCATCGGTCTTTGATTCTGAGATTGTAGTAGTATCCTCAACCTTCACTCTCCCTATCTTACTTCACTTAACTTACTTCAATTCTCCTTTCTTTCTCCTGGGAGTAATCCTTAATCTTTGATCGTCGTTTGGTCTTTGAACGGTTATACCATCCCTTCGATCTCATACACCGGTTTCTTCCTCCGCTTTTATCAACCATATTTTCTAAATCTTTCCCTCTCACTTTTCTCATTGTATTTACACGATATTTCCACTGAACCACCTTACCATCGAAACGATCTACGGTTTCACGATCCCAAGGGACTTCCTCATAATCTTCGTGACTGCGATAGACATCAACGAGATAGAGAAAACTTACATCCTATTTGAACCGATACGAAACCTTAAAGTCTATCTAATGCTGTAGATATTTACGTTCGTCATTCTTTTAAATTTCTTCCTTTCAGTTTTTTCTTAATGTACTTTTATTATTTTATCAATCATAGTCTTTTTACGTTACGCGTAGAATCTCCCATTCTCGACAAATGTTTCTGTTAATTTTATGTATTTTTTTTATTTCCCAAAAATCAGGAGAATTTCGCAATAATTGTAAATTAGAAATTAAATTATAAAATGGGAAAAATTGAAGTAACAAAATTATAATTATAATGCATTTTTAAATGAATCTTTAATTTCGTATTTAAAATAATTTAAAAAAAATTGTACATAATTCACAGAAGTGTTTGTAAAATCTGTATGAAAATCAGCAATAAGGAAAAAATAAGTTACAACAAAGTTCCCTGTATGATCTAGTAGAAAGTATGCATTTGTCTTGTACGACATTTTCTTTTTCAGATGTGACGAGTTCACCAAAAAAATGACTGCTCAATTATTGTAAAGAAAATGGAAAAAAATTATAAATACTATGTGGTAGTAATAAAATAAATTGGTCATATCAACTGGTAATAAAATTTTCCCACAAAAATTCCTTTATTGACTGTGGGAGGCATCAACAATATTCGATACGTAACCGTTACAAAGTCTATCTAATGCTATAGATACTTACGTTCCTTTTTTTAATTTCTTCCTTTCATTTATTTCTTAATATATTTTTATTATTTTATATATCACTTTTTTTCACGTTACACGTAGAATCTTATCTATTTTTTTCGCAAAATTCAGGAGTCACGTTTTTCAAAAATAATTCGATTTAAAATGAAAAAATGGTAATTACAAAATTATAATTATAATGCATTTAAAAATGCATCTTCAATTCTGTTTTTAAAATTATTTAAAAAATGGTACATAATTCACAGAAATGTTTGTAAAATCTGCAAGAAAATCAACAATGTGAAAAAAGTCACAACAGCAATGTGCTACATTTTCCATTTCAGATGTGAAGAGTTCACCAAAAAAATTACTGCTCAATTATTGTAAAGAAAATGGAAAAAAAATTATAAGTACAGTGGTAGTATATTAGTAGTATAATAAAATGAATTGGTTATACCAATTGGTAATAAAATTTTCCCACAAAAATTCCTTATAATTTTATTGACCGTGATAGGCATCAACAATATTCGATACGTAACCATTACAAAGTCTATCCAATGCTATAGATACTTACGTTCCTTTTTTTAATTTCTTCCTTTCACTTATTTCTTTAATGTACTTTTATTATTTTATGTATCACTTTTTTCACGTTTCACGTAGAATTTTATCTATTTTTTTCGCAAAATTCAGGAGTCACGTTTTTAAAAAATAATTCAATTTAACATGAAAAAATGGTAATTACAAAATTATAATTATAATGCATTTAAAAATGCATCTTCAATTCTGTTTTTAAAATTATTTAAAAAATGGTACATAATTCACAGAAATGTTTGTAAAATCTGCAAGAAATTCAACAATGTGAAAAAAAGTCACAACAGCAATGTGCTACATTTTCCATGTCAGATGTGAAGAGTTCACCAAAAAAATTACTGCTCAATTATTGTAAAGAAAATGAAAAAAAAATTATAAGTACAGTGGTAGTATATTAGTATTAAAATAAAATAAATTGGTTATACCAATTGGTAATAAAATTTCCCCACAAAAATTCCTTATAATTTTATTGACTGCAGGAGACATCAACAAGATTCGATACGAAACCGTTACAAAGTCTATCTAATACTATAGATACTCCTGTTGCTCCTTTTTTTTATTTCTTTCTTCGAGTTTTCCCTTGATGTATTATTATTATTTTATATATCGTATTCTTTTCACGTTTTGCGTTGATTCGTCCTCCCTTCCTATGCCCGAGGGGTGTGTGTGTGTCTCTTTCTCACTTCCCTTCGTGAATGAGAGAAAACGTAGGGAAAAGCACGAGCCAAGCTCACCATTCGATACGCATCCACCCACGTTCTCCCCTTTGATATTCCTTCTGAGATGGAGGTACTCGATGCTGCTCTCTGAGACTGCTCGCCACCCGAGACTCTCCGTTATCACTTGGGAATACCATGTTGACGACTGTGTACTCTTTGATGTAAATGTGAGCTTGTTGAAGGGCATGGAAAGGAAAGTGCGTTCCCTGAAGTTTTGCCTTAAGGATTTGTATTGGCAGCTCGTTTTGTGCTCAATGTCTGTACGAATTATCGAGTGAGTGATAAAACAATTACAGTAGAACGTCACACAGCTTATATTCAAGCAGCTTAGATCACAAAATGGAGGGGCACTTCCCTGCGTTTTGATTGGTCGATTTCGCAAGAGAGCGTGAGAAGTAATTGCAACAGTTTAATTCATGTTGTTTAAAAATCATCACAATTTTTTTTTTTTTGCTATAATAAGTTGAATTTTATTTTTCTTCTTCATAAAAAAATGTTTGTTTTCATGAAAAAAGAATAATGGACATTTTCATTTCAGTTACAATTTGTAGAGTAATTGAAATTCTTGTCGAGATTTTATTAGATTGTAAATAAAGTTA
The DNA here is from genome assembly GCA_963970395.1 of Ephialtes manifestator. Lineage (NCBI taxonomy): Eukaryota > Metazoa > Arthropoda > Insecta > Hymenoptera > Ichneumonidae > Ephialtes > Ephialtes manifestator. The sequence continues at coordinate 10,510,161 of OZ019969.1, read as the reverse complement.
TACGATTAATAATAATTTTGTAAAACAATTTTTTAGAGGTGGGATTTTTAATTATCTTTGGTTATTCCATTTAAATAATGAGGTAAAACGTCGTTGAATGAAAAATAAATATATTCGTCGGGTTAATAGAGATTAATTAACTGAAGCTTCCGACACTTTCCCCGTTTTCTCGACTACTTTTTACCAGTGAATAGGTGAATCAGCTTGGAAACTTATAATCCGATACGTAGACATAATTTTTGCTCGGTGGACGTAGGAGACTTCAAAGTAGTGGCAAAGACTACTTTCTTCCTCTTTCTTTTCTTTACTTTCGTTGAGTATATATACGTAGAGATCGTGCACGCATTTCAATGTACACAGCGGCGATTCAACAAAGAATAAAGCCGACGCGATTTATAGAAGACCCGTCGAGTCTCTCTCTGTGTACTTCCCCTTCTTCTCTGTCATCCCCATTATTCCCCAGGGATTTTATCGTCAGTTTGTTCATACCAGAAATTCACTTATATTTTCCTTCTGGAGTGAAATGAATCAGAATTCTTGAAATCCATCAACTTTTGATGCCACAAACTCTGTAAAATACAGTACACAGCTTCTGAAGTGTTTCTAGGAGAGCTGCAGTAGAACCACTCAATTTTTTGCTGGCCTGTCCAACCACCCGAAGCCCCTTAAGTTCGGGATAGAGAAACGTTGGAGAAAGTCTTATCTCTAATATCTGAAAAGGTGGCCAAGGCAAGTCAAACAGAAACTTTTGCTGGTTGCACTTTCTCGTATCTCACCCTCTTCCTAACAGCACAATTTTTTGTCTACCTGTGCTACATAAGGCATTTCCTGTTAGTTCGGACACTTTTTTCCAGTCTCTCTGATATTTTTCATGATTGGCTAGGCTACTACTTGAGAATACTTCCTGCGAGTTGTTCCAATTTTTTGTTGTTGAATATACCGGAGTTATGTATTTCTTTTTTAAATATTTAGTTCTTGAAATGATAAAAATAATGGCAAAGAATGAATATACAAATGCTACATCTTTATGTGGTTTCAGATACAAATTTAAATTCATGTTTGACTTTTCCTTTTTAAAAAATAATCAGTTTCGCTTCAATTTGCAGGATTAATTCGTATCCTCTTCCTAACAGCACCATTCTTTATCTACCTGTGCTATATAAGACATTCCCTGATTAGTTCGGGGAAAAAAGTGGCTCAGAATGAATATATAAATGCAGCATTTTTATGTGGGTTCAGATACAAATTTAAGTTCGCATTTGACTGTCCCCTTTTAACAAATGATCATTTTCGCTTTGATTCTTAGGGTTAGTAGTAAAATCGGGCTGATTATGAACGAATTTAGAAAGCATTTGAAGAAAAGGTTGAATTTACAGAGAATGTCACATATATTAAGTATTTTTTATACTGACATCTATATATCTGATAGCAGTAACAGTTGATATCACAAGGCCTTAATCTTTCTGCGAAAGATTTGGTGCTGCGTAGGGTAGTTTCTTTTATGAGTAAGAAAAAATAAAGTAGATTTCGACTCAGAACGACCGAACGCAGGAAGAAAAACAGGGCGTATAGGTGAGGTAGGAAAATAGTTATAGGAATACCGAAGGGAAGAAAAGTGCGAAGGAGAAGACTGAGAAATCCTCGCGCGATCTCCTCTCGGCTTACAAAGTTGGCGCAATACTCGAGGCTAACGTCGTCTCTTCTCAACCCCCTCAAACCCCCCGTATTTCTGCCTCTTCCCTTCTCTTTGCCTTTTCTTCCCTGCATCTTCGCCTCGAGATTCACCACTTTTTATTTCTGTATCCTCTCGCCACGCCCCGATCACGTGCGTGGGAAGAAAGGAAAGACTTTTCGCCTATACCTTCTGCTCACACCTCACCACAAAACCGCCAACCTCCCTCCTCACCCTTTTCCTTCGGTACCTTCACTTCCCACTACAACCCGCTCGCTCTTCCGCATTCACAGCTCCTACTTCTTCCTCTTCTGTATACACTTTTCCCTTTGGCACCGACTTTTCTGCTTTTCCTCAACAGAGAGGAAGAACCCTTCCCCCTACTTGCAACGTTCCTTCCTCGATTCTGTGGATAGCCAAAACGTGCCTGGATCTCAACCGCACAGTACACACGCTACGAGCATCGATATTCCCGATGCCCTAAGCCGGATTTTTCTACGACACATACACATACGCACACATTCTAGTTATGCGGATACGAGAGACTCGGTGGATCAGGAAAATTCGTTTCTTCCTTATTCCTCTCCGCCTCATGATGTTATATATTCAGCCTTAAATCCATAATATACTTTATACGTGGATATGCCTTGCGATATTTTATTTTCCAGATGGTATTTCGTGATCATTATTAATTTTCATTGTCGAAATCAGAGCTTTGTTTTTCCCCAATGGAAAGAACCTCTGTCCGCCATTTGGTATAATCGATTTTAGCGAAAAGTGCAATTATAATCTTGGATCCTTTTGAAAGTAAAGTTCAAACATGAAGTTCCTACAGCTTTTCCGGCAGCATTGCCGAGAAAAGAGAGAGTCTTTTTTGTGATAACTTTTTTGTTCTATCGTTTGCCATAATCTTCTTCCCTTCACCACTCCAAGTAGGTACATATTTACATGTATATGTACTGGCTATACAAGGTTGGTCGGCTAACAAGGCGAAAAAAGTATATTAATTGCGAGCCGTGCGGGCGGCGTTGCGGTTTTATTAAATTCTTATGGAAATAGCGCCGAGGGGCGGGGGGGAGGTCTTTCGGACAGCGGATGGAAGGGTATACGTGGATACGGGTACAAGGCCCCGTGAGTCGTAAAGTTGGCTATTGTATTATAAAATCTAAATAATTTCAGCTACTCCGTTAAAGCAGCTCAGCTAGAGAGCCAACCTGTTCTCATCTTCCCTCGGGTTTGCTGCTGTTGGCCAGGAGGTGAACGCAAAAAACGAAAAGGGAAGGGAATATAATATACGAAAGGGTCAAAGAGCCTTCAAGAAGTAGGAGTCGAGACTCTCTTCTTGTTCGGATTCTCTTAAGACATGCAAAACTTAAAAAGAGCCAATCAGATATTCAGATAATGTTTACGAAATCAGTGCATAAGACGACTCTGCATTTCCATTCTCATTTCTTTCTTCTTGATTCGCTCCCTTTACTTTATGTATATCACATGCTTCGTCTTCTTTTGTAACCTGTTACCTTTCTGTACTTTTGCAATAACGTGTCTTATGCAACGAAATCTTTGCTAGCATCTTCCTCTTTGTATTCTTTTTCTCTTTCTTACCTTCGGAGGCCTTCTTCCCAGGTAGTTTCTATCCCTGCCAACGTGTACCTCCCATTCGCTTCGTCTCCTGCGGGAGTTAACGGCCAAGTTTGCTTCTGTCCGTTGCGGAGTTAACAATTCGGTTAGAAAGTTCAACCGACGTTCTCTCGTTCTCCACACTTTTTCCACTTTAGGTCCCTCACTCTTTTGGTTCTGAGGAGCGAAAAGATTTTCTTCTGCCCTTCGTTTCCAAGCATTGGAAGTCTTCATGCGTCGCCCACTCGCTCTCGTGAAACGACGACGCAAGGAGCGGAGGCTTCTACTCGATTAGAGAAGGAAGGATCAAGGCAGAGAAACGGCAAATTTTTTTGATCCTCTTTTACTCTCCAGCAAAAGTCCAAAATTCACCTCTCTGTACTGCGACACGACATTTCTAGCATCTTTTAGAGAATTTCTAACGTCCACGGAACAAATCTAATGATCGTCAAACTGATGCTGACGTTCCTTGTCCCTTTTCCTTCGTTTTTTGGGGTTTTTCTTTTTTCGCCAGAAGTTTTACATCCCGTCCTACAATCAAACTGCACATCCGCATCACGCTGACAATCCATTGTTTCTTTTCTTTATCAGTTCAGACTGCCCATTGCAGTTCCTGTAAATCAAAATTACATGAACTGCCTTCGGATTAAACTTTGTCCCTTGCAAAAACAAACAAAAAATGTACCTTCGGCTGAGTACTAGATTTTTCTACGGCACAAACTAAAATTCACCTCTTTCTACTGCGGCACGACATTTTTAGCATCTTCTAGGGAATTTCTACCGTCCCGGAACAAATCTAATGATTGTCAAACTGATGCTGAAGTTCCTTGTCCCTTTTCCTTCGTTTTTGGGGTTTTTCTTTTTTCGCCAGAAGTTTTACATCCCGTCCTGCAATCAAACTGCACGTCCGCATCACGCTGACAATCCATTCTTTCTTTTCTTTATCATTTCAGCCTGCCCATTGCAGTTCCTGTAAATTAAAATTACATGAACTGCCTTCGAATTAAACTTTGTCCCTTGCAAAAACAAAAAAAATGTACCTTGGGTTGAGTACTAGATTTTTCTACGGCACCAACTAAAATTCACCTCTTTCTACTGCGGCACGACATTTTTAGCATCTTCCAGAGAATTTCTACCGTCCCGGAACAAATCTAATGATTGTCAAACTGATGCTGACGTTCCTTGTCCCTTTTCCTTCCTTTTTGGGGTTTTTCTTTTTTCGCCAGAAGTTTTACATCCCGTCCTACAATCAAACTGCACGTCCGCATCACGCTGACAATCCATTGTTTGTTTTCTTTATCAGTTCAGCCTGCCCATTGCAGTTCCTGTAAATCAAAATTACATGAACTGCCTTCGAATTAAACTTTGTCCCTTGCAAAAACAAAAAAAATGTACCTTCGGCTGAGTACTAGATTTTTCTACGGCACAAACTAAAATTCACCTGTTTCTACTGCTGCACGACATTTTTAGCATCTTCCAGAGAATTTCTACCGTCCCGGAACAAATCTAATGATTGTCAAACTGATGCTGACGTTCCTTGTCCCTTTTCCTTCGTTTTTGGGGTTTTTCTTTTTTCGCCAGAAGTTTTACATCCCGTCCTACAATCAAACTGCACGTCCGCATCACGCTGACAATCCATTGTTTCTTTTCTTTATCAGTTCAGCCTGCCCATTGCAGTTCCTGTAAATCAAAATTACATGAACTGCCTTCGGATTAAACTTTGTCCCTTGCAAAAACAAAAAAAAAATGTACCTTCGGCTGAGTACTAGATTTTTCTACGGCACAAACTAAAATTCACCTCTTTCTACTGCGGCACGACATTTTTAGCATCTTCCAGGGAATTTCTACCGTCCCGGAACAAATCTAATGATTTTCAAACTGATGCTGAAGTTCCTTGTCCCTTTTCCTTCGTTTTTGGGGTTTTTCTTTTTTCGCCAGAAGTTTTACATCCCGTCCTACAATCAAACTGCACATCCACATCACGCTGACAATTAATTGTTTATTTTCTTTATCCATTTAGCCTGCCCATTGCAGTTCCTATAAATCAAAATTACAAGAACTGCCTTCGGAGGGCGGGGGTAAAAATGGCGAATGACCAAAATAGCGAATGGCTAAAATAGCGAATTTCAAAATAAGGAACGTCTAAATATAGAATCGCCATCATTATGAAATTGGCTATTTTAGCCATTCGCTATTTTGACCATTCACCATTTTGATTGCATTTTAATAAGACTGGAGGTCAAAATAGCGAATGATCAAAATAGCGAATGGCTAAAATTGCCAATTTCATAATGATGGCCATTCTATATTTAGACGTTCCATATTTTGAAATTCGCTATTTTAGCCATTCACTATTTTGGTCATTCGCTATTTTGACTCCCACCCCCTTCGGATTAAACTTTGTCCCTTGCAAAAACAAAAAAAACAGTACCTTGGGCTGAGTACTAGATTTTTCTACGGCACAAACTAAAGTTCACCTCTTTCTACTGCGGCACGACATTTTTAGCATCTTCCAGAGAATTCCTAACGTCCCGGAACAAATCTAATGATCGTCAAACTGATGCTGACGTTCCTTGTCCCTTTTCCTTCGTTTTTGGGGTTTCACTTTTTTCACCAGAAGTTTTACATCCTACAATGAAACTAAACTACACATCCACATCACACTGACATTCCATTGTTTCTTTTCTTTACCAGTTCAGCCTGCCCATCGCAATTCCTGCAAATCAAAATTACATGAACGGCCTTCGGATTAAACTTTTCCCCTTGCAAAAACAAAAAGAAATGAACCTTGAGCTGAGTTGTAGAAACAGTTGCCTTTTTTTGCTGCGAAAAGTTCTGCTACTTATCTCATTATGCTACACGATGGCACGAAAGTGCCATTCGATAAGCTTCTTTACTCCACGAAACAAACCTAATTATCGTTGGCCCAACATTGACAGCGTGCCTTTAATTTTCATTTTCCGTTTAGTCCACAAAAGAAAATGGGTCGTAATAAAATCTTGAAAGATACACAGTGATGAGTCTGAGGACAACAGTTGTTGTGGAATAAATTCAATTAGTCCATCGTATTTAATGAATCCCTTAACTAAAGTGATATTGCTATCAGATATTGTGTGGTTAATAAATATAAAAAATTAAGTTTTGGTGGATAAAGGACGTAAGAAAAAGACACCAAGCGACATGATTCACATGTGGCGCTGGCAATTCTCCCGTTCGCGAGGGTTGGAAACGTGCTTATTAGCAAAAATGCTCTTTTCATTATAATCCCTCATGTTTCGTTCAGCCCTTCGAGCAGCTTGCGTGCGAGGGGAACACCAGACATGGCCGTTTATACACCCGGAAACTTATGGACCACTGGGGTGAGGGTCGTGGGTGCTTTCTCCACCGCTTTCGAACGACAGAGAGACTTGCACTGACTCTTCTGTTATGGGGTTTCGCCCGAGGGTTCTTGATCCTCGCCGGTTTTGCAGGACGAGCGAACGACAAAGATCCCACTGATGATACAACGACTAGTTACCCAATAATGTACATGAATACGAAGCATACACGTTAACTGTTGTATACGATTGATCATTGACGCTTTAGCTGGTACACATTGCTAGGACATCACTCTTAAGTATGAAAAATGCTGCACAAATGGCTGGATTATTTATTGATCAGAAATAAGCTAAATCAAGACACTAGCTCTTTAAAAAAAAAGCATTGCCGATTTTGAGTCAAGTTAATAATTTGATTCTGTCATATTAGGATTGGTTCTTCTTAAGGGTAATTGAATTACTTTGAAAAATACGAGAAATTAGACTTTTGCGATATTTCTGAAGCTTATTTTGCATATTCATTGCCTTAATTGAGAAAATATGTGACTGAAGATTCAACTTGTTTGTAAAACCTCCTCTGCTACGCTTTTTAGTTAACAGTTTCGGGTGTCGACGACAACGTAGAAAATGTCGACGATTTGCCGACACCAACCTCACTCGATATCTTTCTCTTTTTAATTAGAATTACAAATAGAAAGGAGCTTTACGAAACAGGACGTCTGCAAGGTGTACATATATAACTGTGAAACGAGTGGTGAGATACGGATGCAATCCATATTCAGCAACAATTATACGACGTCTGGCGGGACAACTATTCAGTCGCTCGCTTTTTCCACAACCTACTCTTATTTTACGTATACTTCCCTCTCGACACTTAGCCGGGACTTTGGCGAATGTTTAAATGGAACCAATTGATTTGAATTTCGCTTTAAGGGTCATTAACGTCCCATTCCAGACACCCCTCGTTTTTCGTAAATAATCTGAAATGAATGATTCGTCTTTTTATAAATCGACTCATGTTTCCATTTGTTTCTGTAATAAGAAAAAAAAGTTTAAGCAATGAAAACAACATTTTCTCCAAGAGAGCTAACGTCAAATATGATCTCATTTCCCATAAATCTCCCAATTTTGCATCTGTCCATTCCCTAATTTATTTTTTACATTTGACTCGCCCTCAGGGGGACGTGGCTTTCTTTTTCTCGTGAAGCGAGCCCCCGCCTGGGATTTGATGTGCACGGTTTGTCAGACGCACATCTGTATATAAACGAACACTGCGTGCTGTATATACATCGACCGCATAGTGGGATAAACATTTTTTTTCTCCGAGATCATCCCAAGATCGTTTTCCCCCCTCCAGATAAAGAAAAATAATGGCATTTATCCCCCTTTGCGTATATATATATCCGAGATAAAAGAGTAAATCTCCGCTTCTTATACCCTCACTATTTCCCGCATAAAAATAACGTTAACTTCGGTGAATAATTTGGATATCGAGATATCTACTGGAATTATATAGTACCGTTTACTCTCGTCGGTGACGCATGGCAAATGTACGTGTGGCTGTCTAGAGTCAAATTTTCAAGACTTTTGTTCCAAAGATAGAGAGACAAAAAAGTATCATTAAGGTAAACGCCCCAATAGCCGGCCATCTTAGAGAACAGGAAACTGTAAAGTTATATGTCTTATACTAAAATGACCTTTCTATAATTGTAACCATAACTAATGCAAAGCTTAGCTTTTCTACTTTTCGAAAAGCATCCATTAATTCATGTCAGGGGTATAGTTTTTTGTTAAAGTTAGGAAACAATTGAGAAAGTCGATGGACTAGTACCCGATCACCGATTTCAGGTAATGTCTAAATACCCGACCAAGCATGCCCCTATACTCAACCACCCGCCGATACGAGGCTATGTGATTCGTTGAAACTTCATTTTATTTCTTAAATTACACGCAACGTTTGGGATAATTTATGATAAATAATAACTAATAAAAAGGTTCACCGTGACGTGCAACCGGCATCAACTTGCCATAGAGGTTATGTTCGGTGAGTTTGTGTTGGCCGGGAATAGGCCGCGGTTGGATATCGGTACAGCATACTGCGGATGCGCCCCAATAGCCAACCATGGAAATTGACGACTTAGCAGTGGTTTTTCGCAAATTTTAATGGAAGATGTATAAAGTCTATTTATTCGCGAATACCACAAGCCACGAATTATTGTGGAAATCGTGAAAATAACAGCGTCATAAGCTTAACAACGTTACGCCAATTCTTAACGAACTGGCTAAAAGATATGCGCCGATCCTCTGAGCGGCGTCTGCAGTGCACAATATCTTTAAAAAACGTCAACAAAAAAATTAATGACTATTTTTATTATTGGCCTATGCAGACATAAAGAATTGCAAAAATGTTAGCACTAGTTATTTATTTATTTCATATTCATAATTTCTTAATTTTAGTCAATATTTGTGTCAGTGGTTGGAGACTGGTACATGGTTGGTTACCGGGGGGTTTACCTTACTTGGCTACCATTTTAAACAGGAACGTCGTTTCTGTTCTTATACTGACAATAAATTATACATGGAGAGAAAAACTTGTGTTGCCACAATATTCCTCATGCTGCAGCAAATTTTGTTTGCTGAAATAGTGACAACATAAACTTTCGTTGTCGTAACAAATCTGGTTTGTCACCGTTTCATTTGCTACCCAAGCAAATAGCATTTGCTGTGGCAGTATTCATTAATTTGCTGTCGTAGCATTAAATTATTTGCTTCAATAGCAAATCAACATGTAATAGTAGCAAATCGTTTATTAGAATAAATGCTTTGTTTGCTAGCATAACTCAACCTCTGCAATGTATACGTTATTATATTTCGCGTAAGCCAAAGCAAGCTAATTAATAAATATAACTGTGGAATTAAAAATAAAAATGAAAATATATATTATTCGCCTCATGAATTATTTATTGAGACATTGTCAGTTGTGGTGGATGGGGGGAAACGGTTTTTGTAGAAGAAAATTTTTCCTACCTATACCGAGATTCGAACCCACGACCTGCCTACCTAATTTCCTAACAACGCTATCGCTACCAACTGTGCTACCGAGTAATTGCTGATTTAGAAAATCTAAATGGCATAATAGTAGTGGAAGCAGAAGATAGCGAGAGATAGATGGGGAACCATTACATTCTGACTAGCTTTTCTATTTCCACCATTACCCCACACGGAAAGGAAAAAGACGTTTTGATTACCAATTCCAGCATATGGTGTGCCGCGTATCAATCACTGAAACTAAATCGGAATCGTAGTATCAACTTTTTTCGATTGGTAGGAAAAATAGTACGTATGACCAATAACATGGTTCCTGCAACCATAATGGGTGCTATTCAATCCAAATGATTCTTTACGCCGACCGGTGAGTAGAGGTTATGATCTCAGCTGGTTATTGCTACTATCGATACTCTACCAACGAGGTTATAGTTTCTTCAACTGACTGAGTAGTTGGCGCTATCTAACTATTTCGATTGATTGTCGGGACCGATACATCAGTTTTTATAACTACTTTTTTCTTTCCGTGCAGCAATTTACTTAAAGTCCCGCGCACTAGTAGCTTTGTTTATATCTCTACATTTACATAGCTGCTGTTCTAGCTATTGACAGCAAATTTTGCGTCAAAATGGCAAACAACCATTGTGTATCCATAGGAAATTAATGAGTTGCTAACATTACAAAGCTTTTTTTGTTCCGTTAGCAAATCAAACATGCAACGATAGCATATAGTTTGTTATGTCAGCAATACCGATGCGAGATCAGCAAACTATTTAAAATCTTACATTTTTTATCGCCATAGCATACATTTATTTGTTGTCGGTACATCACTTTTGTTACAACGATATTTTGAATCGCTACAACAGAAGGTAAAGGCATAGCAAATGAAGTTTTGCTACAAGGACATACGGATTTCTCTGCGTGTAATAGTTAAACTGCATACCATTTTGTTTAGTAACTCCAACTATAGTGATACACTCTGTAAAATGGTGCACATTTGTCAGAGTTTTCTTTGGTCGCAAAGTACTAAAATTGTAATCCAATTATGCATTCGTTTATTACAGATTTATAGGATTTTACAGCATCAAGAATTCTTTGTAAAAAAAATACTTGAGTACACAAGAAGCTAATATTTATTATTTGGTCATCACCAGAGACTCGTCGTCCCGGCTCCCGCCGATTACTACAAGAATTCCTCGTTCTTCGAAAGTTCTTGACGTCGTACGTAAACTTACCGCCAACGTCGTCCTTTCCCTCTTTTCATTCCTCCCCCCAATGTTCTGGGAGTCCTGTCTTTTCGCGCGAGGATGGGTATGGGGAGACGGGGCTTTCCCATCCGTTCTTACAATCCCGCGGCGAGCAGGTCCGGAGACCTCGACCTGCCACCAACTTATAAATATGATAATACGCGAAGGAGGCAAGCAGCAGTCACGAAATAGTCCCTCTCGAGGCGCACGGTTTGTAAGAGGAAGAGAGAAGGCCGAGAGAGGTGACTTCTTGGTTCGTTCCTTGGTTCGTTCTTGTCGTTCGCCTCCTCATCCATTTTCCTCTCTTTCACTCTATCTCGTTCTTACTATGGCCTTTCCCCTTCCCCCACTTTGCTTCAGCTCGACTCCTTCACCTCCTTTACTTGGCATCCAACACAGCAGAGACCCTCTCCATGTACCTCTCACTCCTTATCGCATGCTAGGTATTTCTTGTGCTGCCTCTGCTGCTGGTGCTGCTGTTTCCCGACGCTTCGCTCCGTCGCCTCTATACACCTTGTGATATTGGAAGTCTGGAGATGCGAATTAAAGTCGTCCGAGTTTCCCCCGCAGACCCTCCTGCTTCTTTCTGTTTTGCTTCACTGAGAATTTCTGAGGGACGGTAGGTCGTCCAGCTGGTGGGATTCAGCTTTGGGATAATAAAGACGACGTTACCGTTGCAGGATGAATATCTCTTGGGCATATCGAATATGGTTCTGAATAGAACTGAATTTTGCAAATACTTTTCTTAGGTGTAGAATTTATAAGCGACAAGGTGTTGAATACCAAGGGTATAGGATGTAGAGATTTATTTTAGCTCCCTAAGAATTTGGCACCTAAAAAAGGCCCTCCGCTAGCTCGCAGATGCAACTGGCCCACTTCAAACCCCCAAAAATTTACGCACTAGGTTTAAGACGAAGAAATCTGTTCAAAGGTGAGAGATGGGTGTTTTTCCGACCAATTAGAGTCTATGCTGTTAAAAATCTGCGGTATAAAATGACGCTGGTGTGGACTTTTTTTGTGTTACCCATTATAGTGTTAACTTTAACACTTTCTGCGGTGTAAAATTGACACGGGCGGTTTCGTTAAATTTAATCCCGTGTCAATTTCATTTATCAACACCTACGTTAGGATTTTTCATCGTTCTGCGAATAGCAGTGTAACCGTAACACCCGCTCGTGTTAATTTGGCACTGTTCGGTGTCAATCATGTGCACATGGTGGGGCGCCAACTAGCCGTGATCAATGGCCACAGCCATTGATCGCTGTTTGCTTGTATTGTTCTCGGCGATCAGTATTGTTTGTGGGAGAGTTGTAGAATATAAATGCAAATTAAGTGACAAGTATTATTATCCCGTTTTGGATGTAACGATAAAAAAAGTTAAATTTTAAGGCGAACTTCACTGGTTCAAAATGACACCAACGGACAGCTCATCGGCTACGAAGATTTTTAGGAGACAGCTGTACATTTTACCGACGAGTGTCAAGCATTTAGTGTAGGGTAGAAGTACCGGTTGTGGCCACTTTAAGTATTTTCCCATTTTCAAGTACTTGTGATTGGGACCAAATATCATAAAACTGTTTTGGACCTATACTTTTCATATCTGAGAAGAATATAATTTCAGATTTCTAGCATTAAAATCTTCATATGTGTCGAAAAAATACTGGAAAATAGAAAAAAAGTAGGAGCATAGCCATTTCACCAGTTCTGGCCACCTATGCACCGGTTTTGGCCATGCTTAAAATTACAATAACTCAATATTCATTGCACTTGAAACATTTTTAAGGTGTGTTTAATAAATCAAAATCGTATTCTTATGAAAGCATCCAATTCCTCTACACGAAAATGTCTTTAAAGCACAGATGCCACCTGTGAACCTAACTAACCTTTTTTGACATTCGTCTCCTTCGTTTTGTACTTTTTCGTAGCAGCTTTCTTTGTCACAAATAGTCATACATTACATTAATGTTTTACTCTCTACACGTTTATTTTTATTTTTACCAGAGTTCTTTCCGAAAGTAGATTTTCGCATTGCATAATGATGGGAATCTTTAACATGAAAGGTGTTCCACCGCTTTACCTTCTTTTTTACGATACATTTCTAAGGATATATTTTTCTTAGCGTTTTTTGGTTTTTTTGTTTCTTCTTTATGAATTTATGAATTGATTGTGTAATAATTAACGAAAAATTAATGATTATATTATCATGGCCATATCCGGGGCAACATGCTTATTCCATGTACCAGTTGTTGCCATCGTATTTTTTATAAATGTATAGCTTTATTTCAAACTTTTAGTACATCAGCATTTGCAGTGATGACTCTTAAGATTGATATGTTCAAAGCTGCATGCAATTTGCCAACTATATAATCCGAATATGTATCTAGAGCTTTCGTCAAAATCTTGTCGAATTCCGTAAGGAGTTGAGAATTTGATGAATCAGCTGATGATACTTTAATTATTGATACAGTACTTTTTGTAATGGAGACGAACGGACGTCAAAATGACGATAAATGTTTCCAAAATACACAACGTTGTGAAAAATTATGATTAAATACAGGTACAGAATTAAAATAGCCACGAAAAACGTATTTAAGTGTGGGGGTGGCCACAACCGGTACAGTGGCCACAACCGGTACTTCTACCCTAGTACAAAGCAAATAATGTTTTCGTTTAGTTGTTGAATTACCAATATTAAAGGGCAAGTGTGCATATATTGCTAATCAACCATATGAAAGTGCTGACATGTATATGGTTCCAAAATATGCTATATTTGAAATAAAAGAGATTACGACAAAATTTGTTTGGTGCAATTAATTTAAACGAGTTTTTGAAACAACATTTTTAGATTATAACACCTGTACAGTGTAAAAACATTAACACCGCGCTGGTGTTACAGAATGAACACTAAGGTGGTGCTAATCATACGATTGCTAGTGGTGTCAAATTAGTGTCATGATTATTTAACACTATTCGATTTATACCGCTTGTTAACACTACAATCGGTATGAACCTATATAGACACCGACCTGGTGTCATTTTTAACACCAGATTTTTAACAGTGTAAAGAAACACCCCACTCCTAAGCCTGCGTATTTAAGGGCGCAATTTTAGAATTGTAGTTAGTCTCAATTTCTAAAATCTGCAGTCAACATCTCCAACCCGTCGAAGTGAATCAATAAGTGGTAAGACGAAAACTAAAACTTTTCTGGTACGTCTTTTGGACTTAATCAAATGTGCGAGGCCAACTCCCCATATTTCTTGTAAGTTCACTACCTTCACAGAGTGTGCGAGGTCAAACCCCGACATTTCTAAGTTCATTTAGCCACCAAGAGGGTGCGAGTCTGACCCCCGACACTCTAACAAATTTCCAAACTCCCCTAATATTAAGAGGGCGAGGTAAAAATCTCATGAGTCTTAAAGTATTTAATTCTGTGTTCTGTATTCTTGCGAGGTCACCCCCCGATATTTAATCTGAATCTTCTTGAACATTTGATTTCACGTGAAAAAATCCACGACTCTATCCACTAATTTAAATCTGCACATTCCTCAAATGGACATGAACCGAAAAAATGGTGGTCATAAAAACCAGTTAAGGAAATTGGTAAAAATATACCGTGCGGAGATAAATGTAGCAGAATGGCACGATTACTTGACCACCGAGTATTACGAAAGTCAACAAATTAACAAACCAGAAGCTCAATATAGATTGATCAAAATCAGCCATTCTATTAAATATTAAATCTAAATGCACGCCGACAATGAATCCGAGACACGCATTTTATTTCAACAAAGAAACATCAATTTTAAATAATAATTAAGCAAATTGTTCAGGCTAAGGTAAAAAAACTGGGCAATTTAAAGTTACGTCAGGCGTAACATCTATTTATGGATTTAGAATTCTGTCTGATTCATTTGATTCACAGAGTTAATGCGATCCTTCCTCCCCAAAGTGGACTACTTTTCTTTCAAATCAAAAACCGCGTTTATTTTCTGTCAAATGGCTATCTGGGTTGCAGCGATCCAAAAATATATAAAATTATAGATTATTATGTATAGGAATAGGACCTGAAAATGTAGGATTCATTTTGATTCATTCGGTTCTCAGATTAATCCGACCCTAAAATAGATCTATGTAAGATCCATCAAGTGACATTCACGACAATCTGTAGGGACCCAAATTTAGCTTTTAAATTACAATTTCTGATGCTTGGACCAGAAACTATGTGTGTCATTCTCATATGGACATTTGGGATGCAGTGGTCTAAAAATGTATGGACAGCATTTCAGCATGTGATTGTTTATTCTCATGCTTTTTTGAAATGACATTTTGCGGCATTGCTTATGGTAAGCGGGGAGACGTTTGCTTATACATGTTAGAGGAGATTGCAGCTAAGGAAACCTTTAAAAATAAGCAACCTCCGTCGGTTCATACAATGAACCTTCTATAAGTGGATCGGTTTATTTTAGGATATAGCGGAGAGAGCGTGCAAGGGTATTTCCCGTTACCAGAACAGAGAATAAGGGGTCAATTCCAGCAAATACTCTGCTAATTGCACGAGTTGACAAACGACTATGCGACGCAATTATAATGAAAGTCTAACTTTGTAGATGTAATTTCTGACCTATTTTTAGAAGTTTAGGCACTTCTTGATGGATTGCTATCTTTGGACAATTTACAGTTCGTAATTCAGCAAATGTACTATTTCACATTCGCTCTAACTCCTATCATCAGTTAAATGTTCGAAAAGTAATTTGATCTAATATCGAAAACTCGCAATTTATACAAATTCAAAGTTAAAGGCAAGTTATACTCTCTTTGATATCATGATTGCGGGTCCAGATATGAATAGAACGTATCAGAATTGAATACTGCATCATTTGGATCCACTGTCGACTGGTTTAGATGATCTGTAAACTTGGCCCTTGATTTAAAATAAAAGAAGGGAATAAGCCAGATAATTTTTATTCATTTTAATGTGCAACGATTCATCATGAATCATTAGCATAATCCATCTGGACTTACCAACCTCATAACGTTTAGTCGAACCCATGAGTACTTATAAATTAATCATATCGTATCAATCCCATTATGAATCATCCATCAAGGATCAAGTTTTTGCATAAGGAGTACACTGTAAAATCTGGTGTTAAAAATGACACCAGGTCGGTGTCTATATAGGTCCACACCGACTGTAGTGTTAACAAGCGGTGTAAATCAAATAGTGTTAAATAATCATGACACTAATCTAACACTACTAGCAATCGTATTATTAGCACCACCTTAGTGTTAATTCTGTAGCATCAGCACGGTGTTAATGTTTTTACACTGTACAGATGTTATAATCTGAAAATGTTGTTTCAAAAACTCGATTAAGTTAATTGCACCAAACAAATTTTTTAGAAACCTCTTTTATTTCAAATATAGCATATTCTGTAACCATATACATGTCAGTACTATCATATCGTTGATTAACAACATCCCGAGTAGAAATTCAGCTACGGGGAATATCAGGCCCTAGCGTGGTAGCCGGATTTAAATCTAAGGCCCCTGCCTGGCAACCTTATACGGGCCTTGCAGGAAAGTAACGCAGCGCATGATCAGGGCCAGATTAAGTTTTCCAGATAAGGGCCGGATCGAGGCTGCCCTACTAAACTCCTACTTATAAAAACGGCAAATAAATTACAAAATAATTATCTGCGCTCATCGAATTCGATTTATTTTGCACTTTCTATTGGATATTCGAGCTTATTCAGTTTTCAGTACATATTAATTGCTGAAAAAAAACACATGTAAATTTATTTGCCGTTGGTGGGAATCGAACCTTGATCCTCTGGGTGACAGTTCTGCGCCTTAGCCCGTTCGGTCATTGACATCTTAGAAAGTTTATATATTTATTGTCTATTTGAAGTATACTTAAATTGAGAACACGTCAAGACTGTACATCCATTTATTGTGACTAGGACCGAAATATTCAAAATTCAAACATGATGGGGCGGTGACCCATGCAGGTACTGGCGTTTGACGGTCAGTACCTGGATAGATTTCAAAGTAATTCTAGCGGTACAGTCCCGTAAAACGTGAGTTTCAGCGAAAATTTCGAATACTTCTCGATGGGATAAAGATGTGAAAAAATCCAGCACACGCAAGGTGCTGAAAAGATTGATTTTGCATAACAATAATTTTTAAATGTTTTTAACGAATACCGTATACACGAGCCCTTACACGAACCTGATAATGTAAATTTACGGCATATTTTTAAAAAGCCATGTCATATGACGACCGTATGCGGATCTGACCAGGGAAAGTAAAGGTAAATTGGACAAAATCTTGGTCCAAAAGCCACAGGAAGACCTTATGCGAAACGGATAAGGTCGATGAATGGCATATCTATATGAGGTTACCGTATGTAAAGCCTGATATGGGCCTGATCCGGTGGAAAGACGGCATTTTTAAGGTAGAATGCCATATCTCGGCCTTACATGGACCTGATCAGGTGAACTTACAACGACCCCTAAATAAGGTTACCATATCTAGCCTTACATCAGCCTGATCCGGTGGAAAGACGACATTATTAAATACGAATGCCATATCTCAGCCTTACATGGACCTGAGCAGGTGAATTTACGGATGCCCCAAATAAGGTTACCGTACCTAAAACTGATCTGGACCTCGTGTGACAGCAGGCATGCCTGATGAAATTTCTACTCGGGATATGCACACTTGTGCTTTAACGTTGGTAATTCAACTAATAAACTGAAATACTCTTTACTTTGTGCTACATTAAATGCTTGACACTCGTCGTTAAAGTGTACAGCTGTCTCCTACAAATCTTCATAGCCGCTGAGCTGTCCGTTGGTGTCATTTTGATCCACTGAACTTCGCCTTTAAATTTAACTTTTTGATCGTTGCATACAGAATGGGATAATAATACTTGTCACTTAATTTGCATTTATATTCCACTACTCTCGCACAAACAATACTGATCGCCGAGAACAATACAAGCAAACCGCGATCTTCGTGATGCCTCGATACACAGGCTGCGGCTATTGATCACGGCTAGTTGGCGCCCCACCATGTATACATGATTGACGCCGAACAGTGCCAAATTAACACGAGCGGGTGTTACGGTTACACTGCTATTGGTAGAACGAAGAAAAATCCTAACGTAAGTGTTGATAAATGAAATTGACACGGGATTAAATTGAACAAAACCGCCCGTGTCAATTTTACACCGCAGAAAGTGTTAACACTATTAACTATAATGGGTAACACCAGCAAAGAGTCCACACCAGCGTCATTTTACACCGCAGATTTTAAACAATGTAATTGACAGTTTTAACCAACTAATCGCAGTTACAAATATCAGATTCTTGTTTCATTGTAGGAACATAATGTTATTATATCGTGTCCTTCCGAAATTCGCACTATTATAATTGTGGTAGAACGACCGGTAGAATGTGATCCGAAGTCCCCTCACCATGTAGATCAGTCAGCTAGGACATTCACCAACACGGATGTACATCCCTTTGAATTTTCCAACGCACGTCAACGCCAAGCAATGACGCCAAGACTAAACACATACTATCTGACGAGCAACGCACCTCCCATTAGAATAATTAGTGCGCCCATTCAGATCAGTCTACGGCGTCGTATATCAGCAACGACGCATGCTGGTATGGATGTCAACATAGGGGCGATGCACTCTCCCGAGTTTCACTCCCTTTGACGCACGTTGATTTTAATTATTTCAAGTAGTGCGGAGAACAGCTAACACACCCATGAAAACTGAGCCCAAGGGGCACTGGAACATAATCCTCATATTTTTCTATAAGGAAACTCAAAGGATGCTAATAATAAAGTGGATGTTTAAGCATTAGCCAAGTTCAAATGAAAATAAAAAATTAATGGCAACTCTCATCCCATAAGACCTCAATTTTAATCAATCGATTATTTTTGGTATTTCTTTGTTACTTCAGAAATCGAAAATAAAATAATAATCGGGTTAAAAAACGTAAAATGTAATTATTGTATATAGAGATTAAAATCGGACACCAATTGGTCGTAACTCTAATTTTACACACAATAGACTGTTAGTTAATGTAAAACGTTGATTTATATAAATTAATGTCCACAGTGGATTTTTTACCTTGATAAATGGACCATCGAATTTCAATGTTACTCTTTCATATTAAACAATGGAATACATATATTTATGGTACAGCTTATGAGTGTGTGGAAAATATTCAATCCCCATAATAAAAAACCCTTGGAGTCCATTGGAGCAGAATTACCTCGGGCGGTACTAGTAAAAGGGTTGTACAGTGGAATCTTGATTTTCCTGCATTTATTGTACTAAAATAATGATTATAAATTATATATAACAATTGCAACAATTATTTTTATTTTACTATTCAACTAGTCTTTGTTATACTTATTTGTAATACAAATGTGCATAATGTTCTTCCTTTCACACACAAAAAGCAGTTACATGAAGCAAAATGGACGAAATATAGTGTTTACATTTTCGTAAAAAAATTATATAATTGGAATGTGTAATTCTAACTGAACATCTTACCTCCGATAAAATTTTGTTAAAAGTAGTGAAATTTCGTCGCGAAAAATATGAATTGTGTAAAGTAACTTTAACAGATAATATATTTTTACTTATATTTATGGGGCATTCCATCCCGATTCGATATAAGTCTGACCCTCAACATCCCCGATTTGGCTCGTAATTTTTTGAAGGATTGGTAAGATCCTTGAATACACCAGATCTTATTTTTTTATTTTTTCTGTGCAAATTTTTTTTAAATATTTTTTTAAAGTGTCATATCGAATACTATAATTTAAAAATCTTAAAAAATTCTGAAAAGTACATTGTTGAATATCAAAATTTTCTAGCTTATAGCCAAAGTGGGCAAGATTTTTTTATTATAGTTTTTAAGCTTTTTTGATTAAAAAATTTATTTAAAAATAGAAAAAAAAAATCTCCAACTGGCGACTGGTCAAACGTTTATTTATGTAAACTCGGATTTTTTTTTATTTTTCAGGAATTTTGAAAAATTTTCTGAGCTAAGACTATTCCAACACCGTACAAGCGACGTTCTAACACCAGCATACCATGATTAAAAAATCTGAAAATTTTCTGAACAATACAGTTTCATATACAGAAATGTTTGACAAGTCGTCCATAGTAGATTGATATTTTTTTCAATTTATTAATAATTTGTTAAATAAAAAAAGCTTAAAAACTATATGTAGAAAATCCTTCCCCACTTTGGCTCTAAGCTAGAAAATTTTGATATTCAACAGAGCACTTTTTAGAACTTTTATAGATTTTTACATTATGGCATTCGATATGTCACTTTAAAAAAATATTTAAAAAAACTTGCATAGAAAAAATGAAAATCTGGTGGGAAAACATTGGTGGGTCTAACCAATCCTACAAAAAATGACGAGCCAAATCGGGAGGTCGAGGGTCAGACTCAGGTCGAATTGGGATGGAATGCCCCATAAATACAAGTAAAATTATATTATCTGCTAAATTTCCTTTACACAATTCATACTCGACTCGAATATATTCGAGTATAATCCTTATTAGAACATAAACCATATCAATAGTGGAAAGTGGTGAGTGGATTTCACGGATAAATTAATTGTTCATTATATTCACGCGCCTTTTTTTTCGATACGTATGTAATAATAGTAACATAAATACACTTAGAGAAAAGCATATCGTTGATTTAACGATTTCACTTGATAAAACGAATATAGGAAGGCTTGCAATGTTTTATGGTTGAAGCGATGTTAATATGGTTCAATAAACGATACTTGCAAGGTTAATGAAAACAAACGTTGAAATCGTACATGCAACGAAACGGCATATTTGAAATTATTAAATTATTAAAATAGTTTTTGAAACTACTATCATTTTGATGATTGTTACTATAATTACATTTGCTATAACCAAAGAATCTAGACGTTCCTCCTGGGAATTATAGTTTATAGTTAGATTATCGTCGGCCTAACTGTATATATTTTTTAATTACCAGATTTTTCTCTCACTGGAATATCAAATTATAGTTTATGAAATATTAATCTTTTCTATTCATAACAGGTAAAATAGACATATAGTCAAATAGGATAATAGAACAGATCGAATAGAAAATTTAGACATAACAGGTGATACGTATCGAGTTTCTCCAAAATGAAATTTTAAACATTAAAAAATGGTTTCAAATTACGATTAATTCTCTTCAGTCCACACTGAATGAAAAAAGTAGTTGCGAGAACAATCTCCAGCATATGCTGTACCGCTGAATAGTTGCAGCAACTAACTCGCTCCTGTAACCAATCGCAGTGCTGCTTTCACCAATACTGTACACGGAAAGAAAGGCTTGGTTGAAACAACCAAGTACTATGGTTATATATGCGCCAGACAATTAATTGGTTAGGCTACCAATTTCTTGGTTAGACTAACCAAGTGACTTGGAAAGCTAACCAAGTGACTTGGTAAGCTAACCAAGTGACTTGGTAAGCTAACCAAGTGACTTGGTAAGCTAACCAAGTGACTTGGTTAGACCAACCAAGTGACTTGGTAAGCTAACCAAGTGACTTGGTAAGCTAACCAAGTGACTTGGTTAGACCAACCAAGTGACTTGGTAAGCTAACCAAGTGACTTGGTTAGACCAACCAAGTGACTTGGTAAGCTAACCAAGTGACTTGGTTAGAACAACCAAGAAATTGGTAGCCTAACAAATTACTTGGTTGGTCTAACCAATTAAGGTAGTATGAGCGGAGTACCTAGTCAATAGAAAGTTCATATTTTTTATTATGGGGAAAAAGTGAAGTATCACACATTTCGCTATTTTAAAAATCACAATATAAACAGAGAAAAATTATGATGTGTGTGTGATGATGAGGTGTGTATATTTATAAAACGGTAGTAGTTTAAATAAGAGTCATTTGACTCAGATTGTCCAGCCGGCCGCCATTTGGCCAATCAAGGAACGCGTGGCTACGCTATAGTCAACTGTTTTCCGGCAGTTTGATGTTGGTTCGTGAAAACTCGTCAATTTAATCGATGATATCTATTCGAAATATTCGGTAACATATATTTTTTAAGGGACGTACGTGTTCGTAGCAGTTTTCTCGGTATTTCGAGCTTTTATTTACGGAGGTGTCTGAATTTGAAGAATGGTTATTTCGGTTTCAAAGTGTTATCAGGGCAATTTCCGTATATAACATGTACTAAATTTTCCAATTTTGCACATTAACTATTATTGTAAATGGTCGGTAAAATGGTTTGAAATTTTACAGACAGCATCCTCTGAACCTATTCTATAGCATATTAAAAAATCACTTTTCTCTCTGATCATGAGGTTTGTGCTCATACTACCTTAATCGTCTGGCGCATATTTAACCATAGCACTTGGTAGTTCCAACCAAGCCTTTTTTTCCGTGTAGGTGGCGCAACCAACAGCGAGTTCCTATAACCAACCACAGAGGTTTGTATAACCAACGACCTGTGCAGAAATATAGTTGGGGCTCCAACTTGGCCCTTTCTAGATTGTCCTAATTGTAGTAGGGTCCTCACTAACCTAGTCACGCTTGAAAGTACTACCCCTTTAGAGCCTCAATATGGGCGACCCTAGTGAGGGTTCCACATTTAAGCCTGTTTAGGCCCCGAAGTTTGTCGTGGCCGCCTCTGTTGAGCCTAGTAGGGTTCTAGAGTAGATTCCCTATTGTGGATGCCACGGTTATACCTAAAAAGGCACCTTACTTAATCGCCGCTGCCCGAACGAATTTCTGCACGGTGAGTAGTTGTCATAACCCACTGAGTAGTGACGCTATATCAACTCTTTCGAGTGTTTGTCGGAACCCATTTATTGGTTTGTCCACCTACTTTTTTTTCTCCGTGCAGGGATTCTGTTTAAACGCTTTCTGTTGAAATAACGTTTACAAAATGTCGCG
The DNA here is from genome assembly GCA_963970395.1 of Ephialtes manifestator. Classification (NCBI taxonomy): domain Eukaryota; kingdom Metazoa; phylum Arthropoda; class Insecta; order Hymenoptera; family Ichneumonidae; genus Ephialtes; species Ephialtes manifestator. The sequence continues at coordinate 10,487,286 of OZ019969.1, read as the reverse complement.
GAAAAAATACACGTGATATAGTGTGATGCCTAGGGCTGTTCAAAAAAACATAATTTCTTTATAATCGGTTGCTCCTGAAATGCTGTATTGATTATCACAAAAAAATGTTTTCGCGAAAGCTGGGAGTTGTGCGATGATATTAAGTACTGCCGCATCAAGGCCAAAATTCATTAAAAACGGTGATTTTTAGAAATTTTTTTTTTACTTGGTGAAGCGCTCATGGAGATTGTGGTTGCTTTCGATAGACTATGAAATTGTGTAAAGGCAGAAACATGTTCGATAATGTTTAGTACTGCCGCATCGATATTGAAGTTAACAAAATAAAAAATGAAATCCTTTAAAACATTCAAATATTCATCTGCTCGACTGTTTCGCGCGTTTTCAAATGACAAAATGGCTCATGAAACGGGAGTCCTGTATGATCAAATTTAGTGTTGCCGCATCGATATCGCAGTTTCCCAAAATTCACAAATCGCTTATAATCATCATGATTATGATCATACATGAGTCCCGTTTCAAGAGCCATTTTTTCATTTGAAATCGTACGAAATAGTCGATGAGCAGACGAATATTTCAATGTTTAAAAGGATTTAATTTTTTGATTTTGGTAACTTCAATGTCGATGCGGCACTAAACATTATCGAACATGTTCCTGCCTTTACACAATTTCATAGTCTATCAAAAGCAACGACAATCTCCACGAGCGCTTCACCACGTAAAAAAATTTTTTATAAAAATCGCCGCTTTTCATGAATTTTGGCCTTGATGCGGCAGTACTTAATATCACTTAGCACAACCGCTAACTTTCGCGAAAACATTTTTTTTTTGCGATAATCAATACATCATTTCAGGAGCAACCGATTATAAGAAAATTATGTTTTTTTGATCTATTGTGATATTTCCATAGACCCTCCTCCCCATAAGTATCTCGTGATTAATGGATGCCAACTAAGAGGGGCACACTATTTTATCGCAACTGCCCGAACGAATTTCTGTAAGAGAAGTATGAAAATCGCGACTCGACTGCACAGAAAGGAGGAAGTAGCCTTATGCACCTGCTCTGCGATAGACTCCACTCTCATTCGCGCTTGTACGAGGCTAATCCTTCCTTTAGCGTACATTTCAATTTCATTAGTCGGGCTTATACCCCGCAGCAGTAGCAGTAGTAGCGGTGAGCTTTTCCTCTTCTATTCCACACGAGCAGAGAGGTGTGCTATCGCCATCACCTCTCTCTGCACTCTATATCTCCACAGCCGTAATATTCTCCATATTCCCTCGCGCTCCGCGCCTCCCGCCTCTCTAGTATATTTATTCAGCCGCGTAATTCACAACCGGAAGGTGCTCACCGACCGGAAACGTATACACGGATCCCGTGGCCATTGTTGTCCCGGTTCTCCGCAAAACCCGACTTCTCCTACTCCTGCTGTCCTCCTCTCCAGCGTATAACTATACTCTTCGGTCACCAATCAACCTAAACCCACCCCCGATTCTCCCTTTGAGTCCTTCATCGATACCCGGCTAATGAAAAAATATATTGCAAAAAAAAAAGAAAAAAAGAAGTAAACAGTAGCTATAGTTTTTAGGGAGTTTACAACCCCATGATTCGACTGCAGGACAGAGTAGAAGACATATCGCAGATGTAACTCGACACCACGTTATCCATTGGACCGTTAATTGAACAAAAAAAAAAAAAGAAAAAAAAATGAAGAGAGAAAATATATCGAACAGCCATATAAAACGATCGCTGGAATTGCCCCAATGAACGGGTCTCGAATCGACTCTGGAATACATTTCGTATGCAACTGTATGTGCTATCGAAATCCCAGGTGACCCCGTTTCAACAGTTGGTGGATATTCATTTTTGTATGTACGTGTAGCTTGGATGCTCGTGTAGTAGCTGAGGTGACTACAGATGACTATCTGCAAATACATATGCATTTATTAATTCAACGTGTAATACTCGAGGTTTATCAGTTTTCTCTTGTGAAATCATAGAGCATTTCATGTTTAGCAAGCAACCGAGTGAGAGTATATATATCGAATTGTACGGTAACTGGGCGTAATTCCAGGTTTTACGATAATTAATTCAATATGTGTCAATAGTGGTGCACGCAGAGCTGTGGGTGGTACGTTTATATAGGTGCGATCAAAAGCTATACAAATAATATTAGGATCAATGCTTTTGATGGTGAGTATTAAAAATAACCTTTAGCAACAATTTCATGTCGATTCCAGCAGCACAATATTTTCTTTTTTTTGTTTCATTTTCGATTCCGAATATATATTATTCCTTTGACTGCTTGCAAATTACTGCGGATATATTACATTTGCTTCCGGGGGTCGGCAATGTATGAGTCTTTTTGCTGTTGGATTCAAGAGCTGGATATAAAGTGCAGGCAATTGTTAATAATTGTTAAGGGTTTCGGCAGAAAAACTCATTAATAGAAATTGTTCAGTATTGATGATTGATTACAAACGTAACAATTTTTATGAGCATTGCCTTCGATTGATAATAATTGTTGCGATTCCTATTCAAATGGAATTTATTTATTAATATTAAGGGTATCTTTATTCTCGAGACAAAGTTTTATTAGACTGGAATTATAAATAATAATTTGATATTTCTTCGTTTTTGGGGTTTTCGAGTTTCGTTTTCAGTGATCTGAATTTACTGACTTTCCTGTATGCAGAGGATAAAAAACTGTTTGTTATAAAATATTCGTAGTGCCAGTTATTTATTAATTCTCTGTTTTTTTTTTTTTTTTTTTTTTTACAAATGTTGTTCGTGTGCGTTTTAGTGTGTGTGTTTGTGCGGGAAATCAATGGGCCCCTGACCGAGGTCCTTCAGCCTGACGTTTCATGTGCTGTGAAGTGTTTCGTTTAGGTCTGTAAATAATAACAATAATAAATAAACAGTAGTTATATAATAATAACATTAATATAGAACAGCGGATGACATTTTTTTTCATGCGCACAACTGAGCATAAATGTTAATTATTCATCTGCGTCAGAATTTGGTGAATTGATTGGGTGGGGAATTTATGGATTGGGGTGTTTTCCGGGGGAATAAAATATTAATAATTTCAATATTTCAGTATCCACAATATTGTAGCATTTTTCAAAAAATTGTCAACAAGAATATTTTGAGTATTTAAATATATTATTTTGTGTATATTATAAATCCGTATATGTGGATAGTTTTCATAATAAATTACAGCAACTGAAGATGTAAAATTTCAGTATCGTGCCGTTCGAAAATTATGGGTATTAGAAATTTGAAAACATGTGTAATCTAAAAAAATAATGAAAGCTGCACACGGGTACAAAACGCCGTAATAAAAACCGTTGCAATATATTTTATTTATGTATAAATTTTTGGAAAGCTAGAGCGAAAGCGCTAATTTTTTTTTAAATTCTAAATTACGTAAAATTCACACCGCTTTACCGATTTTGTTAAAATTAAATACCAATAATTAAACCAATTAAATACTAACAACTTTGAACGTATCTTCAGTTATGGAGAACTATTCAACTGAATCATCGAATTTTGATGAAAGTTGAAGCGAAAACGTTAATTTTTAATAAACTTCAAAATCGCGTTAAATCCGAACCGTTTTTCCGATTTCGGTCAAATTCAATACTAAACTACATTAAGAGTACCTTCGCTGAGGGAAATTGAAATGACCATGGCAATTATTCAGTGATAATTATATTTTATTCATCCAGGTGACTATTTTGGTAGTTATATTAACAGTAACGTAGTTAAGTTAACAGTGAAGCGACTTAATATAAATCCGAAAATAGTCACTTGGACTAATAAAATATAATTATCACTGAATAGTTACCATTTCAATTTCTCTCCGTGTGCACTTTTGAAGAATTATTTAGCGAAATATCGCTAATATTGCGAAATCTAGAGCGCATATGTCCTTTTTTTTAAATTTAAGAAGCTGTAAAATAAAAATTTCTGCATACAAATGGTTAAAAAAATTTCACCAGTCAAAGAAGGGCTATTGCTTGACTTGATTGAAATTTCAAAGCCCTGCACACACATACATACATACGGAAGTTTTTTCTAAACCACTTTTCTCGATGTTTTGTACCATTCTGAGTGTCCTGACATGAAAGTCCCGAATTTTTTTTTGTTTCCTAATAACGAAGCTTCCTCTATAAGGAAGAAAAAAGGATGCAAAGCAGAACCTTGCACATTGCTTCCTCATTATATTTCGCTTTTTACAAAGCAACCTCTAAGAGGAAGTATGGGAATTGATTTTGGCTTCCTCATAGAGGAAGCTTTGTAAAAAGAGAAATATAATGAGGAAGCAATGTGCAAGGTTCTGCTTTGCATCCTTGTTTTAAATAAATATAAATAAGCGCACACTCTCGTTTTGTGAAAATATAATAAGGACAAACGGTCCAGAAACTCCCTCGAATACTCTATCTTCTCTGTTTTTTTTTGTAGAACACGATAGAAATCGGTGGTTTCCGAAATTTCATTGGGAAGCAAGGATATGGCTAGTTTATACGACATAAATCGCTACTTTTCGCAATATAGACTGTACAACATCGCTATGAAAATATGTTATCGTTCAACATTTTTGGGCTATTTCTGACGTATTTTTCTGTTAATCATGAATTTGGCGCTCATTTGACTCCCAGCTCGATATTTGATACCAAAATTCGCATCGCAGAAAAAAAATAAAAAAATTTAAAAAATCGAAATCTCATAAAATTTTAACGCTTCAACCGATCTTAACCAAATTTAATAGGGATCACCGATATATGAAAGCTCACGTACATACCAATTTTGCGCTTAATATCTCGAAAATTAAAAGAGTTATTGCGTTAACAGACATTTTTTTAAAAATTCGAAACCGCGTAAACATTTAATGATCATGGGGATTTTTACAAAAATTGGTATGGACGATGAGGATTGACCCCTCTATCTATGGTGTAAATTTCAGCTATATATCTCGAGGCATTCCCGAGTTATAAAGGTTTACATTTTTTAAGCGTGTAGCATACATACACACACACACATACAGACATGTTTTCTAAATCACTTTTCTCGACGTTTTGGACAATTCTAAGTGTCCTGACATAAAAATCTCGAAAAAAAAAATTTTCATGAAAACAAAGCTTCCTCTATGAGGAAGCAAAAATGAACAAATATTATTGATCCAATGAAATAATAAAAAAAATAATATTAATCATTGTTACTTTAGTAGAAGCATTGAATTAATTCCCGTTCTTGTAAGTGGCTGATATTTGTTGCGACTGAGTATAAGAGTGTCCATTTTAGTCGATACTCAGAGCATGAGTCAAGTCTTAAATCAGAGGCTTCGCGAAGCTCGGAATCCTCGGTCTGGTCTTATTTTATAGGTACAATATCGCTGGTAGTAGCGGACTGTGTCGAGTTCTGCAGAGCTGGAGAGCCCTCTCCTTCCTCCATAGGATTCGCGGGCCGGCTAAGCTCACGGAATGTCCAGCTATTTCGGTTCAAGTGCTCTTGCCTGGTGTACTGCTGCACGACACTTTGCTCCGTATCCACTCGCCTCTTTCCTCCATCTCCGTCTCTCCTTCGCCGGATTCTTCACAACTCTCTCACCCCTTTTCGATTCCCGGTTGCCCGGTTCCGCACCGCGTGCTTCTTCTCCTTTTTTCTCAACGCCCTCGACGCAAACCATCCCGCACGAGAGAAACCGTCGTATAAACTTCTGGCTCTCCAGCGTAGTATTCCAGCGTTTGCCATCCAACAACGACCCTCTACTTCGCCTCCGTCCTCGTCCTTCCGATTGCCACCGAGACAAAAGTCTCGCCTTCCGACTCGACGTACAAACAGCAATCGTTGTCCACGCACAACTCGTTTCGCTGTTGGACAAGACCAACACTTTTCAACTCCACTAGTGCAACCGTATCCAACCATAAAATTAATCCTAGATGTTTTCAGATTAAAAGTACTAGTAAGCACGATTGCGTATACTCACTAAAATTCTATATGAAAATATTTCCAGTAGTTTTGAAAAACTACACGGATTATTCACGAACGTCGCTTGCAAATTATATTAATGGGACTCAGACCATATTACGGATTACGTTTATAAAAAAAATTAGTCTGAATGATTGTTCAACAGACTTTTACCATTTTAGTTCCAAATATAATTAATTCGCTGATTTTTCCGAATACATTCATTTCACATTTTTTTACAAATTTCTTTTTTTCTGTTATATGTTTGAGGTTACGAATTTTCCCAGATAGAATGAAATATAATATGTATCATATATGCTTAGTATATGGTACCGAAAAGTTCTATATGCTGCATATATTTTCCATATATGTGTACAAAAATATATGGAATATATGTAATATATATATATATATCCAGCTCCTAAAAGTTCTATATGTCGAATTCATTATGCATATATCTCCATTTTTATGTGGGTTTTTGCAAATTATGTCATTGAAATAAAATAAAATAAACATTTTTATTTTGGGGGAAATCTGAATGGACTATCCACATCTCTCAGTAATGCGATCACGGTAGATCATGCTGAAATAATAAACCCTTAATTTCCCGAAATTTGCTATGGTTTCGTCAATGGACCACGGGATCGTCATAAATGGACCAGCTATTTACGAGTGTACGATGGTTTGAATTTTAATGCCCGACATCAGGAGAGAAACAATTGAGATTTTGTCAATGACATACAATGACCACATCACAATTAATCTCCCCTGATTAATTATAATGGTTTGGTTTTATTACATTTTACTTAAGCCAATATATATTTTTTTCTTATTAATATATGAAGCATTCTCTGTCAATTCAGCCACTTTTGTTTTCGACCCTCTCCGATTTGCCCTGTAATTGATTGGAATGTACCACTACAAGACACTCTATGTGAATTTTTTTCAGATTTTTAAAAATAATTTTTCAGAAGATGGCTTTTTTTATTCAAGTGCAAATATCTTAGAATTTTCAAGTTACTGAAAAAAAATGTCTACACATAAAAGTTGTCTTTTATTGTTAGCTTTCGAGCGGAACATTCCAAATAATTGTCACGTTCCTGTGAGTATGATTTTTCTCCGAAAAATGGAGGAATTGTTTTTTAATTAAAAAAAAGGATATTTTTTTTTACTGAAAAAATTACAGAGTATTGCTACATGACTGTTGATACCACAAAAAAATCGCCAGAGTGACACCGATCGATCTTCAGGTATTAAAAAATGCATTTGTATGAAAGTCCCGAAAAACGGGGACATTATTATTTTTTTGATAAAAGAAAGGTTACTTTTTTTTGGCTAATAAAATTAGAGTATTCTTGCATGACTGTATATGTTGCAAAAAAAATCATCAGAGTGGCAAGGATCGAGCTTACGATATTAAAAAAAATTATTGGTGTGGAAGTTTCGAAAAACGGGGGAATTATTTTTTTTGATACCGGAAGCTCGATCCCTACCACTCTGGTGATTTTTTTGCAATATCTACAGTCATGCAAGAATACTCTGTAATTTTATTAGCCAAAAAAATTAACCTTTTTTATAAAAAAAATAATAATGCCCTCGTTTTTCGGAACTTTCAGACAAATGCATTTTTTAATACCAGAAGATCGATCGGTGCCACTCTGGCGATTTTTTGTGATATCAACAGTCATTTAGCAATACTCTGTAATTTTTTTGAGTAAAAAAAAATATCCTTTTTTTAATTACAAAATAATTCCTCAATTTTTCGGAAAAAGATCATACTCACAGGAACGTGACAATTAATTAGAATATTCCGCTCGAAAGCTAACAATAAACGACAACTTTTATGTGCTGACATTTTTTTCAGTAACTTCAAAATTCTGAGATATTTGCACTTGAATAAAAAAAGCCATTTTCTGAAAAATTATTTTTAAAAATCTGAAAAAATTCACATAGAGTGTCTTTTAGTGGTACATTCATATAACCAATTGCAGGGCAAATCGGAGAGGGTCGAAAAAAGTGGCTGAATTGACAGAGAATGCTACATATGTTATACAATACAATAATTTTAGTAATTTTTTATCAGAAAGTATTTTGGAAAAGAAAAGGCACGTATTCTTTTGTTTGGCTCTACGAGCGATATTTTCGATAGACGAATTTTTATAAAAATTTGAATTTTTCGGCATTTATATTTTCTTATTCGTTAATATCTTGAAAATGAACAGGCCTATCAAAAAATGTCGAAGATCAAATTTCTTCAGTTTATCAAGAGCTACATAATGTATATAAAAATGTTATTTTCCTAACGTTTTGTTTTATGACGTTAAACGACAAAGTATCATTTTGCAAAAAAAGCGCCACTTCTCATAATTATTATATACTTATACATGAAATGTTGTGTAAAATTACGAAATTTTTGAGACCCTAAGCAGAATGGCAAGATTTTTAATTGAGAAGTTCTACGTAATTGGAGTTTTTTTAACATCCTGAATTATTACGTAAAGCTTGAATTACGTAGTACTTTTCGAAAAAAATACCTGCCGACCTGCATAGGGTCTCAAAAATGTTGTTACTTTATACAACATTTTTATGTATAAGTATATAAAAATTATAAGAAGTGGCGCTTTTTTACAAAACGATACTTTGTTGTTTAACGTCATATAACAAAAATTCAGGAAAACTAAAATAACATTTTTTTACATACGTTATGTAGCCCTTTGCAAACTGAACGAATTTCATCGTAAACATTTTTCGATAGGACTCTTCATTTCCAAGATATTAACGATAAAAATAATATCAACATCGACAAGTTCAAACTTTTACAAAAATTCGTCTGTCGGAAATATCGGTCACACCACTAAACAAATAAACGTCTTCTTTTTGATTAAAAAAATTGTCAAAATTATTGATGGAGGTTAGGGTGAGAGCATGAAAAATTCAGCTGGAATGCTCCATGTGTAAAGGCCCGTTAAATAAATTCTAGTATTTTTATTCAATAAAGTAACCTAACTTAGCCAATCTCCTTGTCATCATCGTTGAATAAACGGTGAACCGTCCATCACCTCCTAAATGATGTGTATTATCGTTATCTTCGATTGCATGAGCCTACAGTAGCGCGTTGATGTACATTGCCACGTTGAAATTTGCCGTCGTCGCGTTGTGGTGTAAACACGAGCGTGCGTCGGCTCGGGGCGGAGCCAGAGACTAGTGCACAGTGTGTCGGTGCGTGCTGGAGTGTATCTACTGCATGCAGCCACGATGCACGGCTTGCACATGCGGGGGTTCCGTTACAGCTGCGTCTCTCTCTCTGTGAGCCAAAACTAACTCACTATAATTAAATACTACCACGGTAAATTAAAACAATAAATACCCAGAGAGCCGTGAGGGTGCGTGACGAAAGAGTGCTATATAAAATAGCTCTTGCTTTTCTGTTCCCCTATAAACCGTAGCCGCACTGAATTCAGTGGTATATATTTTATACCCAGCGGATACAACATCGAAAATATACAACCCAAATCCACGAATTGTAACCCCCTCGTATTCACCAATTTTCGCTAATTCCATTTCAAATAATTTTCCGTACTTGGACATTTCATTTTTACCAAAAGAGTTAACGATTGTATTCAGAGGTATTTTTTAGAAGTGTATTAAAAGAAACATTTGCGGGCTGTAATAGTTAATCGCAGAAATCAATATTTTATTTTTGATTCGCAGATTGGAGAGTTAATTAAATGCTGTATAACGGTAATAATCATTTATAAAGATAATAATGGGTTATATCAATATTAACAAAAAAACCCTTTTGTCAGTCATAATATTCGTAAAAATGAAAAATCTTTGCTGCACTTTAATGGGTTCAGTACATCGTGTTAAAATTGTAAAACACGAAACCATATATTGTAGGATTCGGTTCGTAAATAATGTATTCACCCTTTTTCACTAATTCGATTTCAAATAATTCTTCAAAAATCACCACAAAAATTAATCCCCCCAGCGGAAAGAAATTCCTGCAGTCGAAATAAAGAATAAATTTGTAAGCGCTAATATTTTATCAGAAAATCAATATCATATTTCTGCAACGAAAATCGAAGAGCTATTTTTGTTTGTAAAACAATTAATTACGGGTAATTAAACACCGTAATTGTGATAAAAGTCCGTTACCGAGAGGTATGTCTGATGTACACACCGAGACAAAAAATTTCATGGACGCCAAAGAAATGGGTGGATTGATTTTGTTTTCATTGATTTCAACGAAATATTTCTTTGATTTCAATGAGTTAATGCATTTCAATTTCAAAGAGAACATTTCATCGCCTGTAAATGAAAATTTACTTAGTGCGCAGATAATAAAGAAACAGTTTCATTGTTTTAAAGAAACGTTTTCAATGATCTCTCTCTCGCACCTAACCTTACTTTTTTGTTTTCCGGTTCTCCCGAACGAACGGCTTCGAGTTTCGAGGAGTCAGAAGCTTAGCCTATTTCTGCCGTATTTCCTTACATAAGGTAAACGTCCCAGTGATCGACACGTTAACCAAATTGCCCGACTTTATAAAAACGTAACTTTCACATTAAGATACAAAAAATGGTCATTCTAGGTAATAATGAATCAAAATAGTCGTATGAAAAAATAACAACCTCACAAATTTTCGTAACTTACCTTATAGTAGAGAAAACTTATTCTAAAGCTTCAGAAGTGCAAATGTACCAGTCATCGACATACTAAAGTTATAGTTGGTCCAGTAATCGACCGTTATATGTCCTAGTAATCGACACGTTAAGAAAAGTCACAAATTAAGACGTCAATAACTGTCATTGTAGGTTATAAAGAATCAGTATAATCTTGTCAACAAATAGAACGCTTAACTTTTGGTCTACCTTATCTTCTTGTAATAAAAAATTAACATAAAACTTGAGGTGTGCAAATGTCCCAGTCATGGACATACTAAAGTCACGGTTTGCCCAGTAATCGACCCATGACATGACATGACCCAGTCATGGAGATATGCATGGCCCAGTTATCGACATGATTTATTTTGCTGCTTAATTATTTATAGAGAGCCCAATACCCCTGTCCATAACTACTCCTCGTACAGTTCGATCGATGAATGAATTTTTACATTATTTTTTATCATCTAATTCATCAAAACAATACGCGATTTACACTAATTTTCTATCCACAATTTTGTCCTAGTGATCGACAGTAGGTCGATTACCCGGACATTTATGTGTTTTTCTGAACCAGTTATCGATCTCCGCGATTTTTGGCACAAACAACAATTTTACGATAAAATCATATTCATTTAGTAATACCAGATTCTTCATATGTAATATCAAATTAAACTTACTCAGCCAAAGTCTTCGTGCATTGCAGAATTTAACTAAATGTAACGAGACGCACCTTAACCTCCATATCAAGGATTTCGACGAAATCACGCTCGGCTCGGTCACTGCAAGTTTACGATTTTCTTATTATCACTGTTGTTATTTTACCAGCCTTAAATTTTCATATAATATTGTACATAAATCGGAGGAAGTGTTGTTAATTTATTTAAACGTCGAAAAGCACTCACAGTCTTATTTATCGCTCTTTTACCACAGACTGTTCGATTATTGGTACATGGTCGATTACTGGGACATTTACCTTACTCACAAAATTTGAGCTTTATTTGCCGCATACTTCAGAAAAAAATAGGTTGCGAAATTTTGAGCTGGTAAGAAGAAGGTTTCATCGAATCAGAGACGATATATTTATAATCAATGAAAAAGGTTCATTGGTTTAAAAAAATGTTTCATGGAATCAATGTCACTACTTTTTATTGAGTTTGAGATCATTCAAAGAAAAGATAGTATTGAAACTCAAGTATTTCATTTCATTGGAAAAGATTTCCGTGAATCGATGAAACTTTTTCTCTCGGTGCAAAACGTATTCTTATTACGTGCTTCCGATTTTGTTCGATTGACATCATTAATTGTCCAGCGACCGACTTACATACTTATAAATTCACCCAATTTGTTCAATCCATCCGTAAATAAATTGATATCAATTTAGTTACAAATATCCTAACGCAATGGTTACAAAGTAGGCATATTAATATTTTTATATAATGTAGAGAAAAAGCTTTTCTGTTAATAACATGTTATTATGATACAAGGGAGAAAAGGGCTTTTTACCGAGCGTGAAAAAATCATCCGAGGTGAAAATGGTACATTACGTTACAAGGGAGGGAAGTGCAACTTTTCACCGAGAGTGAAGTTTGATGCCCGATCGAAGCGAGGGTAGAAATTCACACGACGCGAAAAGTCGCGTAGCGGACACGAAATGGGGTTATTTTAGCGAAGTCGGGAGAAAAACACTTTTTCCGATTTCGCTAAAAATAACCACATTCCGTCCTTACTACGCGGACGCAAAAACTTCTATTTTTTTAACCAATAACAAGTACGCATGTGTAGTACGGTTTTCACTACTGTCGCCGGACAGTAATGAACCATTTTTCTCCCTAGGGAGTAATGAAACTGGATTACGAATACATCCAAGTCCGAGAATATCTAGCGAATAATATTACGCGAGCGTAACTCGCACGAAATAAGGTTCTTTTAGAGAAGTTACGAACAGTAGTACATTTCAACACTAAAGAAAAAATAATTTTTTAGCGAATGCGGATTTGTGGAACGAACCGAAGGTGACTACTACAATCACACGATCTAAAAAAATGTTTTTTCTCTTGAGTGCGGGATGGAACTTTTCAGTACGACGTCTGTAAACTGTAGTCTGGAAAGTGCACTTTTCCGAACGGGAGACTGAAAAAAGATTTTCTCTCGAGTATTGAACGAAACATTTCAGTACAACATTGAGTATGCGTGGTTTTCGCAAGTGACAGCTTGAAAAAGTCCACTTTTCTGAACGGGTGGCTGAAAAAAAATTACATAAATCAAAGTGATGGGTCATAATTTTGTCCATTAGCTATTATTTTTTTGTTTTTGACATTTTTAAGTGTATAATAATGTAGTTACAAAAAGGATGCAAAGTAGAACTTTGCACATTGCTTCCTCATTAATTTTCATCATTCGCAACGCCGTCTCAATGAGGAAGTTTCTTTATTTTATTTTTGTCTTCCTCATAGAGGAAGCTTTGCGAAAAATGAAAATTATTGACGAAGCAATATGCAAAGTTCTACTTTGCATCCTTATTTAAAATACAAATTAAAGAAGTACGAAAACGGAAATGTTCATAAATTGAAAATTCTATAAAATCTAAATCACTTTATGAATTTCGCTCAAATTCAATCCGATCTTCGTTTTTCATTTATCTATTTGTCCAGAACTATTTATCTCATTAGCTGAAAAATTGCGAAAGCTAGAGAACATACAGACATTTTTCGAAAAATTGAAAGGCTTATAAAATTTGAATTTTTTTTTTCAATTTTTTCGAAAATGTATACACAGAAAGGGACGTGCCAAATTTCAGCTAGATTGTTAAGGAGGTTGGATACCGTCTTTCTGGCGGGGAGGTGCGCGGAATGGCCAAGTGGTGCGCGGGTTGCCGGGGACGCTATGAGCGAGAGAGAGGTCCGTGACGCGCGTTCACTGGCGTACATCGTTGTATACTATTCGAGCAGTTTTGTTTTTACGTTTTCTCGGCAACCAAGCAGACGAATCATTTCGGTCTTCGTAAAACTTCTTCTCAAAAATACAAGGTATGATTTGGTTCTGTTAATAACAATCTTTTATCATTTTTAGTATACTTTTGAGCATAGCTTTGGAGGTGCATATAGTTTCTGCTATGTTGCCCATGTATAAGAGTGTAATTTCAATAATTAATTTCTCGATAACCATCTAGACGATTGCCATTGAATTTGGCATGGAGATGTGATTTTTATCGACGAGTATCCTCCAAAAATTTGAGCACGTTTTTATCATTTTGAGTTGGGTATCCAACCTCCTTAAAGCCGTTTTCGAGATACAGCGGTTTGAATCTTGCAAGCGTGTCACAAACACAAATACAGAGATACACATACGTTCGGACATTTTTCCTAAACCATTTTTCTCGACGTTTTGGACCATTCTGAGTGTCATGACGTGAAAATCTCGAAAAAAAAATTTCTTACGAAACCAAAGCTTCCTCTATGAGGAAGCAAAAATTGGTAAAATGATTATTGGTTTTCTTACCAATGTACCAGAAAAATGAAAACAAGGATGCAAACCAGGACCTTGCACATTGCTTCCTCATTATATTTCGCTTTTTACAAAGCAACCTCTAAGAGGAAGTACTGTAATTGATTTTGGCTTCGTTATAGAGGAAGCTCTGAAAAAAGCGAAATATAATGAGTAAGCAATGTGCAAGGTTCTACTTTGCATCCTTGTTTTAAATAAATAAATACGCGCACACTCCCGCTTTGTAAAAATATAATAAGGACGAACGGCCCGGAATCGCCCTCGAATACTCTATCTTCTCTGTTATTTTTTGTAGAATACTATATAAACCGGTGTTTTCCGAAATTTCATTGAGAAGCAAGGATACGAATAGTTTATACGACATAAATCGCTACTTTTCGCAATATAGACTGTAAAACATCGCTATGATAATATGGTATCGTTCAACATTTTTGGGCTATATCTGACGTATTTTTCTGTTAATCATGAATTTGGTACTCATTTAACTTCCAACTTGATATTTGATACCAAAATTCGCATCGCAGAAAAAAATCAAAAAATTAAAAAAATCAAAATCTCATAAAATTTTAACGTTTCAACCGATCTTAACCAAATTTAATAGGGATCACCGGTGTATGAAAGCTCACATACACACCAATTTTGAGCTTAATATCTCGAAAATTAAACGAGTTATCGCGTTAACAGACATTTTTGAAAAAATTCAAAACCGCGTAAAAATTTAACGATCATGGGGATTTTAACAAAAATTGGTGTGAATGATGAGGATTGACCCCTTTATCTATGGTGTAAATTTCAGCTATATATCTCGAGGCGTTCCCGAGTTATAAAGGTTTACATTTTTTGAGTGTGTAACATACACACACACACATACAGATATTTTTTCTAAATCTCTTTTCTCGACGCTTTGGACCATTCTGAGTGTACTAACATGAAAATCTCAACAAAAAAAATTTTCATGAAAACAAAGCTTCCTCTATGAGGAAGCAAAAAAAAATCGTGGTTTAAAATTGTGTTCATGATTACTATAAGATTGCGGTATATTCGACACGCTCTTTAAGCTTCGTCTCGATCGAGTTACCCGTTTAATCGTGCGATTGTATCGATATTCTCTATTCTCACGCTTGTACGGCTACTTTTCCCTGGTATCGCATTCACGGTTGCTGTACCTCGGGTAAATCCTCCGCCAGTACCTACACTATGTAACCCGATATTCTGGCGATAGTGTACACGGGAAGGCCGGACGTTTCAGCACTATCGTCGCATGAATTGGCTGCCTACGCAGGACCCTAAATCTCGTATCGCGCTTTCGTCGAATAAAGCTATGAACAGGCAAATGTTCAACAATGCTTGTGCGTGGCTAATAGTGGATCAAATTAATATGTGGGATGGCGAGAGGGATGCATAACAGGTTCAGAGCGAAAACCGAGAAATCTACTACCGTGTCGTTGTAACGCTACAGTGTATTCCAGTTATTTGCTCATTAGGCATACCTACTCTTCGTATCATTTCAGTGAACGTGGAAATTCCACCATGTGGTGTATTCCCATGTGTACGTAAATCTTCGTGACTATTGCTGTGACCTGAATGGTAAAAGCGGAACACCATCAGCATTTACGTTCACTTAGCAATCGTTGTGTTAGTATCAACGTCATTGTGTGTTAGAAAAGACACCACCCATTTTAGAAAAAAAAAAAAACGATTTGTTCAGTGATGCTAGACATTTAATTTTATGAAGATCGATAGAACACTTCGGATTTTACAGCAATTTGATTGCTCCTTTATTATTTCTTAATGACTTAAATTTCGATCACTTTCAATTCTCTAATTAAAAACATTTAAAGCACGGATGCAAATCAGAAACTTGCACGTTGCTTTCTCTTTATTTGTCGTTTTTACTAAGTTTCCTCTCCGAAGAAACCAGAATTGTTTAAAATACTTTTTCACAGCGGTAGATTTGTAAAAAGCGAAAAATAATGAGGTCGCCATGTACACAGTTATACTTTGCATAGTTTTTACGATAGTAAAAAAAGAACCTTCTTGTACAACTTTTTTTTTTAAGTCTGTTTACATAAGTTCGTCCAGCAGAGATGGAAAAAATATAAGGAAAACATTGATTTACAAGCATTCCGAATAAATAGCCATTAGTCGAAATGTAGACAGTGAGGAAAAGTACACGGAATTTTTTGGCAACCACTATTAAAAAAATATGGCGATGGTTCCCATGCAGCATAGTAAATCCGGTTTATTCGACCAGTTTAGCGATTGCCATGCAGTACATTAAACGCGAATTTTTTGTATCTAATATACAGTATGGCAAACGGTGCCAGTTGTGTTCACGTGTCACTTACCAACGATACATTGCTGGTTAAACGCAGCATACTGAAGATTGCTAGACCTGTTACGTACTTACTGCCGTATCGTTTACCAGTGAATTTCGGAAATTCGTGCAATTAAAATGATACTTAAATTAATAGAAAGTAAAGGTATGTAAAGGTAGGATAGGGATAGGTTACAAAAATGGAGCATAAAAAAATACACGTTTTTTTGTTCAATTATTAAACATTCACTTATTTTTCTTAAAATGAAATTATATTTTTTTAATAAAAATTCCATCACCATTTTTCGTCTTGATTTCGGACGTCATTAAAGAGGAGGTTATGTCACGTTGCAAATAGTGCAGGTTACGCACCGATTTACAACGACGACGACATGTGACGATTTTCTTATAGTATACACGAAGAATACATAGATAATATGTCTTTAAAAAAGATGTGCACTTGCTTTTTCGTTTTCACAATTCCTTGTTAATTGCACTACACTACCGAGAACAATGGGCGCCTAACGCCGCTGATGATGTAAACACACTGAGCTGCCGCCAAACGTATACCAGTCACGGCACATCTTTCGTGTATAGTTAATAGGCTGTTTAAAACTACAGCCTGTAGTTGGGGAATCGATCCCAGACACACGGTCTTAATAGTTGCAACGTTGAGGATATCAGAATTTGCTATCTTGTATAAGAAGCATTCTCTGTCAATTCAGACACTTTTTTCTTCCGACCCTCTCCGATTTGCCCTGCAATTGATTATATGAATGTACCACTAAAAGACACTCTATGTGGATTTTTTCAGATTTTTTAAAATAATTTTTCAGAAAATGGCTTTTTTTTATTCAAGTGCAAATATCTCAGAATTTTGAAGTTACTGAAAAAAAATGTCTGCACATAAAAGTTGTCGTTTATTATTAGCTTTCGAGCGGAATATTCCAAATAATTGTCACGTTCCTGTGAGTATGATTTTTTTCCGAAAAATGGAGGAATTACTTTTTAATTAAAAAAAGATATTTTTTTTACTGAAAAAATTACAGAGTATTGCTACATGACTGCTGATACCAAAAAAAAAAAAATCGTCAGAGTGGAACCGATCGATCTTCTGGTATTAAAAAATGCATTTATGTGAAAGTTCCGAAAAACGGGGGCATTGTTATTTTTTTGATAAAAAAAAGGTTACTTTTATTTGGCTAATAAAATTACAGAGTATTCCTGCGTGACTGTATATATTGCAAAGAATCATCAGAGTGGTACGGATCGAGCTTCCGGTATAAAAAATAATAATTCCCCCGTTTTTCGAAACTTCCACACGAATAATGTTTTTTCATACCGTAAGTTCGGTCCGTACCACTCTGATGATTTTTTTGCAATATCTACAGTCATGCAAGAATACTCTGTAATTTTATTAGCCAAAAAAGTAACCTTTTTTTATCAAAAAAATAATAATGCCCCCGTTTTTCGGAACTTTCACACAAATGCATTTTTTAATACCAGAAGATCGGTGCCACTCTGACGATTTTTTTGTGGTATCAACAGTCATGTAGCAATACTCTGTAATTTTTTCAGTAAAAAAAATATCCTTTTTTAATTAAAAAATAATTCCTCCACTTTTCGGAAAAAAATCATACTCACAGGAACGTGACAATTATTTGGAATATTCTGCTCGAAAGCTAACAATAAACGACAACTTTTATGTGCTGACATTTTTTTCCGTTAACTTCAAAATTCTGAGATATTTGCACTTGATTAAAAAAACCCACTTTCTGAAAAATTATTTTTAAAAATCTGAAAAAATTCACATAGAGTGTCTTTTAGTGGTACATTCATATAACCAATTACAGGGCAAATCGGAGAGGGTCGAAAAAAAGTGGTTGGATTGACAGAGCTACATATGTCAAATGTTCGTATTTCTTTCGGAGCCGATCCCGTTACTATAGATTCTATTAATAAATTAAAAGATGAATTTCTTCATATATTGCGAATCGTAATCACTGTCTGTTGGAAGTCACGACCATTGTCAAGCTTTAAAATGTCTTCGAGACACTTTTGCGTATACATCCTTACAAACTTTGGATTATTTACAGTACGGTTTGAAAACCGAAACATAGTAACGATTCTTGTACGGCGGGCAGCACACAGTAAAACACGTTACAGTACTCTATAGGAAAATATAGCAATAGACGCCAGAAGCGCTGAATAAACCGAGTTTACTATACTAAATCGGATAATGATTACCAGACTCTTCTCTCTGTGCACGAAGTATAAGCCTGCCAGCAGATCATTCTGAAAGTGATCAAGTCGTTAAAGCGGGGACGCTCATTTATATCGTGAACGTTCGACACGTAGTGTTGGATATACATTGTAGAATCCTACGTGGGTGTAAATTTCTATGATTTTCAATTCTCTAATTAAAAACTGCAAAGCATGGATGCAAATCAGAACCTTGCATGTTGCTTTCTCTTTATTCGTCGTTTTTACAAAGTTTTCTCTCCGAAGAAGAGAGAATTGTTTAAATTACTTTCTCATAGCGGTAGATTTGTAAAAGGTGCACTGAGAGAAGAGTTTGTTAACAGTTAACAAATCTTGGTCAAATATGGCGAAATGAACCATTTAGTTATTTTTATTGAATCTCACTTGAGCCAAATAAGATTTGTTAACTATCAACAAATGTCAGCGAGCTTCATTTGCGACAAGCAAATGTTATTTAGCTCAGGTGAGATTCAATAAGAATAACTAAATGGTTCATTTCGTCATATTTAACCAAGTTTTGTTAACTGTTAACAAATGTTAACAACCTTTTCGCTCAGTGTGAAAAATAATAAGGTAGCAATGTACAAAGTTTTACTTTGCATCTTACGAAAAAAAAATTCGAATTTTTTATGTCAATACATTCAAAATGGTCTAAGACCTCGAGAAAAGTGGTTTAGAAAAAATGGATGGATGTGTGTGTGTGTGCGGTCGTCACTCAAAATTCAAACTTACATATCTCAAGAACTGCTTTAACATTCAAGCTGAAATTTAGGACACATGTGAAGCAGATCGACGCCTTTGTTTGCGGTGATTTATAAAAAAATTCAAAAATATGTTCAAATTTAATTTGACATTTGTAATTTTTGAAAAATGTCTGTAACGCTCTCTAGGATCTGCAAATTTTTAGCTAAATAATTTTGTATGTATAAACCTATGTTAAAGGTTAATCGATATTGAATTTGGAAGGAATCTCTAAAACAAGTTCGGTTTTTAGGAGATTTTCAACTTAAAAAAAAATATTCGGTTTGCTCTAACTCACGTACGTAAAAAATGTTTGCTGAATCTTATATCAAAAATAACATTCAGCGCGGCTACTTACCAAATCGGGTCGTGATCGGGAAAGCGGTTTGGATTTTACGTGATTTTGATTTTTTCAAGAACTATATCGGTAATGAAAAAAGTTGAAAAGTAGAACTTTGCACATTGTGCAAATCAATTTCATTTTTTACAATTAATAAATAAGCTTACTCATAGAAGTGGCTTTATAAAAAGTGAAAATTAATGAGGAAGCAATGTGCAAAGTTCTACTTTTGTACGAGAGTAAAAAAAAACAAACTTCTTGCACAACTTTTGTTTTAACTTTGTTTACGTGAGTTCGCGAAGCAGAGACGGACTGAAAAATAAGAAAAACATTGATTTACAAGCATTCCGAATAAATAGCCATTAGTTGAAATATCGACGGTGAGGAAAAGCACGAAGTGTAAGCCTGCCAGCAGATCATTCTGAAAGCGACCAACCCGTTAAAGCGGGGACGCTCATTTACATCGTGAACGTCCGACACGTAGTGCTGGATATACATTGTAGAATCCTGCATGGGTGTACATGTTGGAAGTCTCGTATGTATATAGGTATATATCGTTGGACTGTATCCTCGTGCGGACAATTCAAATCGTCACCTCTGGTATACGCGAGCGCTTGGGCTTCCTGCAACGGCACGTATAGTATTCGGACAGACCGACATGGATTCAATCGAACGATTCAGACGACTGCACGCCGCGACAGCAATTTTATTACCTTTTCCAACGCGCGTTCGCGCCAACCCACCTCTTTCGGTCCCTTTATGCTTTACTGTTGGCACAGCTAAACTTTCCTTCGAACCAGTGCATCCCACCATAGCTTGGGAACCACGTCGGACTACCTAGCACCGGTATGCATCCGGAATGTCCAGCTCAACGCCGATTCCAGCGACACAAATTCTTGAAATATATTTTGCCTTATATGTTACCTATAGTTATATCGGTATCTCAACTGCGCTACTCTAAGCTTTTCACCATTTCCTGTTATTGACAGCTTTTCTTCATGTGAGTGGATGGTCGGATATGGAATTTGTATTCGTAGTTCACAAGTTGAGTTAGCGTCACAACAATGTACGTTGCTGCAAATATTTAGTCGTCGTAGCTCAAATTTCCTCTCTGCAGAGATAAATTATTAGCTCTTAGAGTTACTTAATTATCATGATTATATTTTCTAGTTGCAAATAATGTTTTTATGGTGTATTGTTGAACAAGCCTGCGATGTGGAACTTTGAAAATTGCGTCCTGATTATTTCATATTTGACCGAGCCATTTCTATCCGGAATTATGTTAATAAATTTTGGCTTCCATATAGAGAAAGCTTCGTCAAATGTATAAAATAATTGGAAAACCGTGAAAAAAAGTTCTACTTATGTCCGAAAGAAATTACAAAAAAATCAAAATACCATAAAACTTGAACCGCTCGACCCACTAGCATCAAGTTTGTACAAAAACCGGTTATTTCGTGATAGTTTATATGTGTACCAAACTAAAACTGAATCTGTAAAAAAAATTCAAAATTTGTTTTTTCTTGTTCGAAACGCTCCATCCGTTCGCCATCTAGTGTCATCATACGAAACACTGGTGCACAAAGCTCCGCTAGATGGCCAACGGTCGAAGCGTTTCTCGTAAGTGACTCGAAGCCTCAATGTATATAAAACTGCAAAGTTGCTTGAGTTCGACTGCACACGAGGGGTAAATGTGTCTCTTCAAATGTGTGACACCTTTTGTATTTGGCGACCCTTTAATATCAGAGAGGATAAAAGAACCTGATCTGTCATATTCTTTTGACTCGGATTAAAAATATCAGACAAGAAAAAAACTAAAATAAACATTAATGAAAGTAACAGATACAAAGAAATAAAACGTTTACGATGCCTGGCTGACAATCAGAAAACAGCGATAAGGACTTTTCGACGATTGGAGTCCCGGTTGGATCCGGGTGTGAATAACCCGGACGCAACCAGCTAACATTTTATTCGTTAATTTAATGTATTAATAGTAAAATTTTATTTTGAAAGGTTGGTTGGTTTTTTGGATTGGGTCGATAAAAATTATTGGTTGTGTTTGTGGCTCAGAATCAACCTGGTTGGAAATACGGTTGAATTTCGGTTGTTCGAACTGTTAGGGCTATACCTAATATCTCCTCACTAGTTTCACTTTAAATTACTCCGTAACGTGCACTTTCACACTTTTTTTAGTTAGTCTTCACCCATTTTCCATCGTGATGAGTAGTTATTCAATTCTTCCTCTGAACTTGTAATTACATTCCATCGTTATTCAATAAACCGAAATTTGTTCATTTGAATTTTGTTTGTTTGGAAGTTAAGTACTTGTGTAAATACCTCGACCAGGGAACATCCCCTCTTGTTTTATTTGCGTATATGTTCGTGGCAGGCCCTCTGAGACGTAACATGGAGCAAAATCTAAATTTACCAACATATCGACCGTTCCTTAGACTAAATCCATCACTGATGATTCACTGATCATGAATTCACGTGAAAATTGCAGCCAGATATCTCAGAATTTACACGCACGGAAAAAAAAGATTAGTTGCCATAACCAAGAAATGAGTTGACACAACCAATCGATTATTCTATTTCCCTTACAACTCAAATGGTAATACCAACGATTCGAATGGTAATACCGACGATTCGAATGGTAATACCGACGATTGGATTAGTTAACCTAACTAATCTCGCGAGAACTAATCGTGAATAGTTGAGGGTACTATTCGATATGATTGAGGCAACTAATTTTTTAGACATTGTGTACAGCAAATCGAAAACGTAGTTGCCACAACCAAAGTAAGCTCACCAAGTGACTTGGTTAGACCAACCAAGAAATTGGTAGCCTAACAAATAACTTGGTTGGTCTAACCAATTAATTGTCTGGCGCATATATAACCAAGGCACTTGGTTGTCCCAACCAAGCCTTTTTTTCCATGTATCTGCCCCTCTGAGACCCGCGTAGCGGACGTCCATAGGAACACCTTAATACAATCAAAATTTCACTTCTGGGCGATGCAGAATTAAGTAAACTGATTTAAATGGAACAGAAAACTTGAGAGGAAGAAAGGGACTTAAAGGGAGGAAAGTAACTCCCTAGGGCGTTAAGTACTCACTTTCGCCCCTCTCACCGGGGAGGAAAGTACGAACTTTACGTGCAGGTGTGTGAAAAAACTATTTTTTTTAAAGTAAAGTTATTGCTACATTGCCAAAGACGACATTTTTTCCAGCTTTTGAGTATCGACAAAAAACTAGGATTTGCAGATGCAGCGAAGCACGTGACACTCAGCTTTCCACGGTCGCAAATTGATATCGTGAAAGTCAAAAGCCGCGGGTAAGCTCTAGGAGATCCTAGATCCCGCGTAGTCATTACTCCTAATGAGCGT
This sequence comes from Ephialtes manifestator, assembly GCA_963970395.1. Taxonomy (NCBI): domain Eukaryota; kingdom Metazoa; phylum Arthropoda; class Insecta; order Hymenoptera; family Ichneumonidae; genus Ephialtes; species Ephialtes manifestator. The sequence continues at coordinate 10,464,103 of OZ019969.1, read as the reverse complement.
CGGACAGGATAAAGAACTCGCCAGTGGAAGTATAACTGCCGGAACCGTCTTTACACAAGCTATCGTGAAACGAAAAAGGAATAAGAGGTAAAGGTAGAAAAAGATTACGGGTGTAGTGCCGTGGATTCCGAGTTTACAGATCTCTCGCTTGAATCCTCTATTCCAAAGTCGAATAGTACAAAAATTTCCTGCAGAAAAGTACGCCCTTAATTTCCTAACAAAACCCAACTCACACAATTATGTGATTTGTTTAATAATACATGGTGTGCAAAAATGTTGTTAACCACGAGACGATTACAACCAGCTAAGCTAATTCAACAAAATTATATTCTTTAGCCCAAATGATTTTGAAAACCCACAAACTTAATTCTTCAGTTATTATGTCGTTTTGCACTATTCAGATATATAAATTTTGTTAGATTTATAATTAGTAAAATATTTCTTTTGAAGAGGCGTGATCCGGAAGATAAAAGAGATGTAAAATACAAGCGATCTTCATTCTATTTAGGTAAATATATTTCTATAATTCCTGATAACTCATCCACAATGAAAATCATATTAGTCCAAACTTAGCCCAATAAAAACCATGTCCGAACGGATGTATCAGAGTCTATGACCAGAAGGGGGGGGGGGGGGGCGAGGGTTCAAGATATCTAATGATCAAAATAGCGAATTCCATAATAATATCTATTCTAGATTCAGACGTTCGTAATATATAAATTTGCTATTTCAGCCATTTGCTATTTTGACCCCCATCCCATTAAAATTCAGTCAAAATAGCAAATGATAAAAATAGTGAATGGCTAAAATAGCGAAAGTCATAATGATGGCTATTCTACATTCAGACGTTCATTATTTTGGAATTCGCTATTTTGACCCCCACTCCAGGAGGTAACTTTACTCTAAAGGCTTTTATATAGTTCTGATTATAACGAATAGCCGATGAGCCCATATGGGACATCACAAAGGCTGCTAATTTTCCGAGTACGTGACGACCCATCGCTAGATGAGACTGAAAGTCCAATCGAAAAAAGATTAGGAAGAGTGCATGTGACGATATCCCCGCACCATATAGGCACTATGGGTATTCCATACGATGAAGTAGTTAGCAAAGTGTGTTACGCAACGAAACGATAGAGTACGACTAAAGTACGTATGGTGTACAGAGAGGCAGAGAGAGAGAGAGAGAGAGAGAGAGAGAAAGAGAGAGCGAGTGAGATGCACAGAGTGAATGAGTGCGTGACTAGAGCGAGGGCAAAGAGGTGAGCTCTTGGTCAGCTCAATCCATGTGTTACTGTCGGTGATGATGAAGGTTGGTGTTGCTGTCATTGCACACATGGACAGTAAACGAGGTACTACCAGCATACTCGGCCGGTTAGTGCTTGGGTGCTCGGCCCGAAACGACGTTATACCCGGAACGGGAGCATGTTTCGACCCTGAGAGGATCACATCACTAGCACGAGAGGATAGATCTTGTGCGTGCGCTAGAGCTATCGCTGAGGGGGCTATCACCAGTCGATTATTAACATATACCCTGGCTATCTACTCAGTTATGCTATATGATCGTAACCAATACAGATGCTGGTGGATCTTGTAAGCCGAATGACGGATCGATGATCGATGGATCAGGAATTTCCATTAACCCTGAGAATGGTGCTGATGTACAAAACAATTGGAACAGAAAAATGGGCTGAAATAACGAAAAAAATAAGTTCAATTTTCTAAATGAATTTAAAAAGATATATACTCTATATTTCCTACAGAATAAAAAAAATTACAATTATCAAAACTTCTTCACTTGTATGCTAAATTTCAGATCACACACGCGCGCAAATTCGTTCCTTCCGACATTTTTTTACATCCCTTTTGTCGACGTTGTGAAACCGTTTGGAGTATCTTGACATAAAAATCTCGAAGAAAGAACCATTTTCATGAAAACTAAGCTATCTCTATAAGGAATCAAAAAGGATTAATAGTACGAGTCAAGTTTTGTTGATAGATTACCGTTCAGTTACAATTACCAATTCATAAGAGTACCTTATGTATTGATGACTATTAACAACCGGCGTGAGAGCGTCAACCATTATTTTCGTCGGACACAACCATGGTTGGACACAACCATTTCCTACAGGAAACTATTACCTATCGCAAACCTTTCCCAAATGGAAATGGTTGTTTCCGTAAAATAATTTATTTCTAGCAGTGATATGAATACTCCAACGTAATTCAAAGTTGCTGCGGCATATAATGACTGATAAACGGAAAGATGCTGAATACCATTAATACGGTGTCCCATTTCCACTATTCTATCGAATATATTGCAAATTCCTGCACTCTACCATAGAACTAACGGAATGGCAGTTCGCGCGTTGGCAGAGGGTGAATCGATCGCGTTATCTTCTCGCTAGGATGCATTAATGCATCTCTCCAGTTATTGGACAAAATGGTCAAGTGTGCGGGCGAAATGACCAACGAGTGGGTACACGCGAGTACACATAGCTAGAGCTCGGTGGATGGGACCACTGAGAGCGACAGAAAGATCCTCTATGGTGAAACTGGTTCGCGGCGTTGAGTGGTTGCCACTACACACTCAGCCTCTGCTTTACTGCTACGTGCGTCTATATATCCGACGTGTGTCTATGTATCTATATATCCTTTCTATCGTGGCACAACTCGAGTATTCCAACTACTCACCTGTGTGCCCGTAGAATCAGCCTGGAAACCGACTCACGGTTGGATCCACTAGCTCACTAGCACACGATGTGAAACTGCATTGGGATATCATCAGCGATATGGGGTAATTATTAATTGTCGCCGCTAGTCGGTAATGGAAGTCCTCTCGCCGATTCAGCCTCACTCTAGTCATGTACTGTCGTATGTAGACTGTAGAGTCGACTGAGGGGGTTTCCATGTATGTATCTGCCACTATATCCTAGGGTTCTGCTTTCTGTGCTGCTATAAAGCAGCCCCAATTGGCTGGGCATCAATGCGTCCACGTGTATGCACCGTGGACGTCATCGTCCATGCATCGTCCTATCTCTTTCTTTCGTTGGTGAGTGAACGCAGCTCTTTGCAGAACTCACGGGCCGAGATGAACCACAATAAACGATTATACACATATACGCATATATGTATGTAGAGTTGTACTGGGAAGCGGCTTATGCCAGGTTATTATTAATACGTTCAGTGCACGTGCGTTCAACAGCTGGACATGAACGTACATAATAGTATTATTCTGCGTCCGAGATAAAGCACGCGCCCCGTTATACACGGGTTGTTCGTGCTGTTATGCGGTACAACATGTTTTGGTCATTTTAGTCTGCTATTGGCGACCAAACTGTTGACACTGATGTCGTTAATATAGCGACATCAGCTGGAGTATGATGGCTGATTGATAGTTCGTATGGATGTGCTTAACGGTAAGTAGATGTATCGTCGAAAATGTTGAATCCATCATCGATGATCTTTACATTGGGTGGATACGATTCGTTACAAAAACTATTTAAAATTAAAGAAGGTTCATTAGGTACTTCCTTTGATAAATCTACTTTATTCGATGAATTAGGTGTTAGATCGATTGTCTAAAGGTTATTGGAATTGGCTATTGTATATGTTGTCCACAAACTTTTGGACCAATTGGCCATTGGATCAGTTATCTATTGGATCAGCTGTCCAAAGGATATTAGACCAACTGGCCGTACCATGAGCAACCTGTCTACGCTTTTGCAACCATCTAGATTAGTACGGCACAGTATCCTCTGTAGAGGATACAGTATCCTCTGTAGAGGATACTGTGGCATAGGATGCATCTGCATCATAGGTGAACTTCCAAAACTCACATCAATCACAAAATAATCCATACCGGCGAATTTGACTAGCCGAACATAGCTGAAGTTCACATTACAATTAGCCAGAAAGTACTGAATAGATAGTTCATATCCTCTCATTGATTCTTGTTTCGATCGTACACCTTTGATTCAAAGTCGTCTCACAGGTTGTACATTCTATTTATACATCGCTTCATGGCTCCTGAAGACATTAATGATGAAATGAATTTATCTACACATGGTACTCTTACGTCACACGTAACCTTGGATATTATTATTAAAAAAACCCAAAATATTAATTTAAGCTCACGGCGCAGAGCACGCGCTACACATGGTAATGCTATTCACTAATAGTGCGTTGACCTCGCTGCATGAGTCCACCGAGCGACAAAGTGCACGTGTTTACTCGGCAACTAGCTTCTCGGAACCACTTGAGATTTATGAAGACACGCGTCTAGCCTAAAGACCTTATAATGTCACCGCCTGCGCTACACTCTTCTTGACATGTACGACATAAATGCATCGGAAACCCTTTTAACTAGATTGTCCAGTTTACATTATACACCGAGAATTGTGACATCAACATCCCCCACTAAAACTCCTAACCTAACGTTGAATAGGAGAATAGTATATAACCGTAAGATTTTTAAAAGATGTCAGTTATATTTCACATTACCAGCTTGCGAGAGCGCGCAAAGCTCTTCGACGAAACTCTGTACCTTAACCCTGCGAGGCTAAGACTTTGTAAACGACTGTAAGAAATTGTACTTCAGCAACAAACAGCAACGAAATAAAATTCAATAATTTTGAGTACGTATAGTTTCACAAACAAATCATTTATACGGAAAGAAAGGCTTGGTTGAAACAACCAAGTGCTATGGTTATATATGCGCCAGCCGATTAATTGGTTCGATCAACCAAGTAATTTGTTAGGCTACCAATTTCTTGGTTGGACTAACTAAGTCACTTGGTAAGCTAACCAAGTGACTTGGTTAGACCAACCAAGAAATTGGTAAGCTAACCAAGTGACTTGGTTAGACCAACCAAGAAATTGGTAGCCTAACAAATTACTTGGTTGGTCTAACCAATTTAATCGTCTGGCGCATATATAACCATAGCACTTGGCTGTTCCAACCAAGCCTTTTTTTCCGTGTACTCTGGATGCTGGTCAATTTTGCTTCAGTCTCTAGTTGAGTCTCCATCGCATTCATAAGTCGACGGTAGTACATGGCGAGGTCTCCGTCCCCGATGTGAAGGGCCAACGCCTTGACTCGAAAGAGAGAGAACGCCGTTACGAGTTCCTATCGTGCAACTCTGGATAGTTTGCCTTCGCACGTAACAGTACGTTGAATCAAACTATAATTCCATTCATAAGTTTATCACTTTCTTGCTTAATTGAGGTCAATTTCACCATTGTATTTTAGCTGAGGCTTTGGCAATATTCTTGTTGACACTCTCCAATGAATATCTTTCAAATTGTTGAATATACACGTAAATAAACGATTAGTTGCCATAACCAAAAAATTAGTTGACCTATCGATTATTCTATTTCCCTTACAACTCAAATAGTAGAGTCAACGATTCGAATGTTCGTCCCAATAATTCGAATGGTGGTCGTAACGATTCGAATGGAAGTTCCAATGATTGGATTGCATACACTTACTAATTTCTGAAGAACTAATCGTGAATAGTTGAGGTTACTTTTCAATATAGTTGGGGCAATTAATTTTTGAGACTTTGTACAGCAAATTGGAAACGTAGTTGTCACAACCAAATTTTTTTTCCGTGTCTGTCTCCGTTAAATACCGGTGTCCCTTTGGCCATCAAGACTACACAGATATTCAGGAAGCATCACGTCCTTCGTATGCATCAGGCTCATAGTCAACACGGGGATGGTATCACAACGTGAACCGAGGTAATAGCAACCGAAGGGGACTCTGATGTGCGCCCCAATTACCCGAGGAAGAGCGAAGCGTGCACTGCACCTTGCCTTCATCGTCGTATACTCGGTGGTACTGCGGGAGAACACACGTGGTTGTCTAATGACGCTTCGACGCTGCAACGCCGATTCATTATTATGCACGCATGGTCTTCCCGAAGCGTCCATCCTGGGCACGCTCTTACCCGTTGTAAGTATAGCCAGGTACACAAACGTTCTGTACATAGTGGAGACACCGTGTTACGTGTGCTGAGATGCAAACACTGTGACTGGCTACGTTTATTCGGTAAGGGATCCCGTTGTTGGCTTTTTAAACAGGCGGAAACTCTTACCTGGTTTTTCTGGATCATTGCATTATTACCTTACAATGAACTACTATAAGATGTTTCATCGCACTTTGATTTAAAGCGATATGACGCATGTTCGGAAACTGCAACTCAATTTATTCCGAGACAATATTTTAGAAAAAAAAACGCTAGTTTTGTTTTCTTTCATCTGCTAGAAGGGCAGTGGGACTAATTCGGAACATATTCATCATTGTTACGTCTCGAGCTAACCAGATGAGCTTTAACAATGATTATTTAGGATCTTGTTCGATTATGAGAAGAAACTCAAATTTTGAATCATCTCACTTTAATAAACACTAATTTAATAGGGTAGGATTTCTTATATGTCCCCAGTTATGACAATTAATAATTATAATACTTAATTTATATTTAAGCAATTTTAATATATCTAAGACATTGTTGGTTGTGGTTGATTGAAGACTAATGAGTTGGTTTAATGATGGTCAGCAGGCTTAGGTGAGAGTTAAGTGGATATAACTATAGTGGCCGTCGACCGGTCCGAAAATGCCGACTACGCGCGATGTATGTGACCATCAAAATTACTAGGAAATTCGACATAGGGCTTTGCAACAATTTGGATGGGAAAATGGATAGCAAACATAAAGATGATTGTCCAATGCGGTCAACAACCCCGTATTGAATTATTTATAGAAGGATTGAATCGGGATTAGAATTTGGGAATAGCAGAAAAACAAATTATTAATATGTCAATAATGAAATATTAAAAAATATAAAAATGGCCAGTATTACGTAATCATTAATCATTTTTGAATGGATGGAACTACAATTTTTATATCGACTCATAGCATAAAGTAAAATCGTTGGCAAGACAGTCCAAACTGTTTTAGCTTCTCAATACATGAAGTTGAAGGCAACGCCTAGACTTTCATCAGTTCAACAGTATTTTTTCATTGTATCGCACTTTTGCACTTAAGGGGATGCTGGAGTAGATTTTTTTGCCGACTTTGGTCGGTAAGTTTTTCGACCCGACACCGGTGGCGCCGACGTAGTCTGTTTACTTTTGGTAAAAGATACTGAATCTCCCGAAAACCAATATGGCCGCATACGATATGTCAGCTGACCTTTGCCGTAAGATTTAATAGTTTCTGGAAATTAGATGTGTAAAATCAGACCGGACGTCAATTCTGTGATGATTTCTGAATATTCGAAAAACATCAGAATGTCAAATACACAAGCCAAATCCATGAATAGTGTATACTACGGTCACGTTGCAAAGGCTCGGTGCTTTTGCCAAAAGAAAACAGACTACATCGGCGCCACTTGTGTTCTCATCGGGAAACTTCATTCGCGCTTTTCTTGACCCACTCTGATCGCGAACAGACTACGTGAACGTAGTTTGGATTTTGCGTGGATTCCTTTTGTGTAATTGACTTTTCGACGCTCATAGAATATTCAGAGAACGCTAAAAAATGGACGTACATTTCGATTTAACGTATGTGAGTTCCAGAATCTTTTATATCTTACTAAACAGGCGATGCTGTCATACTCTGGCGGCCATTTTGATTTCGGGAGGTTTAGTAATATACGATTTTTTTCATTTATTGTACGTTTTCACCAAATATTCGAATGTACGACCACTCGTTTATGTTGATATTACAACCTTGTACAATTTGAAGCATGTGTGTAGCGTATTAACCAAGAATAATCAAAACTACGAAAAAGCCTGTTTTACCGACCACAGTCGGTAATAAAATCTACTCCAGCATCCCCTTAATCATTAAGGTGTTAAAAAAAATAAAAATGTTTTGAAAAAGCAACTATCTCTGTTCTACTTGTATAATTTTGTGTGCATATCATTTTCAACTTATTACGCTACATTGACCGCACTCATTGATATTAATTCAATACACCGCCTAGGAATCGACCAGATGGTCGTTAATATGGTGCTTAACGGTGCATACATTCAACGTCTGGTGTACAACCGAATCAAGATAATGTTTAGCACGCTCTTAGCGAGATAAATATACAGCGATACATCCTTTACTGCTGACAGGATTGAACAATATCGTAAATTATAACGTGTCACCAGAGACCCTTCTAAACACCCATGGATTACCTAGTTTTACGACTTGTTTATGGAGTACCTAAGTATTAGATTAATTCACCATTTCATTTCGTAATAAATGATACACCAGCTCTTACCACTTTTAGGTTGAAGACAAATAAAAAAACGATTTGTAAATGAAAAATACAGTGGCGGTTTCAATAAAAACGGCTTAAAAATAAATCTGCAAAATGTAACTTTGCAAACAGGTACAAAACCCCGTAACAAATACCTTTATATTATATTTTTATTACGTACAAAGTTTCGGATTACATTCTCAAATTTTTAGAAAGCTAGCGCGAAAGCGCTCATTTTAAAAAAAATTGAAAACCACAAAAAATTCAAACCGCGCCACCGATCTTATTAAAATTAAATTCCAAACAACTTTGAATGTATCTTCAGTTATGGAGAACGATTCCTCTGAATCGTCAAACTTTTATGAAAGTTGAAGCCAAAACATTAATTTTTTTTAAATTCACAATAGCGTAAAATTCCAACCGCTTTTCCGATTTCGGTCAACTTCAATACCAAATAATATTAAGAGTGCCTGCACTTTCCAAGAATAATTTAGCGAAATATCACTAATTTTGCGAAAACTAGAGCGCACATGTCCTTTTTTGAAAAAAATTCAAAAAGCTGTAATCTTGAAATTACAAAAACGCACACATCCATACGGACATTTTTTGTAAACCACTTTTCTCGAGGTTTTGTAACATTCTGAGTGCCCTGTCATGAAAATCACGAACATTTTCTTTTTCAAACTTCCTCTATGAGCAAGCAATAATCTTATTAGAATCTGCTAACACAGTTGCCACGTTCGAAAGGGAACATCGGAACATGAAGATCTACAAATGATCAATCCGAAACAGAGAATAACATCCCCGAGTTAGGTTCGGTAAAAAGGAAGAGGGTCAGCGAGAAGAGGTCTATACTATAACCGCGAGTGTGACGATAGAGAAGCGATGAAGCGACTAGAAACAGAGAGAGCGAGTGAGAGCAGGTCATTATCCAGACAATACCGCATTAATGGATTGAATCGAATTTAACGGGCTACGAAGCTGAATCCTCCGGCATGAGCCCGCAGTTCTATAGGAGCGGTAGCATCAGTTCAACATGCAGCGGCGACGAGAGCGTACTCGGCAGACAGGAGGGCAAGCAGGCAGGAAGGCAACCCCTTCGAGGCTCGTCGTCGTAGTCAGTGTTGGCTAGAGAAGCGAGTAGAGTGAGAAGGGAGAAGCTCCCTCGCACACGTACACAGGAGTTCGGTATATCCCACGTGCAGCGCCCAGATACCGGGCCGAATTTGATTGCTTTACGGGTTACCCGTGATTAGGTAATCTGCCTTCGCCTCATTCGACCCTGTGGGCTAGTGGCAGAACCACCACCACGAACAACCACGGGCGCCAGCGGGTACATCCCTTTAGAGGCAGCAGAAGGGGTTGCTTCTATAGGAGACTACAATCTACGTGTTGTGTATGTGTGCTATTCCATACAACTGTTATGTGATAGTATATAGCAGCAGAAGACTGATGCCCTTGCTGGATATTGTACTAAAGACATTCAACACTAGGAGGCTATTACATATACCCATCATGGTCCTTTCATTGTGTATTCCGCAGTACATATGTCCACTGCACCTTCATGTTGTACAGCAGTTAGGTATTGGAGAAACTACAGGACTTGCAAAGTTCGGAATTTGGTCTCTTACCTACAAGTTTGGACAGTATTGGAGTTGGGATGTATGTAACGTGTCCGGGCGATACTGGGTACGAAGCTCTTAATGAGTCACGGAGAGTCTCTAATCAATCTCACAGGTTCGTCAGCATTGAATTCAGAGAAAAGTTTTGTACGTCATTACGAATATTAAAGTATTGTTTTGTACATCAAACTTCCTGGGTTAAGGTGTTTCTATTGACGATGCACTTTAAATGCCATCGTTCGGAAATTCTTATAAAATGTTCGCCAATAATTTTTTAAATTTTCTGCAGAATTTGAATCTGATCGCCTACCGTACTTCGGCAATATTTAATGTCAAATTTGCTCATGCAGTATACGCTATAGGTTACACTCGCTTAGAAAGAATAGATGATGAAATGAAAAAAAAGCCAAAAAATTGTGTCCCGAAGAGAATTTTCTTCCCCAACTTGTGTCCAAATTTCAAGTCGATTGCCTACTTTATTTTTGAGATATCATCAGAGTAAGTTCTCTTTTTGACTCATTTATTTTCGGGTTATCGCGCTCTCTCGCTCCATCGCGTTGATTGTTGGTCTTGCACAGAAAACAATTGATATCTGCCCCTCTGACACCCGCATAGTCGGCGTCCATAGGAACACCTTAAATGTGAAAATATGGAGGCGATCGTTGTCAGCATCCTGCAAATGTCATATTTTAATTTTAAAGTCAGACTCTGTGGTCTCATCAGCATAGAATTCAAACTTTGAATTTTGTATGAGATACGGATTATCAAAACGTTATCGCTCTTAGCAAATCAGATAGTACTAGTACTAAAATATGGATGCCATCTATGTCAGCAACTTGGAAGTGACACATTGTCATTATAAAGTCAGAACCCTTTGTTTCATCAATATTGAATAAGGACTAAAACTATAATAGAATTAGAACAGTTTTCCGATTAGGTAGTACGAATACCTAAATAAGGCGACGATCGATACCAGAATCCTGAAAGTGTGACATTTCGATTATAAAGACCCCCCATGAACTTCCAGCCTGTCCTAATTTTCTACAGACATTGACATAGCGTTAAATCCCTCGATACCTTCATCAGTATTGTCATTGATTTACCTGATTCACCTCAACGTGCGAGGCTGACAAGTGGTCTAGTGTCTCCAACGGCAGATGGGTAGCAAACCTACAGTTTTATTTAATTGCCTCTTCGGTTCTGATTCCCCCTCCCAATTCTCTCCATTTTACTGACTGACTGTAGTAGTAACTGCGCTGTATACATTCAGGTATGACGTTATTCATCAACGGGAATGAGATGCTATTAATTATGAAAAGAGGGTTGAATACCGTGCACGGGAGATTCTAAGTTGGTGGTTGCGTTGAGCAAAAGTGGAATACAGAACGAATGATCCTTTAGATTGTCCCTACGTCACTTAGCTCAGGTTAAAGTGAAGGAAGAGGGAATAACCCAACAACCTGTGACAATACGACAACGACTTATTCGCAAGGCCCTCGACAATACGTCCTTGTTACAGCAGATAACAACATTGCCCTCTCCCCCTCACTTTTCCCATTTACTCGTAAATCTCGTTAATCCCATGCCGAGTTTCGTATGGCACCGCGTTGGTCCTCCTCATCCCTTGCAAAACCCGCCCTTCCAACCATCCTCATATCCCTTGCACCCTTACAGACTGCCGGTTCGTCGACGCCGTTGTCGTCGGGCCCCATTTATAAATCATCCTTTTATATCGCGTAGCGATGAGTTGTTTTACGCGGTAGCTTTCACCCACGTGACGGTACACAGCCAGGAAAACAGTCTCCGCCTATACACACGGATGTTGTATGAATTAATGTCTGTTTCTACGCGCCTCGTCATTTCCAATAACCGTAAACGACGTAAATGGCCAATATAATGCTCATGTAGACTAATATTTGTCTGCCTGTGTTGGAAAGTGACAGAAGGAGAAAGCAATCATGTAGAAGGGAAGTGTTGAGGGGAAAATTACATATAAAGCTGGACCGTCAAGTTATCTATTGTCTATGACAAAATACACAGACGTGGTGCGTCTACGTTAGCTCGTTTCGCTGAGTAGTCCTCGTCGAGTGCAAGCGCAAACGGAATCGGCCACGAGGATGGACCATGGGTTCACTACCGGCTACACACAGTGTACATACTCTTCGCATTCATCGCATACAATACGTACGGCAACTGTACGTAGCTTGTGTGTCACGATGACAAAAGTTGAGAGAAACAGTTGCCGTTAACTCGGCTTGGACAAATCCGGAATGCGAAAACCTTTGTCTCCAGGATTCTCGACATTGGAAACAGCGACAAAGAGTGCATTTTGCGATTTTGGGGCCGTAAATTAATTGAGTGTTTGGAATGGTTGCTTTCAAACTTGTGATTCGATTTTTTTTAACGGAAATCGTATAATTAACGATATCAATTCATTTAATTAGGTATCCGGTATATATTTCCAAATGAAAGTTTGGGACAAGAAATTGAAGAGTACGTATAAAAAAATGAAAAGATGAACCTCGTCGAGAGAATTTAGGACATTGATTTTGAGTAATTATGATAATGTCGAAAAGTTAACAATAATTTAGTAAAAATATATGAACCTTTACTTCGGCTACTTTCCATCTATTTTTCAAATTCAGAAAGAAAAGGTTTCAATACCGCAATAAAAATGTTAAAAATGATATAGCTTCGAAAAATCCGGAAATACAGTTACCAAAAAAATTAATTTTCCGAGATCCATTTTCTACTAATTTTTAAAGTTCATTCATCATTAAAATTATTATCGATATAGAATACTTTTTGCAATCCTTTAATACTTGTAGTAAAAAGACGTTCCCTCCCTCAATGCACAATATACACAATACGTACATTGATGTAAAATAAAAATCCACGCATAGTTGCCATTTAAGAAAAAAAAAACCGCTTTCCTATCGAATTTCTTAGTGCGGTGGTTTCATCTCTATTACAATTTAAGCCCATTATAGGTTAACCCGTGTGTGGGTGTGTATCGTGAAGCTGGGCGCCCACAGCTGAAGTCAGCCGGAGTTACCTCGCGGCTTTCAAGCGGTATAGATGCGGAGATTTCGCCGCGGAATAATCCTATTACTCGCGATCTAACGAGGGACCAGGATAGAAAGAGGAGGAAGGAATGGAAGGGGAAGAGAATCCTGGGCAGCAATGTGTATACGTGCTATCCCGTACAGAGGGCGGCAGACGGTCGTGCACATGACTAGAGGAACCTTTTATTCGTTGGAGAATTGCTGTCGTGTGCGAACATCCCTTTCCAGCAACGAACACGGACAGGAAGACAAAACCAAAAGCATTACACGAACGCGTGTACATGCAATTCTACAAACCGTGACCCCACATACGTATCCACGTGTTGGTATGCATGTATTTTCTATTTGAGAGTATGTATAATGTGCTATAGCGTATTTTCACCGTGGAATACGTTTCCGTCTTACGTACGTGAGCTTTGGCCGATATGTAGTCATAGCGTTGCACATACATGTATATATATGTATATAGGCTCGTGCAACATACGTATATACGTACATATATCGCGTAAATATGGGCCATATAATATACCCGGGGGGAGGGGCAGGGGGTACCTTACCCCTTGGGAGAGAAGCCCGCAATGCATACTGAGTAGTCATTCCCCTTTCCCTATTACGTGGTCACCTAACGTACATAGACACAAGTTATATATAGCTATAATGGCTCATGCGTTTATGTGTGTATGGGATATTAGATCTGAAACGAGATGGTAATAACTAATCTAGCATCCCGCGGTATTGATAGCGGTCGATTTTTATTCATCGCGTTTGGTTTTTCAACTTGAAAATATTTTTGATTTATTTTCTTTGCAGATTTTGCTGGTTGGTTTAGAAGAAGGAATTGGGTGCTGAATATATGTTTATGGATGTCAATATTCTTAATTATCTCGGGGGATTAAAAGAATTTATATTCAATATGTATACTTTGGAAAAAGAGTAGAGGAGACTTACAGAGTATAGAAATGCTAATTATATTATATTTATCAATTAAGAAAAATATATATGTTTAATACATTCATTTTTTTGTCTCCGCAAGTACAGAAAAAAAATCACAAAAATTGTATTTTATGGAGTATGAAATAAGAAGTAGAACATTTATGCTTCTTTATTTGTCGTAATGTACGTAATAATTGAAGTATCTCGCCAGATTTTATGAGACTGAAATACAAAAAGTCGTGGTAGTGATTCGACGCCAAGTTAAAAAAGAAAATATATAAAGCGTTTCGAATTTTTGGCAATTTTGAATTTTTGAAAAAAAATACATCGTCGCTCTAATTTACGACAATTTCAAACAGTATAAATTTTCTCAAATTAGCTTAAATTTTCCACTGGTACGAACTAATGATCGTCAGTGTTAGATTTCAAACTTGGTGAGGATCGATAGAAGGATTCATATTTAATAGCAATTTAAATTTTATATGTCTAAACCTCTTCTAATTTCAACATATCCGACAAAACGGGCTGATACTTTAGATACGTACCTAATAATGTGCGCGAATATTTGGTACCGAATTTAATGAAGCGTGTAGTGATTTTAAAGGTACGCTCTGCGCACGATTTACACTAAATGTGTGCGCGAATATTATTCACGTCCCCATCACTTATATTAGTCCTGGAGGGGATTTTTCCGATCGACACTGGGTTCGATCGCATTGCTCTCACTCGTTTTAGAGAAACTCTCGGGCGATCGCCGAGAATACACATCTATACATTATTGTACGTTCTTGATCTTCACCCAATATAATATCATATCTTGAAAAACGTATTTGTCATCTTGTAACAAATAATTCCTGGCCAGGATATCCAGACATCTACGAGAAATTGCGCAACAATTATCCATTTATAAGATAAGTACTTCGTTATAAAATTTGACGTGTATAAGAAATATTATTTGACATACATCAATACGTGATGTCATATTTTGACAAAGTCATTAACGTATTTTGGACAAATCTTTTTCATGTGTGTGATTGTGTGTATGATTTAGTATATAAGACTTTATAAATAATTCAATGAAAACGATATTTTGTGCCATATTACTTGTGTTAGGACGAGAATATAAAGACGATATCTTTGCTATTAAATATATTTACTCATAAATTCGTCATATTTATATATTATCTTTTTATTATGCCAATTTCCATAAGTTTGAATGTTCCCGTGACCGTTATATTGTATGTTATTTATACGTTACTTTATTACATTAATTTGTCTGTCAATTATAACTCGAAATTAAAATTTGATTTCAATTATACCCACAGATCTTAAAAACGGATTTATTATTTTTTTTTGTCATCTTAGAAATGTCATGAAATGAAAATTAATAAAACTTTTATTAAATTAAAATTATTTCAATTAAAATCAGTTTCAGAGAAAATTCTAACATAAAATCATCACAAGCGAGACTGAGGCCTTCAAATTCTATAAAAATTTGAATTTTTAACATATTATTTTTTCGATGTAAAAATAAATGAAAAACCCTGCAAAAAAAACTAAGTGTGGAAAACTTAAGGCAAATACATCTGCGTGAGTAATATCGGATGTGCCTAAAAAAAACAGTGTCAGAAACTTGAGCTGTGCATAGGTACAAAAAGTCGTAAAATAACCTAAAAATATCTGCAGCATGATAAGTACATGTTGTTCGACATTGATACATATATATAGACACAGTATTTTTATTAGGATCCAATAAATAATCTTGGAGTCGAAAGTAAAAAAAAGTTAAAAAATGAAAAACAAATTCTTGCCATTAAAAAAAATGTAAACTGCAAGAAAATCAATTAAAAAATTGGTAAAACAATTTAAGAATTTAGAATATAAAAAAAAATTAATTCACAGTATTTGATGAGCATCCCACATGGTTTATCATTTTTGAGTGTTCATATTACCTCACAAACTCGCCAAGTACTGTGAATTAATTTTTATTCACGATAAATATTTCATATTCACAGAAAAAGACAGAAAGAAAAATATTTATACACATTCACGATGGCACCTGGCTCATTACTAACTGTCGTTATGCAGTGAGCTGAGTTTGCCATTAATTATTGGCACCGTGCGAAAAAATCGGTGTGCGAAAATTGATATGCGAAAATCGGAGACGACGAAGAAAAAACGAAATATTTCAAGGGAGTTTCAAAGTAAGCATTGTTTACAAACGACTGAAGCTAGAATTCTCGATATAGTCTCAAAAGAAGTATTTTAATTGAAATTATCTTATTAAAATGAAAAATAGTAATACTAGATATATTATGTATTAAAAAAAAAAGTGGTCAAATCCATCCGTACACCAACCAAGCGACCATAGTCGCAAAAAGGGTTCATAATTTTTTCAAAAGTATTTATAGTATCACGAACATACAAAAATTATTTCAGAATTTCAGCAGCTATGGTTTGCCCAAAATTTAATAACGATTTTTTTTTTAATTTTTTTCCGATTTGTATATTCAAAATTATCGATCGTAAAAAAAATTTGCTCCTGTATAAAATTTAAGTTTTTGAATGTAGTTTGTTATAAAAAAAAATTTCCATAGACACTCAAAAAATGACGGAATTTTTTTTTGAGTGTCTATGGAAAAAATTTTTATCAAAAAGTACATTCAAAAACTTAAATTTTATACAGGAGAAATTTTTTTTTACGATCGATAATTTCCGTCATTTTTTTGAGTGTCTATGGAAATTTTTTTTATCAAAAAGTACATTCAAAAACTTAAATTTTATGCAGGAGCAAATTTTTTTTACGATCGATAATTTTGAATATACAACAAATCGAAAAAAAAAATAATAAAAAAATCGTTATTAAATTTTGTTTGTGACAACAACGAAAAAAAATATTATTACTTTATTTTGTCAAAAAATGACGGAAAAATCGGAATGGTCTGTTGACCATTCCGATTTTTCTCAAACTTACACGGATCGTTGAATATCAGCCGGTTTTTTTTGGTTAACCATATCTACTAGCTGTCTGACAGGAGACCGTTGCCTTGCAACAACGTTGCGAACTTTACTGACATGAATTTCTATCATTATGCTTGCAAACTATAGAAAAATTGGCGTGACGGCAAATGAATGGCACAGTTGGTATGGAATGACCCATTAAATAAAGATGTATTTTCGTGCTATTTTCTGAAAGGTTATATTTCTGATGGATAGAATATTGCGTAGGAACGCATACAAAAATAGTGCGATGTCGAAGCGTAGTTCCGAAGATCGGAAGCGAAAGTGCGCCGTGCACAATCTTCGACCAGTCGGTTCCAATTTGCATGATATTATACCTGCACCGACGAAGCGGATGAGAAGGGCGTAGACGTAGGGGACGTGGAGGAGATACAGGGTGTAGGGGGTGGCGTGCAAGCCGAGAGACCCTGGAAGCAAGAAAATATGGGAGTTAGCTTGCGCGTTAATAACGAGATTATTAACCGGAAACGCGGCCAGAGCCGAATAGAGATAACCAGCGTTCGGCCTCTGCGGGACAACGATAGGCGTCCGCATCATCCCCGGGATAGCGAAAAAGCATTTTGTCCTTTCCGTTATTATGGTCCCCTGCGTCGAATGAACTTTTTGTTTTTACCTTAGCATTTTCGAATTAGTTTTTCGTCGCTTCTCGTAAATGACACTCTTTCCGTCCATCGCAAATAAAAATAGTATAACATAAACAAGCCATTAAGGAGGTTGGAGCGCTCCACGCTAGTCAAATCAGTGCTAAATTTTTAGAAGCGTTTCAGATGGTTTAATAATCTGTTCCAAGGTGTTAATCACATAGCAGCAATAGTTCTTGATATTTAAATACATTCACAGCTGTCATATGAACAGTAAATAGATCAATATCTGCAAATTTCCGATGTTATGTTTTTCCATCCAGTTTTTTAAAGGTGTAAACCGTAATATCAGTTCGATTATGACGACCAATAGCTCATTTTGTTTACTAAAAGATATTCTATCGATTGGCCGTCTATTTTTTTAAATTGTATTAGTAGTTCAAAAGATACAACCGTTTGTTTATTCTATCATAATCTAACATCAAGTATACAAATGGCTGTAACTTTTGAACGCCTCACACTATAGAAAATCCGGATGGTCAATCGATTAAGGATCTTCCACTGATCAAAATGAGCTATGTTTCGTCATAATCGGACTGATATTACGGATTACACTTTTACAAAACTGGATGAAAAAACATAACATCGGAAATTTGCAGATATTGATCGATTTACTCTTGATATCACAGCTGTGAATGTATTTGAACATCAAGAACGAATGTAGTTGGCAAGAATCGGTTCAGAGATTCGAGCTTTACAGCATTTTGAGAAGTTCAGAAAATTACCTTTTTCATTATAACATATTAACATTTTATATAACATTAAATCTTGATCGGTGGTAAATTTGGCGAGAATCGATATATTGCTTCTAATTTTATTACAATAGGATAGACGTACCATTTGTAGCCACTGCACCATTAGTGGCCACACAACAAATGTATACATTAATTCAACACTACTTAAATCTGTTCAAATTACTAAATAAGATTAGTCTACATGAATCAAAGCAACTTCTGCTTTGAAAATGCAATGCTTAAAATACCCAATTGTTTAATATATTATGTTTAAAGCCGTTTACACCATTTGTGGCCATCACCGTCATTTACATGCAATAGGTATGGCCACAAATGGATCAAGTTGATGGCCACATACGGTACTAAGATGGCCACAAACGGTGCTTCTACCCTATCAATTTTTTTTCAATTGTCTGTAAACACTTTAACTCTTGTAAATTCTGATATATCCGGCTGCAGTTTTCCACGTGAATGATGATGAGTGATTATGAATGATGAATTTAGTCCAAGGCACTGTCGTAATGTTATGAAATTTCGATTTTAATTCATAAAAAAGAAAAACATTGCTGTCATAAAAACAATTTTAAAAAATTTGAGATCGTTTTATCTTGAATTTGGTTCACATATGGACTATCATAGTACAAGGTTTAAGTACAAATTTGAGAAAAATCTTTCGAGCGGTAACTATTTTACGACACTTTGAATTTTTAGAAAAACGCCTGTAAAGTAGAACCTTGCAAATTGCTTCCTAATTATTTTTAACTTTTTATGAAGCTTTCAAAAAATTATAAATAATTCGAAAGCAATTTGCAAACTTCTACTTTGAGGCTTTTTAAAAAATGTTTTGCGTTATGAAAAAGTCCAAATTAAAAAAAAATGATAAATTTATATCACTTCCCGTTGGTTAGATGTATAAAAAAATTGTATTATTTATATTTTGTAAGCGAACACTAAATCGTCGCTTATGAAATAAAACTGTTCAGCAGAAAGTTTCAATTTTCAATCACGAGTGCTGAAAAGTGAAATTCCTCAACAAAATCATGACTTGTATTTGCATTAATAGTTTTATTCATTCTTTTATTCCCAGCTGTTATTACCGTGTAAGTGACGTGGTACGACGGGATAGAAATTACACAACTTCGGTAGCTACGAGAGCCAGATTTAATATATAAAAAGTCAAAGTACTTTACAGGGTTGTATAACGAGATCTCGTAAAGCTCAACAAAACGACGAGCCCGAGCTTCTCTTGGTAAGCTATATATATATATATATATATATATATGATTCTCGGTTCTTTAAATTCTCGAATTTTCCGCTCGTCTCAGCGGCGTGACACAGCAGAATGTGCACGGATTCCCTGCCTCAAGCAAAAAGTCTATATAGACGAATATAACATACCTTACTATAGCACTGTACAGGGCATTCGCGTCGGTCGCCGCGTGACAATAATTGTCGCATCAAAACTACTTTTATTGCGTTGAAAAAAAGAACGAAAATCCAGACTATGGTGACGACAGGCGGCAGGGATGCTTCGAGAAGCAATCGTTTGTACCGCTCTGTAGCATGTTGTTCCCTCTTATTCGGCGAGCAACTCTGGCGAACAAATAAAATTCTCCAAACGCGAAACAATAAGCGAGATGTAACATCGGTCCACAGAAGAGTCAGCCTGAGACTATTTTTTTTTTTTTTTTTTTCGTCACATACGTTTCAGCGAAACTCTGAAAAAAATGTACCTTGTTACACTCAAAGTTGGGACGATCGCAACGAAAGCAGATATTTTTATAGCAAACGTCCTCGGAGTAAAATAAAAATCGCAATCCAGAGTAAAATTAAAATCTTTAAAAAAAAAATGATCTCTTAATGGCAGACAATCTTGAAATTCTTGTAGATAACTTGGCTATCATGCCTTATTTTTAATGTAATCTCTAAATAAATAAATAAATTGTAAAAAAGTTATTCATGATGATTGCGTATATTTATTAATGATACGAACATGATACCCTTATTTTTTTAATTTTATATTTAAACCTCATCAAGTACATATCAAGCACTATAAATCTGCAATTACGTAAAGACGACAGTTTGTGATTGGATTGTAGGTAATTTTACAATGTGTCATTTGTATTTACTTCTTTTAAATATATGCCGCAAATGTAAAATCTGGTTTTAGTCATGATTAAAAAATTATTTCAAAATATATAGTGTATTGGTTACCATAAATAACGAAGTAGTTAGCAGTTATTCGGAAATACTTAATGGAAAAACTTAAGCGGAGTCAGTAACCTGAAAAAAATGATAAGAAACAAAAATGTATTGATGATACCCTTCTCTTAAAAAATCTTATATTTAAACCTCATCAAGTAGTATAAATCTGCAATTTTGTAAAGACATACAGGCAAAAATTAACATTTTTCATTTATCGCAGCTTTCAGACCAAACCGGTGAACAGATTTTAATGTTGGATGTTTTATTTAATGTGTCGAAGAGTGCATTACGGTTTCAGTGTAGGAATTTTTGATTCAGGCCTTTATGACAAAGTTATGATTTTAAATATTCAAAGAAATTTTTATTTATTAAAAATTCACTAAATAATTAATTACAATTGATCCAATTTCCATTGCATTCTTAATCGCTATACTAAAAATGTAATGCACTCTTCAACAGATAAAATAAGAGATTCAACACTAAAATCTGTTCACCGGTTTGGTCTGAAAGCTACGACAAGTGAAAAATGTTACTTTCCACCTTATAGTGCTTGATAGGTACTTTATGAGGTTCAAATGTACGATTTTTTAAAAGAAGGGCATTATCAATACATTTTTTTTTCTTATGACTTTTTTCAGGTGTCTAAATCCCCTTAGGTTTTCCATTGAATATTAATTTTTTATCGTAATACATTCAATATTTTTTATGATGAAATTTTCGAAGTACATCTCGGATCTGAGAGAGTGTTATATTTGTAATATTTGTGATGTTTTATTTATTTATTTATTTAGTAAATTCGAATAAAACTGTATTTTTTAACACTCCCGAGCCTGCAATTTAACGATAATAGTCGCTTCTATTGTTAAAAATTCACGGATGTAAATTATAAATAACGAAACAAAGAAAACACAAATGCAGGTTGATATTTTAATGGTTAACATTCCAAATATATTGATAATTATTTTATTCAAAAGAATAGTTTGATCAATTGAAAGTATAAACAATAGTTCACCTCACAAAAATAATGCTTTCATTCACACACATAGACATATAATAATAATCAAAAAATATTAGTTTTATCAATTTAAATATCAATAGAAATATTTCAATTAATAATAATAATTTTATCATTACAGGGTCATTTTAAATGTTAATATGAATGGTTCACATCACAATAATAATAATTTCAGTCATACATGTAGACATGATAATAATAATTCGCAAATACTAGTTTTTGTCAATTTAAATATAAATAGAAATGTTTCGGCTGACGATAATAATTTTATCGTTACAGATATAAAGTATAAATACTTTTCACTTATCTCTCTTTTAAATATATTCACGATGAGATGACCGGCCGACACATAGGATGAAATAATTTATCACCACCTGCACTCTTAAAAAAGATTGGAAGTTTTTATTCATAAACTCGTCATCAAAATTAAATATACAATTGTGGTATAGAATTCATGTACTTTTTCAGTAAAATTAAAGCAAATTATTAAAATTAAAGTACTTTTACTGTAAAATTAAAAAAAATTATTGAATGTGCTGTACTAAACATTAATTTTATATTACACTTGTATACTAAATTTAATATACTAGTTTATGAATAAAAACTTCCAGTAAAAGTACACTAAATTCCAAGTTAATTTTTTTACAGTGTGGCTAATAATATCGAAATATATATATAAGAAAATTTTGCCATTGAGCACGTCTGCTCACACTGACGGCTGAGAGATAAGAGAGCGAAATTATATTTCTAATGAGGTATTTGGTTAGCGGTCTTGAAACCCTTATACTAACCAAATAACCTACACTGTAAAAAAAATCTACTTGAAATTTAGTGTACTTTTACTGGAAGTTTTATTCATAAACTAGTATACTAAATTGGCAATACGTCAGTTCTACAGAACCCATCTCTACACAGACCCATCTGTATACGAGCATCTGTACACCATTTTTTTTACACGCGTTTAATTGAGCACAACGAAATTATACACAACACGAACTTGACAAAGCGGAATTTAAAACGGATAACCTTGTCACGACGAAACCTTGCGGAAATTTAGTTCGACTCGGAAAAATTGATCACGTCAGTAATCGTTATGACAAAACTTTGCACAGCATACTCTGGGCACCATCAATCTGCTCACAGCACTAGTTCGACACAACAAATTTCTTCGTAGCACAAGATCGAAATGGTAAATCTCGACACGGCACCATTTTGTAACGACAAATCTCTACACAACGGGAGTACGGCCCGGTAAAGTTTGCCACGACGCACCTTCGACACGACACAAGTTGTACACGACGATGTTCTACACAGACCCATCTCTACACAGACCCATCTCAACACAGACCCATCTCTACACAGACCCATCTCGACACCGACGCTAATCTTCCGATTTAAATCGGATAATATATTTACCATCTTCCGATTTAAATCGGATAATATATTTACCATCGGAAGATTAACGTCGGTGTCGAACTAACGGTGTAGAGATGGGTCTGTGTAGAACATCGTCGTGTACAACTTGTGTCGTGTCGAAGGTGCGTCGTGGCAAACTTTACCGGGCCGTACTCCCGTTGTGTAGAGATTTGTCGTTACAAAATGGTGCCGTGTCGAGATTTACCATTTCGATCTTGTGCTACGAAGAAATTTGTTGTGTCGAACTAGTCTGTGAGCAGATTGATGGTGCCCAGAGTATGCTGTGCAAAGTTTTGTCATAACGATTACTGACGTGATCAATTTTTCCGTGTCGAACTAAATTTCCGCAAGGTTTCGTCGTGACAAGGTTATCCGTTTTAAATTCCGCTTTGTCAAGTTCGTGTCGTGTACAATTTCGTTGTGCTCAATTAAACGCGTGTAAAAAAAAATGGTGTACAGATGCTCGTGTACAGATGGGTCTGTGTAGAGATGGGTTCTGTAGAACTGATGTATTGCCACTAAATTCAGTATACAAGTTTAATGTAAAATTAATGTATGGTACAGCACATTCAATAATATACTTTAATTTTACAGTAAAATTACTTGAATTTTAATAATTTTCTTCAATTTTACTGGAAAAGTACATGAACTTTATACCACAATTGTATATCAAATTTCGATGACGAGTGTATGAATAAAAACTTCCAATCTTTTCTAACAGTGTAATTACGCTCAGAATTTAGGCTACTTGCTTGAGAGCTGGCGCTCTCTAGTAACTTGCGCGCTATATAAGTTTGATTTAAAATTTCAATCATCACAACAGTGATCGCTAGACTCAAAGCGCGCGAAACCGAAGCCCAATTCAAATTTGGCTAAAGCGAATCTTTTTACAACACTGTTGAAAAAATCTGTATTAAAATTAATACAAAAGCGTTGGAAGTTTTTTTTGCAGATACCGTATATGAAATTTTGTATACATGTGCATATGAAAAATCATAACATTTAGAGGAATATTAAAATTCAACGTTATTAAGATTTAATGTCTATATGACCATATGCATAAACTGTGCATTCAATTTCATAAACATGTATGATGAATTTTCATATGAGCGGTATCTGAAAACTTAAGCACATATGTGTTGGAAATTGAAAGTGGACATAAAAACAATTTTAAAATATAGAAATATTATTCGAACATTATTTTTTCGAACAAATTATGTCATCAGAAATTGTTGGGTATTGGTTTTCGCCACAGAAAATTTTTCGCTTACACTGGGGTTTGAACCTACGACCTACCTACCTAAGTACCTAACAACGCACGCACGCTACCAACTACGCTATCAACGACTTAGTAATTTTGGATATCTAAATGGCATAAGAGTTGTATAACTATTATTCTCTCAAGCATACTTATAATTGACATAACAAAATAATCAATTGATTGCAATCAGAGCACGAAGTGGGTTGGAAATATTTTCAAGTGAAAATAATTTTTGGACGAACGGAATCTTTTTCTCACGAGGAAGCTCAGGTATCCGGATTTTCGAAAAAATTATATCCACAGACCTGTGAAGTTCTAGCAACAAACATAAATCAAAGATAAATTTGCCGCAATAGCAGCGCGAGATGCTCCAGTGTTTAAAAAAAATCGATTTTGGAAATCTCAAGTAACTTATCAGAAGTCGATGCTAAGTAATAAGTGTTAGCGATCTAGTGCGGGTTTTTTTTTCGTTATTGGAAAATGTGTATAAAATTTTAAATGAGTCACAAAAAATCAAAAAAATTCATGTTGATTTTCATGTACTAATATAGTAATGATTGATTTAGTAACCATGTGTTATAATTTTATATCACCGGATTGGTAAAATCCATACACGCATATTAAATTTACTGTGCAACTATATTAATGTTTATTTTCTATACCGAGTTTTGTAAATTTCTCACACGTTTGTGTCGCAAAAACACAAACATTTTGCAAAAAGTAGTACACCTATGTGGACAAAACTGCAAATACTTTGACGGGTATTTTTCAACATTAGTAACTGAAATTTTGATAACTTTAATCTTAAATGTAATGCGACAATTTGTATTAAATTTCAAATCGGGCACAAAAATTCCTAAAATGCATGTTGATGTTCATGTACTGATTTAGTAATTATTGATTTAATAATCATGTATTGTAATTTTCTATCACCGGATTATTGAAATTCATTGATCTATATTAAATTTATTACGCAAACATATTAATTTCGATTTCCTATACCAAGTTTTACAAAATTCATACACGTTTGTATAGGAAAAACTCGAACATTTTTACAGCGAAATATCGACTGTAGCTACTTAATAAATCAAATTAATTCATGAACCAGCCACAATCGACAAACTTTAATCCGAACCAAATTGTGAAAAATATTAACAAATAACTCCCAACAACTTCGTTAATTATGATAACCAAAAAATATATATATTTAAAAATAATTTATTTATGATCACTAAAACCATATTTTCCATTTGTGGCAAAGATTTAAAGGAAGTAAATAGAAATCACAAAAATCGCAAATTGTAGAATTACCTACAATACGAACACAAAACTGTCGGCACATTTAATTTATCTCCAAAGGATCTTATAGTAGAGCTCTTGTTTCTTCCTTTTCCATCTCCCTTCTGTCCGACCTGATCTTTTATTCATTCCCACGATAATTGAAGGTAAACTCGTGTACTCGATACAACCGTTGCGGTAACACAGGGGCCGGCAAGCCCCGCGGTCTAGCTAGGAACGACCAACGCGAGCACGAGGTTCTAGTAGCTAATTCCTGCATAGCTATAGCAACTCTCCCCTAGTATCTCATAGTAGCGCTGGTGTACGTTTGGGTCGACGTTTGCGAGGGTGCTGGGCCGCTCTGACGCCCCGTTTCCCGTATCGCGGACGCCTCTCGTCTGTCCTCCTATATATTCCCCCCTCTCACTCTCTCCTTCTCTCTCTCTCTCTCTCTTTCTCTATCTATCTCTCTCTGTGTGCAAGGTTCCACGTTGTTTGGAGAGCTTCTTACAAATTAGCCGTGAATATTCATGCGTCGGTGGGGCGAGGCAAAACCGCCTGATGCTGCTAACCTTTCGCGAGAAAGCGAGCGCGTATGTACTATTGTATAGCATAGTTCGTCTGGTATAAAATAGGCGGTGGTAGATATGGCCCAGAGGCAATAGAACGAGCTAAGCGACGACAGCCCTTCCTCTCCTAGTTCCAGGATAGTAGCGACTACTGTTACCACACTATTCCTCGCTCACCGTTATCACGTTGAGCCTGCGGACATACGTTAACCATTTTATTACTGTTCTACGGACTTGTACCCATATTTTGCTAATTAAAGCAAGATTTCTGCTAGTTCTTCCATTAGCATTTATCCAATGTAGCGGAGGCCATTCATTCAATGACAAAGTTGCTAAGTAGAACTTTGCACATTGCTACATCATTAATTTTCATTTTTCACACACTGAGAAAAAAAATGTACATATGTTTGTACGAGGGCGTTTGCCCTCGTTCAAACGAATTTCTCGTTTAGGACAACCAAGTGTTTAGTTTCTTCAATAATTATTTGATTCAGTTGACTAAAATATATTTGCTATACCAACGAAAAATTCATTTGAACGAGGGTGAGCGCCGATTTAGTTCATTCTAACATTTTTTTCCTCAGTGCAAAGCCTCTTTGTGTGAGTTAGCTTATTTATTAGTTTTGGCTTCCTCATAGAGGAAGATTTGTAAAAAATGAAACGAAGTGAGGAACCAATGTGCAAAGTTTTGCTTTGCAACTGTTTTTCGTTGGCTATGTAGTTCTTGAAAAATTCAAAACCACACAAAATCCAAACCGCTTTAGCGATCACGACCAAATTTGGTAGGTAGCAGAGCTGAATGTTATTTTTCAACTGTAGAAAATTTCAGTTCATTTGGTGAGATTTGACGTGAGTTAGAGGAAAAAGAAATTTTTTTGAAAAATTCGAAATACCATAAAAACTGAACTTTTTTTTCAGATTCGTTCCAAATTCAATACCGATCCTCCTTTAACATAGCTTTGTTCATAAAAAACAATTTAGCTCAATGGCTACAAATTTGCGGTTGCTAGAGAGCGTACAGATATTTTTCGAAAATTGCAAAGTCAAATAAAATTTGAACATATTTTTGAATTTTTTTGTAAATTACCACAAACAAAGCTGTCAACCTGCTTTATATGGTTGTTAAATTTCAGACCGATTGTTGAAGCAATTCTTGAGATATGTAAGTTTGAATTTTGAGTGGCGGCCATACACACGCACATCCGTCCATAAATATTTTTCTAAATCACTTTTCTCGACGTTTTAGTCCGTTTTCAGTGTACTGACATAAAAAACTTTTTAAAAAAATTCTCACGAAAACAAAGCTTCCTCTATGAGGAGGCAAAATGCATTAGAAATACTTTCACGATTGAATGTTTATAGAACATTATGCTTATTAAATATTCAAATTCATAGCAGAAGTTTAATTATACAAAATTATTCTTAGTTGTTGCAGAAATTTAAAAGTCCCAATTTGCATAATATTATTCATAGTTTTTTATTATTTAAATGTCTAAAGGTTCTATAAAAAAATGCATCGAATGACCCTTAAGGTTAGCTTTAAATATTTTAGGCAGAAACTCGTGATGTATTTATTTTAGCGATAGAAACTGAATGAATAAGAAATGTCATTGTTTCGACAGGACGAATCGGCTTCCCGAATCATCGAAAAAAAATTATTGTTGTATAAACTGCCACTAAAAAAAAAAGTATTCCGTATTTTTCGTTAAATATTTTAACATTGATTGTTCCCTTGCGATTTTTCGTTACAGTTATGACACGATTAATTCTAAATATTTCATCAGTTTTATTCAATGTATAATAGTGTGGTCCATTTTTGCACGATATTTTTTTTTTACGCGACACCTCTCAAAACTCTTCTCTATTACAAAAAATAATTCCTCGTAAATCATCGATGTGATAAAAAAATATGTAGAGATCGCGTCGAAATTTTAAAATTTTCTCGTTTTAAACATTTTTTTCAGTGGAGATTCTCATGTATATCTTTACATATTTTGCATTACATGAGTGTAGAGATACTGGATATCACTCCAGCAGTTCGTTATTGTTTTGTGGTAGCTTTAGAGTACGAAATAATTGCAACTGCGAAAAATGTGTGCTGTGAAAGAGAAAATTAAAGAATAAGCAGATATTTTTAAAAAATTCAAAATGTGATAAAATTTTTATCGCTAAGCCGATTAACGCTGAATTAAATACCAAATCCTGTCTGATAATAGTATACTTGTGTACCAAATTTCAGCAAGATATCTGCAAAATTGTGGAAGTCGGAACGAAAACAAACTTTAAAAAAATTACAAACTTCGCTACCGGCATGATGTGACGTATTTATCACAGAATAACTGTGTTATATCAATACTAAAAAATTCTCGTAAAAACAGTGAATGATAATGATAAACATTTGGCCACAGAATTAATAAATTACATTCTGGAGATGCCGGAAACAATTAAGTATATTATGAGACACTCTATAACAACAATAATTGTCTGAAACCTTCAAATGTTTACGTTTATCATTCGCTCTTTTTACGAGAATTTTGTAGTTTTTATATAACAGGTTTTCTGGGATAAATACATCATATTATACAGATAGAGATTGATTGAGATAATTTTATAATTTTACAATTATAATTTTATAATTTTTTTTTAAGTTTGTTTTTGTTCAAAGGTCCATAATTATTTAGATATCTAACTTCAATTTGGTTTATAGGTAGAATATTATCAGACAAAGGTTGGGATTTAATTTGGCATTAATTCTCTTAGGGATTCAAATTTTATGGCATTTTAAATTTTTTAAAAATATTTGCTCACTCTCTATTTTTCACTTTCACAGCACATATTTTTCGAAGTTGCAATTATTTCGTACTCCAAAACTACATAAAACAATAACGGACTGTCGCACTGATATCCAGAATCTCTACACTCATGTAATGCAAAAAATGTGTACATATACATGAGAATTTTCACTGAAAAAAATTATTAAAACAAGAAAATTAAAAAATTCCGTCGCAACCTCTATATATTTTTTTTATCGCATCTATGATTTGTAAGGTTTTTTTTCATAATAGAGAACAGTTTTGAGGGGTGCCCCGCAAGAAAAACCAATATTGTGCCAAAATGGACCACCCTAATGTATAACTTTGCATGCAAGTAAACTAAGAAAAATCTTTTAAAAAATGATTAGCACATTACAGTTGACAGGTATTCACTCAATGAAGTTTTTGAGGTTAACGAAATGGTGGTATAATATTTTTAATGAAAACGATACAATTGTTGCGACACATTTTATTAGAACTGGGCATGAATTCATATTTTTTAAAAATTAAATGTACAATGAATTTTACATCAATATCTGTTTTTTTTTTTTTTTTTTTTTTTTGGAATGCTTGCAATAGTGTATTTTGCTCAGGACGTAAAATCGGTGATTATATCAACACCAATGAAAAATACGATTGACGATTGTATACGCAACGAACTGTTGCTCTTTTCCGGAATCGCGCATTTTCATAGAAAATACTTGCCGTCTCGTTAGGTATTCTTTTAATTAAACGTTACGACAGGCGATGGCTCAGGAACGGACGGCAACGGAGCGAGAAAAAAAAAAAGTAACGGTGAAGGGAAAGCGAGAAAGAGAAGAGTTTACGTAACGGCGGTAAGAGTTCCACAAATAAAACTATATGAACTACGCGCGGGAAACCGGTCCCATCACAGCACCCTGGGAGGGTGACGAGAAGAGGAAACGAGAATTTCTCGCTGTCTCGCTAATTACCAGAGGAAGGACAATAAAACTCCATACCTCGGTTGGTACTGTGAAGCAAGATATTCTTTCGTACATTGCACAAACCTTCTGTCTCGCCATAAGGATTCAGTACGCACGTATTATAATTTTTCCGATATAATTGTTTACTCAGCAACAGTATTATATATAGTTCCATCGAGGTGGAGTGCAATTAATCATTCATAAATCTACATTTATTCCAAAATTGTATTTCTTGCAGATACGCTTATATTAAATTTAATGTACAAATATTAATTAATATACAAAAAAAAATTGTTGTAAAATTAATATACAGTATACTAAATACTTCATAACAGTTGTGTTTATAATATAATTATTGAAATTTTACAACATATCTGTATATTAAATTAAATGTAATATACCGTATATGCAAAAGAACTTCTTATACATATATTAATTTTTTAAATATCTTTAACAGTGTATTTTAAGTGCTAAAAATTCACACGCGTCGGAAATAGTATATTTCGATACAAGTGCGAAAAAACTTTTTCTGGCGAGCGCGAGTTTGCAGCCCGAGCCGAAGGCGAGGGTTGCAACCACACGAGTTAGAAAAAGTCTTTCGCACGAGTGTCGAACGATATTTTATGTTACGATGTGCGAAAATGCAGTTTAACGCACGCGAAGCGTGCGTAAAATCGCATTTTACGCACAGTGTGACATAAAATATTTTCCGCACTTGTACCGTAATATAATATTTTCCACTTTGCGAAAAACGTAACGTATTCTATGAATTGTACTTTCGATCGAAAAATGTAAAAAATTAACTACCGAAATTTTATTTTTCAAGATATTGATTTTTGACTTCACTATCTTTCTTAAATTGAAGTTTTCCCCACAGAAAAAAAACATCGATTTCAATCATTTGTATAGTTATTTTTTAAATATTTGTTTGTTTTTACCGTTATAATGTCACCCTAACACTCACGAGAACGATCATAATAACAGGGAAAATGACAAAGTCGTTTTTGTACAGCTTAATAACGACGCGATTTTTGTTAGAATAACAAAAAAAAATTACGGCGACCATGATTAAAATGACGGTTAACATGATTTTCCTGTTATTATGAACAAAATCGCACCAGCATTATTAAGGTGTACAAAAACGACTGTCATTTTTCCCATCGATATGGCAATTATTATCACCGTTACACAGAGAGAAATTTCTGTGTTGGGACAAAATGAAACGAGGACAACAAAAATCGTTATGTTGGGCTGGAAAATCTTTTGTTCGGTTGATAAATCAGTTTTGCTATGCGGAAAAACCTTTTGTTCGGCTGACAAATCTTTTTGCTGGGCTGAACAATCATTTTTTTAGCCTAACAAAACGATTTTTGTTGTTACCGTTTTATGTTATCACGACACAGAAATTTCTCTCCGTGTACCGTGAGTGCTAGAGAGTATTCATAAATTCAACTTTCTCTCAACAAATGTCAACAACTACTTCTTATATATATATTTTTTTTCGTCGTAGCGATTTTTGGCCTTAATTATCGTTTTGACGTCGGAAATTTTTACATAGAGAAAATGCGTTTTAAAACTTTTTACATTGTTTAAAAAAAAGTAAATTTTAAAAGTTTTCTTTTTGTTGCCCGACCTACAACCTACCAAACGAACTTGGTCTTGGGTATCTGGTTAATTATTGTACGAATATGTGAGGTGAGTCGAGATATTTCACATTCTCTCATAAAAAGTTTTTTAGGAGCGGCTGTGAGTTTGAATTTGGTTTTATTAAAAATTTCTGTAACATTCCCGACTCGACCAAATCCTGAACAAACGAGCTCATAAATGTTACGTTACAAAAGCTTAACAGAGTTAAGAGAATACTAGGTTCAAATTTTGCGGAAATTGATAATCGGGTGCAAACTTTGTGAGATTTATTATAACCGTAATTTAATAATGTTGAGTACCCGAGTAGAAATTCAGCTACGTGGAATATCAGGCCCTAGCGTAGTAGCCGGATTTAAATCTAAGGCAGGGAAGTAACGCGACGCATGATCAGGACCAGATTAAATTTTCCAGATAGGTCCGGATAGAGACTGCCCTACTAAGCCCCTAGTTATAAAAACGACAAATAAATTACAAAATAATTATCTGCGCTCATCGAATTCGATTTATCTTGTACTTTCTATTGGATATTCGAGCTTATTTACCCGCGTAGAAAAAAAGAATCTTGTGAAGAATCTTTTAAAGAATGTTAAAAAAAGTCTTGAAAGAATCTTTAAAGGAATCTTGAAAAGAATCACGTATAGGATCCGGAGCAAGATTCTTTCCAGGATTCTTTTCAAGATTCTTTCTATCCGAAAGCGTTCTGAGAATCTTACAAAGAATCTTCGAAAGAATCTTGAAAAGCGTCTTTAAGAGAATCGTGAAAAGATTCCGTCCATTAAACAGAAAAATCGTTGAAAGAAGTTTTATGAAATTCTTCAGAGGAATCGAGCAAAACCTGTTGTTGCTTTTCCTTGGTGTCGCGACAGTACATTTCGGTACGTCAACGAAGGGTAAACCCCTTGTGTATAGTCGAACTCAGAAAAGCTTTCCAGCCTTATATATACGCTGAGGCTTCAAACCACTTGCGAGAAACGCTCCGTCCGTTCGCCACCTAGTGACATCATACGAAACACTGGTGGACAATACTCCGCTAGATGGCAAGCGGTCGAAGTGTTTCTCGCAAGTGACTTGAAGCCGGAACGTATATAAAACTGCAAAGCTGTCCTGAGTTCGACTATACACGAGGGGTTTACCCTTCGTTGACGTATCGAAATGTACTGTCTCGACACCAAGGGAAAGCAACAACAGGTTTCGCTCGATTCCTCTGAAAATTTTGATTAAGATTTTTTCAACGATTTTTCTGTTTAATGGACGGAATCTTTTCACGATTCTCTTATAGACGCTTTTTAAGATTCTTTCGAAGATTCTTTAAAAGATTCTCAGAACGCTTTCGGATAGAAAGAATCTTGAAAAGAATCCTGGAAAGAATCTTGCTCCGGATCCTATACGTGATTCTTTTCAAGATTCCTTTAAAGATTCTTTCAAGACTTTTTTAAAGATTCTTTACAAGATTGTTCACAAGATTCTTTTTTTCTACGCGGGTAGTTTTCAGTACATATTAATTGCTGAAAAAAACACATGTAAATTTATTTGCCGTTGGTGGGAATCGAACCTTGATCCTCTGGGTGATAGTTCTGCGCCTTAGCCCACTCGGCCATTGACATCTTAGAAAGTTTACATATTTATTGTCTATTTGAAGTATACTTAAAAAGAAAACACGTCAGCACATCCATTTATTGTGACTACGACCGAAATATTCAAAATGCAAACATAATGGGGCGGTCACCATTCTAGGTACTGGCGTTTGACGGTCAGTACCTAGATAGATTTCAAAGTAATTCTAGCGGCACAGTCCCATAAAACGTGAGTTTCAGCGAATATTTCGAATACTTCTCGATGGGATAAAGATATGAAAAAATCCAGCGCACGCAAGATGCTGAAAAGACTGATTTTGCATAAGAATAATTTTTAAACATTTTTAACGAATGCCGTATCTAGGCCTTACACGACCCTGATAATGTAAATTTACGGCATATCTAAAAAAAACTATGCCATACGAAGACCGTATGCGGACTTGGTCACGGAAAGTAAAGGTAAATTCGACAAAATCTTGGTCCGAATGCCACAGGAAGATCTTATGCACGGAAAAAAAGGCTTGGTTGGAACTACCAAGTGCTATTATTATATACGAGCCAGACAATTAATTGGTTAGACCAACCAAGTAATTTGTTAGGCTACCAATTTCTTGGTTGGTCTAACCAAGTCACTTGGTTGGTCGAACCAAGTCACTTGGTTAGCTTACCAAGTCACTTGGTTGGCTTACCAAGTTACTTGGTTAGTCTAACCAAGAAATTGGTAGCCAGGTCCATGTAAGGCCGAGATATGGCATACTACCTTAAAAATGCCGTCTTTCCACCGGATCAGGCCCCTGTCAGGCTTTACATATGGTAACCTCATATAGATATGCCATTCTTCGAGCTTATCGGTTTCGCACACGGAAACAAAGGCTTGGTTGAAACAACCAAGTGCTATGGTTATATATGCGCCAGACAATTAATTGGTTAGACCGACCAATTTCTTCGTTAGGCTTCCAATTTCTTGGTTAGACTAACCAAGTAACTTGGTAAGCCAACCAAGTGACTTGGTAAGCTAACCAAGTGACTTGGTTCGACCAACCAAGTGACTTGGTTAGACTAACCAAGAAATTGGTAGCCTAACGAAGAAATTGGTCGGTCTAACCAATTAATTGTCTGACTAACCAAGTAACTTGGTAAGCCAACCAAGTGACTTGGTAAGCTAACCAAGTGACTTGGTTCGACCAACCAAGTGACTTGGTTAGACTAACCAAGAAATTGGTAGCCTAACGAAGAAATTGGTCGGTCTAACCAATTAATTGTCTGGCGCATATATAACCATAGCACTTGATTGTTTCAACCAAGCCTTTCTTTCCGTGTGCGAAACGGATAAGGTCGAAGAATGGCATATCTATATGAGGTTACCATATGTAAAGCCTGACAGGGGCCTGATCCGGTGGAAAGACGGCATTTTTAAGGTAGTATGCCATATCTCGGCCTTACATGGACCTGATCAGGTGAATTTACGACGACCTCTAAATAAGGTTACCATATCTAGCCTGACATCGGCCTGATCCGGTGGAAAGACGGTATTATTAAGTACGAATGCCATATCTCGGCCTTATATGGACCTGATCAAGTGAATTTACGGCGGCTCCAAATAAGGTCGCCGTACCTAAAACTGATCTGGACCTCGTGTGACAGCAGGCATGCCTGATGAAATTTCTTCTCGGGTATCACAATTATTTATTTATCGAGTTAAGATTTTATATAAAACATCAAGTAAATAGAAAAAAACAACAATTATAATGTTAATGTTAAATCTATTTCCTGTATCAGTCTCATTTTTGCTATTTCTGTAAAGTCACATTTGTTACTGAAAGTGTGTATTCCACATAAAAATTTTCTCATATTTTACAAAACCAAGCATCTCGAGAATGATTCAAGTATGAAATCTCGAGAAGGAAAAAAAATAATAATGTCACTCTGTACGGGGAAGAAATAATACAGAAAAAAGAGTTGTAAAGGGGAAATCGCTGCTCTCGTAAAATGGCCATTTTCGAGACGAGGATATGCCAGTCGCGGCTCGTTATTCAAAAGAGCGACAAAGAAACGTTACGATAGTAGCCGCGGAAAGAAGAGCAGAGAGCGAAAAGCGCCAGTCGTACGACGGTGTGTAGTGAGAGGTGAGGATGACGCGAGAGAAAGCAGAAAGGGTGGCCAGGGAAGCAAAGAAGGATATGTCTGTCGGTCGTGGCGAACGACCGTACTAAAACGTTACTTATACCGAGGATAGTGCAATATAGGAGACGCGCAAAGCTGTGCGTAACCTCGAGAGAAAGAGAAACGAGGATTTACGTCAATTTGCAAAAAATCGTCTTTTCCATCCCAGCCTGTGTGCTTCTCTCCTCTCTTCTCTTCCTTCTTTCCGCTACCTCCCGTTCACGTCGTTTTCATCGTGAGTGCGGTAATCCCAGCGGCTTATTATCATCGTAAAAGCTCCGCTGACGGTACGGGGCGACGAGCGAATTATTATTGCAGAAAATTTGCAGCACGAATAGCCGTTGAGGCGTAGTAGTCGCAGTATAGTCGCATTGTCCGGCAATATAGTATATGTATAGCAGTCACTGCAGTACTGTCAATGTGTCAAGGTGAGGCTCAGATTGCAAAATCTTCAACAGAATTTTTCATACACGGAGAGAAATGAATCCGTGAATATGGCTGCCACTCGCAGAAAATTTGGTACGCTGGTGACACACGGGCTCTATTGTAAAAGTTCATATAAACAACTTACAGCTTACGATACGTATAGTAATCGTCCCAAATTTGCTTGAGTACAACAATGACTTATTCCTTTGTATCGGTATCTTTTTGAAAGCTGAAAACATTCGAGTAATCTTCATTTACATGGCACTTATTACCGTCGATCAGTATTAAGGTTGTTGATCAAAAACGTAAAAATGGTGTCAGCTTTTCGAAATTTATACAGTGCATAGGTGAAGGTTTTCTTCATCGACTGCTAAAAAAGTTTAATCCGATTATAACATTCTTTTTCGAGATATTGAACGTTAAAATTGATACCAAATAGCACGTAGATATACATTGGTTATATAGCGTGAGGCATCACCGACCACATTTATTTATTTATATCTTCGTGTGGGAATTGCCAGCTTTATGAAAAACGCATATTATACAGTGCAGAGTCTGAGGATTATGACGGTGTAACTTTTTTGTGGGGTTATAAGTGTTTTTGAAGAAAAATTACAAAAAATGTTAGACAATACATCGTGAAACTATGCGAAGTGAGCTGACGTCGCTCCGCCTGCCGTGCCTGCCCCACACCCCGCACATCACCTCACCTATCCCCTTCCTAATGCCGTTGATCAACAACCTTAATTTCCTATACAGCTTTGGGATTATCAACATGACGGGATTTTTTAGATTCGCAAATAAGAACATGGTTAATGATGACGTCGCGAATTTATTCATCCACTACATATGTAAAATTTTCCTAACAGCATACGTTTGTTGTTTGAGGTTTTTTTAAAGTCTCTGTTTTCTTGAAAAGAGCTGGGTCGTTACTATTTTATAACGACCCGAAGAGAGCGCCAAAAAAATCGATATATTGCCCTGCGGTATAATGCCACAGGACGAATCGGCATGAAATCTCCCCGCTTATATGCGTCTCCGTAGTCACTTCCATTTACGAGAATCGGTACACGAATTCGCCATCTAGCGACAGCACAAATAAGTAGAACTGTGAATCTAGAGTGTATAAGAAATGTTGTAATTACTATACACCATAAGAAACATTGACATGTCATATTTATATGGTAAACAAACCCAGAGAACATTTAGTGAGTTTTCAGCCGCTAGATGGCGAATAACGACGACTTTTCTCGTAAACGAAAAGATCTACGGCGGTGCATATAAAGAACAGACTTTTCGCCCAAAAGTGTCTTTCGTGGGACATCGAAGACATGGCAGTGATGCTGCCCGATATTTGTATTTTTGGTCGAGATGCCATATGATAAGTTACAACTCTGACTTATCGACCTACTTTGGCTAGCGTGTTGCAGTTTCAACACAACAGTTTCGTTAAATACATTTAAGGGAACGCATAGAAAATCCTTCCATAATTAATTCCAGTATTATATTGAAAATAGTACGAAAAATGTACTAATTGTTCCTATATAAAAAGGCAATACTGTCACACGTATATGTAGAAGTAAATTTCGGTTGAAAATATTAATATAGGAATAATGAGCATGGTGCTAAAGCAAAATTGGAAAGATTACAATACCCATTGTGAAAGCTTCTACGTGTATAGAAACAACTTTTTGTAATACATGCATGAACAGCGGTGCTTTTCATGACAATTTTGCGGGTCGAAAGTGGCTAGTTTCATAGCAGTGTTGAAACGATAGGTTGGCGCATGCGCAGTTCGCGATTCCTTCACTTTCGACCTTGCTGTTTCACTTTCGACCTTGCTGTTTCACTTTCGACCTTGCTGTTTCACTTTCGACGCTAGGGTGCAAAGTTGGTAACCTCACTTTTCACTATTCGTCCCGCAAAACTACCATTCAAAGCACCACTATTCATGCACTTGTTACAAAAAGTATGGTGTACAACACGGGCCAAAAGTGGCGTTTACGACTCGTGTGATTGCAGCCCTCGCTTCGCTGGGGCGACACACCTCACACTCGTCGCAATCACCAACTTTCGGCCCTTGTTGCACAATATACTATTGATAACGTCCTTGCGTCACCGTGGTATGCAAGCTATAGTAATTAACAACAGAAACCCGCGTAACTATACACAGACTTTTCTCTCCGTGTAGAAAGGAAAAATTTGTATTAAATATATTTTTCTTATTTTTTAATTAAATTAATAAAAACTTCACTCCACAACACCATAGAATAACACCATAGAACTCTGTTACCTGTCAAATATACTAAAAAATCAACATTTTATGAGCAATTTATTTTTAGCCTACTCAAGATATTTTTTATATTCATATTCGAAATCAGGCTATACCGATAGACTAAAATAGCTTTGCAAAGTTTTAGTTTAGTTTCAGTTAAGCAAAAAATATATTGCGTTGAGGAAAATTTCCTACAAAAGCGAATAAAGATTTAGATTTAATATATTGTTATGAATATAGAGATTAGGCTTTATAGGAACACATGGTATGGCGATCGACAAACGAATACTTGATAAACTTCACAGTAAACGTGACAGAAGCGACAGTCTTGACAGGACTTTGACTGCTAGCAGACGTGCGAATGAAAGCGATCAAGATAAATAGAAGCCTTTGTAATTAATAATATCCGCCCCACAGACAAATATCCGCTTTATTCATTCGCTCGGTCGTAACAATATGTTTGGAATATGTCTTCTGCACAAGAATAAAAAATAGAAGTTCTTATACTCTGATCGATTATCTAGATGTTGAAGACATCAAGATAAATATTTGCACTGATTAATTAAGCCAAAAGAATAAATAGCGTTTTACTTATTCCATATTTATTTTATTTGTCAACGGAGAGAATTGAAACTACTGCATTTGTCACACTTCGGACAAACTCCAATACATGAAGTACTTAACCCGTACTTGACTAGACTTTTGATGTGAGCATTGAAAGTCCTCCACTAGTACAAAAATCATCGTGTGTGTTGTACTTTCAGATAGATCCTTCAGAGATTCATATGGAAATTCTTTTTTAGACGCGCTGCTACCTCCATATCCAAACATATGAGGGATTTGTACGGAGAACATACTCGGATGAGAGAGTTCATAATTTAATAATTTCCGGTCTCATACAAACAATGAGGCCCGGCAGTATAGTTTGAAATAAAGTTTGGAATGAATGCTGAAAGTTAGAGAATATAGTGAGCCATACATTTTCGTCTACCTGAATTACTAATTCATTAATTAATTTATTATTAACATAATAATTATTGTTATTATTAAGATCGACACTGGTGGTTGTGCGGTAGGTGTGCGGCTCTGGCGATCCCCCGAGTTAAGCAGCATTGCTTGCGGTCATAACTTGGATGGGTGACCGTTTAGCTGTGCACCGGCTGGCACATCAATCAGTGAGCGGGAGGTCAGTTTTTCTGAGACCTCGGTGTTTACACTTAAGTAAGTTACTTTCGTGAATGCACCGGGAAAACAGAAGAATATATGGCCGTCTGTACCGGTACAGGTTTTCCGCAGTTTCCCCGTGCCCATGGCAAATGCGGTATAGTGTAGCTAACGTCGGCTGCGGACGCATTGGAAAGTTAGGTTAGCTTACTGAAGTGCAGGTAGGGAGTGATAGGAGTAAGGTTCGGAAGGGCGGTAAAAGGCGATTGAAGCCTACCATGGAAAGAATGAAAAAAAAAGTTGCTACTGGCGTATTCGCAACACGTGACTTTCTCATTACAATTATTACTGGCGTGAAGTTTTTATCGTGAATTTATTGGGGTATAGTGACTAACTACACGAATAGAAATTTTTGAATTTCGCACATTTATTGTAATCTATTACATTTCTCGCTATAATTTGTTAAGAACGCGTTTTTAAATTTGAGTTCAAGCTACGAGCCGCACTCGCAAGGCGGCGCGTGCGATGTTCGCGCCTCACTTCACATCTCACTTTCGTTTGGTGGTATTATTGTCGGCACTTCGATAGTTTGACAAGTCGGATTTATATTTCAATTATTCATATTTGAAAAGTTTCGAATCTTATGACGTGTATGAGGCCTCCGCAGGATTTTGAATTCGTATAAAATGCTATGCGAGTGATAAAAACTATGATGCGATGAGTGTATGAGTGTTTATAGTCTAACATCATGACTGTGAATAACCTCAAATATTTTTTTTCTTGCAATTTTCACTTTCCTTTTAATCTAACGTATGGTGTGAATATTCGTATTATATTTCTCATTGAAAACTGCTCAAGATCATTGATAGTAGTTCTTTTGTTTAGTGAATGTGTAACACAATCCATGTTTCAGGTAATATAAATTTTTCACAACATACAGTTGCAGAAGTCTTATGTGAGTGATTGAAAAGACCACAAAATCTTCTCTGTACTAAATCTCTTGTTGTTCATTGCTCATTTGCTATTAATTCGGTCTGTATGTATCATACCAAAGCATAATAAC
Source organism: Ephialtes manifestator (assembly GCA_963970395.1). Lineage (NCBI taxonomy): Eukaryota > Metazoa > Arthropoda > Insecta > Hymenoptera > Ichneumonidae > Ephialtes > Ephialtes manifestator. The sequence continues at coordinate 10,424,019 of OZ019969.1, read as the reverse complement.
TTTTATATTAGCTTGCGGTCCAAAAATAAATAAATAAATTTATTTTTTTATTCACTATTTCAGGTAAAGTATCAGAAGCAGTGAAGATTTTGGATTGGATTTCAATACTAAAACTACATTTTATATGCAAAAGGCACACACTAAATTTCATTACGGTCCATAGATTTTTTCAGAAGTTATTGCACTTTCGGACACAGATGCCGGACACAGCCAGACAGACAGACAGAAATTAGTGAATGTGTTTTTTGGAATCTACGACACTCAAAACATGTATTTCCATAAAAATCCAAGAGTCGAATTTTTTTTGGATTGCAATTCTTTCTCTTTTACATACCTCGTATGTGATGAGAATACTTTCTCATATATTAATATTTATTATTCAATTTTTTCTTTTTGTTACTAAAAAAGAAAAAATTGAATAATAAATATTAATATATCAATAGAATAATAAATAATTATATATCAATTGTAACAAAATAATTCATTGAGAATATTTTAATTGCTACGATATTTATAAAAATCAACGTTTTTTTTCTTGTGGAACGAAAAGTATGAGTTCCTGCAGTTAAAATAAAAGGCCGTCAAATAGGTTTCATTATAATTGCTATCACTTCTAATAATTTACATTTACGAGACACTAATAGTCCAAGAGATTAAAAATAATCGGCGAATCAGTGTGAAAACTTGAGAAGGGTGCAGCAGTACAGTACAATCTCTCATACTTAAGTCCCACACTCAATCTTGTGCACACTCAAAACAGTTATACACGAAGAAAAAGGCTTGTTTAAGATAATCAAGTTCTAGGATTAAAAATGATTATATATGCACCACACGATCAATTGTTCAGTACAAGTATTTAATTTATTAAGCAATCAAATATGTGGTTATTCTAACTAAGTTATTTGCTAAACAGCCAAATTCTTTGCAATCCCATACCAAGTTATTGATTATCTAACAAATACTTGATTAGAATAACCATTTAATCATCTGGCGCGTACATAACCATACACTGAGAAAAGAACTTGGTTGGGTTTAATTATATATTGGTTACAAATTCTACCAAAAAAAATGTGTAGGCGCAACCAAGTTATTGGTTAAAAATTTTACCAAAAAGAAATTTATGGGTGCATTCAAGTAATGGGTTCATAAATTTACCAAAAAACAATTGGCGAGCGCAACCAAGTTATTGGTTAAAAAAAACAAAAAAAATTATAGGCACAACCAAGTTATTCGTTAAAAATCTTACCAAAAAAAAAAATTGTAATCGCAACCAAGTTATTAGTTAGGCGTAAGAAATACCGAGTGGTTTGAACAAATCTTTGGTTATATTGACCAATAATTTCATTACACCTACCAAATTTCGTTGGTAACATTTTTGACCAAGTTTTTGGTAGTTCGAACATTTTTGTGAGTGTTGTGTTTGGTTGTTCCAACCAATACTTTTTATCCTTATAGTTTCTGCTTCATGAAACATGTGAGAGCTTTGACTGTATACGGTGACCGATGGAATAGCGTGTCAACGAGCGTTTTATTTTCAAGCCCCGGTAGCAGTGTTACACCGGGCAGCAACCATAACGCATGCTGAAAAAAGGTCAGTATTCACCGCGTGGCCATCCACGGATCGTTAGCCAACCGATCGTTTATCATTCCGTCTATTGTTTTCCCGAGCACGAGCACCCCCTACTCGCCCTTTCATCGAGGGGCCTATTATGCTCGTTACACTCTTTCGTTTGTACAAAAGTACAATAGTCGATAGTGCAACGATACGGTTTTGACCATAGGTCGAAGCATTGATATGTGCGGACGAATAGGTGGTTGCTATGTTGTTGTATACCTAAATATACAAATATAACTTTGGTAGGGCTAAACAAAAAGGCAAAAAAAAAACGAAAGAATTGGAAAGTGAAGCTGTAGGTTACGAGCATGACCATGCGCTACAATATGAATCGAATGATGCCAATACTCTGATATTTGAATGCATCTACCTACAATTCTTCTGTCCAGGGGCTTTGGGTTGCTGTCGAGAGAATTTAGTGAAAGCTCGTTATCGCACGACTATTGACAAGTCGAATCATTGCGTACAATCGGCTTTCAGTTTCTCTGTGCGTACCTTCTCCTATAAAATAATTACTATTTTTTTATCGAATGCATTTTGTTTTCAAGAAAAATGTATCAAAACTGACAATCCCCATGGAAAAGAGATGTAGGGGAGACCGGGGTTAGTTGGGACACGGGGCAAGTCGAAACAGTCATGTTAAAACTCAGACTTCCAATGCAACACTTAGGCACTCTAACATCCCGTGCAGAAATATAGTTGGGGCTCCAACTTGGCCCTTTCTAGTTTGCCCCAGTTCTATTACACGGAAAAAAAAGTTTGGTTGTGGCAACTACGTTTTCGATTTGCTGCACACAATGTCTAAAAAATTAGTTGCCTCAACCATATCGAATAGTAACCTCAACTATTCACGATTAGTTCTCGATTGGATTAGTTAGGTTAACTAATCCAATCGTTGGGACTACCATTCGAATAGTTGGGACTACCATTCGAATCGTCGGTATTATCATTCGAATCGTTGGTATTACCATTTGAGTTGCTAGGGAAATAGAATAATCGATTGGTTGTGTCAACTCATTTCTTGGTTATGGCAAGTAATCTTTTTTTTCCGTGTAGGGGCCCTATTAGGCTAGTCACGCTTGAAGTACGTAGCCTTTAGAGGCTCAATATGGGTGACCCTCATGAGGGTTCCACATTTAAGCCTGATTAGGCCCCGAAGGTTGTCGTAGCCGCCTCTGTTGAGCCTAGTAGGGTTCTAGAGTAGATTCCCTATTGTGGATGACACGTTTATACCTAAGAAGGCCCCTTATTTAATCGCGGCTGCCCGAACTAATGTCTGCATGGGAAGGAAGATCTCCAGGCCTATCTCTCCTTCTTTTATAATATGTTATAGTAGCCTAAAACCTAAGCGACACAATTTTTTTTTATCTGCCATTAAACACTTTAAGGGGATGAAACTACCATCCAAAGTAAAGCATGGCAAGGGGCGATTTGGCAGTTTTACCCACAAAACCATAATATTTTTTAATCATATCAATTGGAAAAGCTTTCTCATATCAAGGAATGCAAAACATAATTTTTTCGATTACAAAAAAATCAAGGGCTCAGCCACACCCAATCATGATAGTTGCTTCGGCCAATATTTTGATTCTAGAAAATCCAAAGACACGTCGTATTTCCTTCGAGTTCATACAACATATATATTTTTCGATTTTTAGACTTGAATTTGACCATTTTTTGCATAAACGTAATCGTATTTAGAGATGACTCAGCCCTTAATTTTTTTTAAACTGAGAAAATTATATTTGTTATTAGCAAGTTTTTCCAGTTCGATTGGTTAAAAAATATTATGTTCTTGTGGGTGAAACTGTCAAATCGCTTCTTGACATGCCTTACTTTGGATGGTGGGTTCACCCACTTAAAGTGACCAATGGCAGGTAAAAAAAATGTGTCGCTTAGTTTTCAATCTACTATAACATATTATAAAAGAAATCAAATCGGAGAGATCGACCTGGGATATCATCCTTGTAGGGGAGATGGGGGCAAAACGGGCAGCTCCATAAAAAATCGGGATTGGGGGCAAAACAGGCACCGTCTCAACTTTCGTAAAAACGATTTTTCTCAGTTTTTTAAGTTTCTTAGATAGGGAAAGTGTGGAAAATACGTCAAATTGGTGATGAAAAAAAATTGATAATCTTCATCAGATCAGAATTTGATACTTTGTTGTGCAAAGAAAAAAAATATAGTCAAATGAATTTTTCAAAAATTTTATAATCAAATTAATTCTTTGAAAAAAAAGTCGGTATATTATAAAGAAATCAATTAGAACAAAATTCTCATTTTATGATCTGGTGTCAATTTTGACCCCGATACTTATATTTAGCCGACATGCCTGTTTTACCTCCCAGCCTGTTTTATTGACATCACCAATTATTTTCCGAAATTTTCAAGTAAGAAATGTCAGGAAATTGAAAAAAAGTCGTGTTCGAAAAAGTTGAAACGATGCCCGCTTTGCCCCCAATTGTCATTTTCATTCGTGATGCCCGTTTTGCCCCCATTTCCCCTAACCTTTTATTCACTAAACGAAACAACAATTTGTGTGATTGTTGCCGGGGTAAAATTTGTTCGCACGAGCGAAGCGAGGGCAGAAATCACACGAGAACTATTAAACGCAACACGGGAGACAGATTGCGTATTATTAACCAATGACTAGCATGTATGCGTAGTCCGGTTTTTATTACTCCCGCCGGGAATTAATGAATCGTTTCCCTCCCTAGGGATGAAAGTGGATATTACCAATGGAAAAAAAATTGCGTTATTGATAGAATGACGATAATTTACAACGAGTCTATTGAATGTGCAATATGTTGCATAAGACGCTCAATATAAATATTTTTCAAAATCAATAAAGTTTTTTAAAAAACAGTCATTTCGTAATTAAAAATAGATTGCCTTCTAAAAACCAGAGTAGCAGACTTACTCTAAATCCTTGTCATCCATACAATAAATAAAAAAGTGTATTGTTGGTCCAAGCAATAAGCTTAGAATTTCTTTTTTATTCACTTCAGTTGTTCCATTGAAAGGATTGAAGTCAAGTGAAACGAGCCTGTGACCATATAGTGAAAATTTAATAAAAAAATCTTTGGCGAGTACAAATTGCAGCTACGTGTACAAACAAATGAATGCAGCTACAACAGATCGATGGGGTTACTCCATTTCCAAACGAATTTCAGTCTTCATTTCGTTTCAACAAAAATATCGAGAATTTTAGCGATTTCATCAAAAGACCTCATATTTTGCTCGACGGTTTTATGCTTCATACATACATTTCCAACCAAAACATTTAATCAATAACAATTTAAATACTTGTTGACAAGAGAAAATTCTGAAGAAAATGCCCTTGAAGATACTAAAAACATTGATTTTGAATAGTAATAATAATAAACAATTTTTAAGGAACCAAACAATAAAATATCGAACAAATTTGGAAAAAAGTCTTTTATCTTATAAAATAAATTATTTGATTTATTCAGAATATCTTTCGCCTTTTTAAATATAATTTTGGAAATAAATTAGTTATATTTGACAAATCGTCAAACAGACACCTCAAAGATAGTTTAAAAAATGGGAGTTCTAAAAAGATTAGGACATTCTAAAAAAATCGTACAGTCGAAAAAAATTGGTTAAATATTTTTTTCACCATTCTAACAATATTTCCTCGCCATTATTATTATACGAAAGCAATGTTCTTACGATCTTCAATAAATCTTCAAAAACATTTTCATTTCTGTCACAACTTAGATAAATTCTGATCAAATGAATCTTTGGTAGGGAATGTATGTGTAAAGCATCCTTAACGCTTCAACAAACCGAAGCATTAAGTTTTTGGTGTGGTTGACCTGCGTTGTCCGGTGACTTATTTCGCTGAGTAAATCTCTTACAAAGAGAAGGTGAAGAATGAGACTGAAAGCAAAACGAAAAAACCAATGGCAAGGTAGGAGAGAGAGGAGGATAATGCGAATAGCACAATTGTCGCTCGTCTCTTTTTTCACACACATTTCCAACACCATGTACGAACCTCAAGCCTCCTGTTCGCAACCCTCGTTTTCCGTTGAGCCTCAACCGTTTCCCCATTCCGCTTTGCTTCCCGTTCCAATTCTCTCGTAGGCCTGTAGTATCGGTGTATAAACGCTCGTGTCCGCGAGATCTCTCTGGAACAGCGCGCGGGCCGTGCTCGTATGGGCGAGATTTACGAGCTATGTGTGCAAGCACGACACCCACGCCCTGCCAGTAGATACTGCCATTCGCGGGCTACACAGACTCGCACTCTTTGCACACGAGGACGAGTGCACGATGAATACTCGTGTACATGGATTATCTTGTACCATTATGTACAGGTTGTAGGTAACAGGATCTTTCATAATAATATATTGTTCGTCGACGATCATAATTGGTAATTAAATTGTCATGCATATTTCATAATCGTGATTGTTAAATTATTTAAAAAGAAATACAAAAATTTATGTACAGCTGATAATAATAATAAAGTTAACCTCAAAAACAAAAATGTGCAAGAGGATAAAAGCTTAAGGGGATGCTGGAGTAGATGTTATTACCGACTTTGGTTGGTAAAAACAGTCTTTTTCGTAGTTTTGATTATTCTTCGTTAATACGCTATATACATGATTCAAATTGTACACGATTGCAATATCAACATAAACGAGTGGACGTACATTCGAATATTTGGTGAAAACGTATAATAAATGAAAAAAATCGTATATTACTAAACCTCCCGATACAAAAATGGCCGCCAGGGTTTGACAGCATCTCCTGCTTGGTACGATATAAAAGATTCTGGAACTCACATACGTTAAATCGAAATGTACGTCCATTCTTTAGTGTTCTCTCAATATTCTACGAGCGTCGAAAAGTCAATTACACAAAATTCACGCAAAAACGTTCACGTAGTCTGTTTGCGATCAGAGTGGGTCAAGAAGAGCACGCATGGAGTTTCCCAATTGGAATACAAGTGGCGCCGATGTAGTCTGTTTCCTTTTGGCAAAAGCTCCGAGCCTTTGCAACGCGACCGTAGTATACACTACATATGGATTTGGCTTGTGTATTTGACATTCTGATGGGGCGCTATCATAAGGTCTGCCGGCTATAAGCTCGAATGACACAACGTCGAATTGTCACAAGCTCGAATGGTTATAATCTCGAAATAGACATAAGCTCGAACGGTTATAATCGCGAAATGTCTTAAGCTCGAACGGTTATAATGTCGAAAGGTCACAAGCTCGAATGGTTATAATCTCGAATGGTCATAAGCTCGAATGGTTATAATCTCGAAAGGTCACAAGGTCGAATGATTATAAGCCCGAATGGTCATAAGCTCGAATGGTTATAATCTCGAAAGGTCATAAGCTCGAACGGTTATAATCGAGATTATAACCATTCGAGCTTATGACCATTCGGGCTTATAAACATTCGACCTTGTGACCTTTCGAGATTATAACCATTCGTCCTTGTGACCTTTCGAGATTATAACCATTCGAGCTTATGACCATTCGAGATTATAACCATTCGAGATTATAACCATTCGAGCTTATGACCATTCGAGATTATAACCATTCGAGCTTATGACCATTCGAGATTATAACCATTCGAGCTTATGACCTTTCGACATTATAACCGTTCGAGCTTAAGACAATTCGACGTTGTGTCATTCGATCTTATGGCCGGCAGACCTTATGACAGCGCCCCTTGACATTCTGATGATTTTCGAATATTCAGAAATCATCACAGAATTGACGGCCGGTCTGATTTTACACATCTAATCTCCATAAAGAATTAAATCTTACGACAGAGGTCAGCTGACATACCGTGTGCGGCCATATTGCTTTTCGAGAGATTCAGTATCTTTTGCCAAAAGTAAACATACTACGTCGGCGCCACCTGTGTCCTGATCGAAAAACTTACCAACCAAAGTCGGGAAAAAATCTACTCCGGCATGCCCTTAAGCTTACGCTTAAACTTTCAGAGTCTTATATTTATTTCAACTATTTAAGGGTCAATGCTCTTTCTCGTCGACGAAAATAGCTTTTTTCAGTTGCACTATTTTCTGATTAAAAATATAGTGGAAGAAAGGAAATTTTGACTAACTAACTTGTTCAATACTTATACTTGAGTTTTTTCTTTAATTTATAGATTTTGGGTTGTTTCATCTTGTCTTATTCAAGCATAGTTATTTTCCTACTTGAGTTTCTACCGTATGTGAATACATTAGAATCTCAGAAAAACGGCCACTCGCTCAGCAATTGGCGCACAAGATCTTAGTTACGGCCGCAAGAAATGCTCCTTAACTCTGCACTCAGGGAAATTGCAAAGCTTCTGGCAACCGCAAAGTGACAGTTATACATTTTTAGTCCGGGCAACAATTTTGTTCTCGTTGCGGTTACTAAAAAATCGAAGATAAAAAAAAGCAACATAAAAAGTTTAACAAATAAAGAAAGTTGTAAAGCGCTAAACAACCAAACATCTGGGGAGATCCCCATCTCCCAATATTGGCAGCAAAAACCTGTGGAGCAAGCGGCCCCGGTTACGGACCGAGAAAGGTGCGACCTGAGCCAGACCCGAAGCTCGAGAGACGCCCGCGCAACGTCATGGAACGTTCAGGCAGCAAACTCTTCAACACGAAGAGGATGAAGAAGTGCACCTCCAAAGCCTTCGAGACATACTCACGATACTGAAGGTTAGCCTCCTGATATTCAGGACCGTCCCAAAGGAGGTAAAGGAAGACGTTCTGGAGAAATGCTGAAGAAGCCGTAAGAACTGGAACAGGGTGAGGCTTGCGGCTGACCTTGACGCCGAGCTTGCCACTGCAAAGCTCGAGAAAGGCCGGCCATCCCTAACACCTAGTATCCAGCAGGATATCCCACGCCAAGTTGCAACCCTAGCTAACAAACGCAAGTGGAACACCAGGGAGACGCCAAGTCCGCAGAAAGAGGAAACGCACGGTGAAGAACTGGACGCTAGAAGTAGGCCCTCAGAGGAAGCCACCAAAGTCGCCAAAACTTCCAGAGAGTGATACAGCTCCTGGGACGAACCAGGCTACCAAGGGGAAAGGCGGCCAGCCCAATAGGCGAATCCTCAAGGTTCATCCTTTAGCGTTTCTAATCAGGCCAGTTGCGGGCAAGAATTACGCTGACGGCTGAAAGATATCAAGGCTCGCGTCAATCCCTCAGATTATGGCGACAATGTCAGGGCGATTAGAGAGATACTGACAGGGGCCGAACTGATCGAACTGGTCGAACTGGGCGCCTCATCTGAAGCCAACACCATGCTTGGGGAAGCTAACCCGACAGCAACGAAAGGTTGCGGAAGCTGCGAGAAGAATCGGCAAGTGGTTGCACGGCCTGAATCTTGTGGCAACCAAAACAGAGGTCATAGTGTTAACAAAACGACGCCTATTCCCGGAACCACTTAGCGTCAACATTCACGGGGCATCTAATTAGTCAAAAGAGTCGGTAAAATATCTAGGGCTCAAAATGGATAAGAAATTTACGTTCACCGAACAAATACGCGGTGCCGCGGTCAGGGCTGCTAAACTCGGCGAGGCGCCGACAAGATTCATGCCCAATGTAGCAAGGCCTAGACCATGCGTCAAAATGTCCAATGCCTAACCGACCTAGCGTCAAAACGCAAGAACAACGTGGTAGCATGGAGCAACAGGAAGATGGACCTACCGGTTCATACCCAAGCTACCCCCGTGGCAGAAGAGAAAGGAGCGCTGTCGGCTGCCCTGGGCACAGAATTGACCCCGGGAACGCAGTCGAGGAAATGCTGCAAAGCGACGCGAAGTGGAAGAACATCACGCGCTATGTGCAGAAGGTGCTACGAACTAAGAACTAAGAGGACCGCGCGAGGATTGCGCCAAATCCCTAAGCGTACTGACTCCAGAGGACGTAGGAGGGGAAATGCTGCTTAGGGATACAAAGTGGACGAGCATCACAGGATATGGAGAAGAAAGAAGAAGCGTCTTGTGGACTGAGAAGCAAAATGAGCGCGCGAGGGTTGCGCCTAGCCTCCAAGCGCATGGATATAGCGACCAGATGGCTGCGGACACCATCCTCAAGTAATGCAAACGTGATTCGGGGGTGGGACCAATGTCAAGGTGAAAGGTTGTGTAGTTTTTAGTGCGTACAAATCCCACAATTGGGGAGTGCGCACCCTTCCCAATTGTCTTTTTGAAGATGTTCCACAATCCCTCGGGGAAAAATAAAGTTAGAACTTACGTTGGAACTCAAGTTCGAGTTTCAGTTCAAACTCGGGCCTATAATTCGACCCTCAAAATGAATTGCTGTCACTTTATAGCTACCGACGACAACATTTTCTTTGAGTGTTGGGATTGCCGAAGCCACACACCGACCATCCGTCTATTCCTGTCGGCAAGATTTTTCTTTCATTAGCTTAAAATGTCCTACTAAAATTCAACCGTTTGCCAATTTTTTGCAAATTTTCTTTTATTGAATATAAAACAGGAAAAGTATTACGTTGGCAGTTAAGGGATTAAAGTTTTAATGTATTTCGATCGATTTTAATTTTTCGATTATAGACTATGTTTTTGGCACCGGCCAGCAAGGGCTAGCTAAGATGAAATTGTTGGTATATAAAGCATGATTTACATCTTTTCAGGGATGTAAATGATTGTTCAAATGAGATGATAACGAAAATATTTGACTTAGCTAATAGCTAATTAGTCTTGTGCAGAACTAAACATTGAGCCACAATAATTATTTACGAGAATTTACTGTACCTAAATAAAGCGAATAACTATTAATTTACAATAAATAATAATATTTCGTAAGCGTAGCAATCCATGATGATTTAATTTAAATATATACATTTTTGTTTTTATTCATTTATTTACCCTTCTATATATCTGTTGACCAGACATAAGTCACGGGCCGCCAATAGTATATTTAATTATTGGTTAGAAAGAGACAGAAATATATTGAACAGTCCGGCGTTTATGCATCCACGCGTATACCATGATGTATTCGTACCAGGTTAAGCGCACTCGTGGTTGCTACGGTGGTGCGGTGTGCCCACCCTTTGCGAAAGTGGTGGTGATAGTGGTGTGGCAATGGCCCTCACCCCTCGCTTTCGTACCGCTTGTATTTCCTATAGTTCGGTGATTAAACTGTTTAATATCACAAATACCGAATATATGAAGCATACAAAGGTGTGAGAACGATATACTACGATACAGGATGTTCGTAGCCTATACAGAGTGTAGTCCACCCTGTCTGGTTTTCCTCCGCTTTTTCACCCTCTACAATCTTTGTCTCCTCTCTATATTTTTCTCTGCTTCGATAAGTAGCTGTGATTTATTATCGGAAAACAGCAAAAAAATGCAATATAACTATGATTATTACTGTTAATAATAACGATAACAACCAACGTTAAATATAACTGCACTTAAGAAGAACTATTAAGTAAAATATCCTAAATTTTACGAAGGCTAGATCATTCACTTCCTTTTTTTTTAAATTCAAAAAGCTATAAGATCTAAAGTATTTTCTATAGTTCGGTGATTAAACTATTTAATATCACAAATACCGAATATATGAAGCAGACGAAGGTGTGAGAATGATATACTACGATACACGATGTTCGTAGCCTATATAGAGTGTAGTCCACCCCGTCTGGTTTTCCTCTGCTTTTTCACCCTCTTTAATCTTTGTCTCCTCTCTATATTTTGCTCTGCTTCGATAAGTAGCCGGGAATTATTATTGAAAAACAGCAAGAAATGCACAATGGAAAAAATAATTATATCTGTTACTGTTAATAATAATGATAATAAACAACATTAAATGTACCTGCATTTACGACGAACTATTTAGCAAAATATTCTAAATTATATGAACGCTAGATCATTCACTTCCTTTTTAGTCAAAAAATTCAAAAACTGCAACAATTAAAGATGGACAATTGCTCCACTTGTTCTTGAGTTGCAGGTCACTGAAATTTCAAAGCCCTGCACCCAAACAAATACATACATACTGATATTTTTTCCAAACCACTTTTCTCGATTTTTTTACTATTCTAAGTGCCCTGACATGAAAATCTCGGAAATAAATTTTTTCATCAAAACAAACTTTCCTCTATGAGGAAGCAAAAAAAAAGAATCCAATCCTATATGGTTTTAAGAATTAAACGAATTTTTATTCCGAGTGAGAGTATTTTTTCACAGTGGAAATGAATTACACTGAAATAAAATAAATATTCCATTGATTCAATATGAAAAAAGTTCACAGGCTCACTTTCCTTTTAGTAAAAAATTCAAACAGCTATAAGATCTTAAATTCTGCACGAATGTTGTCAAAAACTGCAACAATTAAAGATGGACAATTGCTTAACCTGTTCGTGAGTTGCAGGTGATTGAAATTTCAAAGCCCTGCACATACACAAACACACACATACATACTGATATTTTTTCCAAACCACTTTTCTCGATTTTTTTACCATTCTGAGTGCCCTGATATGAAAATCTCGGAAATAATTTTTTTCATCAAAACAAACCTTTCTCTATGAGGAATTTAAAAAAAGAATCCAATCCTATATCGTTTTTAAAATTAAACGAATTTTTATTCCGAGTGAGAGTATTTTTAACAGTGGAAATGAATTAAACTAAAATAAAATAAATATTCCATTGATTCAATATGAAAAAAGTTCACAGGCTCGTTTCATTGAATCAATAAAAAAATATCGTGGCATATAAGTGAAAAGATACAGAATTTACCAAGAAAAGTAATTTAGATACGAAACATGAAGCAACTCGGTCAGCGAGTGGAGGATGAGTTACTTCGTGTCGAAGGAACCGAGGATATAACCAAGCTAGGACGAAGCACAAGACGGAAGGAAGCCGTGATTAGCGGGATACGTGCCCGACCTGCCTCGACGGGGACGTGATTCTATAGGGGATCGTTAATTCCTTCGGCGAGCTGGGCTTAACTAGCCCTAGCTGCTGAGTGATTCTCGTTATGTGTCCACGTAACGATGCGAGAGTTTCTCCGGGGGTTCTGCTTCTGGACTGAGAGCGAGTGATATGTATGTGTACTCTGTCGTATATACACAACTATATATAGCTACATATATGTATATATATTGTATAGTTATATGCACACATTGACAACATGAATTTAGCTGCGTGTATAAAGCTCAGGCAAAGGGCTTTTCACCAAAAACGTACCACAAGCTCGTCATACTATTATTAATTTGATTTATATCCAAATATGGGATTTTGATTGAATGTTTAACGTTGTCACTTTAACATTTTTCAATGTATCGGAGACGTCTTCTTCTGGGTTGGCAAATGTCCTTATTGTATATAATCATTCTTTTCTATAAGTGTCCAGACGCCAGCGCGTCTCTTGATAGGCAATAGATGATTACGATATTTGAGGGACGTCTCCCGACAGTATTGACAGCAGTAAATAAATTATTATTATTCAAATGATTTGTTCACTAAAACGATACCGGAAATTATTTTATCCTTTTCAGATTAATTTTTATGAATATTGAATTTATAAAATCAAATTTTTTTATATAGTTTTTTTTTAAGTCGGGAGTTTTTTTTTAATTTTTAATTTTATTTTTATTTCATACTTTTTAAAGTTCATCCTTAGGTGAATATGTACATTTACATGACAGCAGACCAGGAATGAGGTAATGGCTAGACGTGTAAGATATAAAAATTATATTGTCATTTAATTCCTAACTTAATAATGCCATTATAGCTAGTACGTTATTATTCCTAAGCCTCAGAGAATGTGATATATGTGTAATAAATAAAGTACAAGTTTATACTTAATTGTTGAACAAAAGTGTTCAGTGAGGTTAACGTAACAGTATTACCAAGAGACATTTAATAGTAATAAATATTCTTGATATATCTTGATGTAATTAACATACATGCTTTTTTTATTATTAAGTAATATAAATGATAATAATAACAAAAATATACGGAGAGATGAAAACAGTTGCGATGATTTTTTCCCCTTTTATTTGATAGCTCCTTCCACAACACCTTATGTTTCTAATCCACCTAAAAATAATTGCAAGACAAAAACATTTTTGTTAAAATACATTTTATCTTATTATTATAATTTGCCTGTTTATTATATATGATACCTCATTATTAATATATATATTTTTTATTAATATTCTGTTTTAACACTTGTCAGATGCTTCGAAGAAATTTCGTCGAATCACCTTTATTATTACATTATTATGATACGCGGTTTAATCGAGGACAGTAATGAAATAATAAAAAAAAAGTAAACAATACACAGATTATTTATTTATTAGTATCGTCGTACACTACGCTTCATCGAATTGTTTGTGTAAGGTTAGTACACTGCAGACGATGGATTTATTGCGAATGACTAATGGCGGTAATAAAAAAATATTTTCAAACGGGCTTTTTGAAAAAACACTCTTACCTCAGCGAGTTAGTAACTTATTGTACCGAAATATGTCTAATAACCATCTTATTCACTGTCAGAATTGATGTACCAAATTTGGTTAAGCCATTTATTGTGAATTCGGAGAAAAGTGGCGAAATACATTAATAGTACACAGCAGACGATGGATTTGCTTGAGATGACTAATGGCGGTAAAATCAATATTTTCAAACGGGTTTTTCAAAAAATACTTGTAATTCAGCGAATTAATAATTTATCGTACCGAAATATGTCTTAGAACCATCTTTATCACTGTCAGAATGCATGTGCCAAATTTGGTCAAGCCATTTGTTGTGGTTTCGGAGAAAACTGGCGACAAAGAAATCCGAATCGATCAGCTGATCACCGTGAAACGCATAACACCCGTCTTTTTGCCCGGCGGGCAGTCGGGAGTAAAAAATACAGTATGGGGAAAGTCTGGCTGAGAGGATGGTTTGGAAGTGTGGCTCGTGAATATTGAAATAGTTTGGCTACAGATCGTATCCCATTCTCTGTATCCACAGTATTATTGTATAGTAATATTATCGATATATTAATATATCGATAATAATATCAAAGGCGAGAATTTGCATTGTTTCAAAAAACTTTTCAAGAACAATTTGTTGTACACTTCTCAGTTATATAATCGAATGAAGAAAACCCAGTCATTTTGCGCTAAATATATTGTTAATGACGAAATTTATTTTGGCCTTATATAATATTTCATCCCAGAAACCGATTGCTTTTGCATCAATATTTGCGATTGCCAGGCGAGGTACTATGCAACGATCAAACGGTGCAATAGCGAATTCGTTTTCCAAATGTCCGGAAGAGTTCGATCGCTTATTCGTAAAATTAGAGATGTATCACCTGACATTAATCTGGTGAACATTAATCATCTTAAATGCGTCTGTTTTCTTATAAAAATTATAGATTCAAATAACATTTACATAATCGAACCTGTAAACTGTATAGAAGAAGAATAAAAAAAATTACAGCTGGAATAAATGTACTTGGATTTGACTTATTTATTACGAAAAATAAAAATGTATTTATTTGCCATACTCGTAGCAACACTATGGCTAAAGATTTTGAGTACGATATTTAAGCAAACTCTCCCAATATCCATGAGCCACACTTCTAAACCACCTCTCAGCCCAACTCTTTTAATTTTCTTAATATTTTTAATTATTTATGTGTGCAATACTATACAACAATATTATGGATACAGAGAGTGGGATACGATCTGTAGCCAAACTATTTCAATATTCAAGAGCCACACTTTCAAACCATCCTCTTAGCCAGACTTTCCCCATACTGTATTTTTTACGCGGGAATGTTTAACGTTGTCACTTTAACATTTTTCAATGTATCAATTGTTTATATTTCATTGTTTGTTTTTCGTGTGTATTTTGGGTTTGAGATTCATTAATTGAAACAACGTGCCATAATCTCGTCATACTACTATTTAGTCGATTTATATTTAAATATGGAGTTTGGGTTGAATGTTTAACGTTGTCACTTTAACATTTTTCAATGTATCAATTATTTATATTTCATTGTTTGTTTTTCGTGTGTATTTTGGGTTTGAGATTCATTAATTGAAACAACGTGCCATAATCTCGTCATACTACTATTTAGTCGATTTATATTTAAATATGGGGTTTGGGTTCAATGTTTAACGTTGCCACTTTAACATTTTTCAATGTATCAATTATTTATATTTCATTGTTTGTTTTTCGTGTGCATTTTGGGTTTGAGATTCATTAATTGAAACAACGTGCCATAATCTCGTCATACTACTATTTAGTCGATTTATATTTAAATATGGGGTTTGGGTTGAATGTTTAACGTTGTCACTTTAACATTTTTCAATGTATCAATTATTTATATTTCATTGTTTGATTTTCGTGTGTATTTTGGGTTTGAGATTCATTAATTGAAACAACGTGCCATAATCTCGTCATACTACTATTTAGTCGATTTATATTTAAATATGGAGTTTGGGTTGAATGTTTAACGTTGTCACTTTAACATTTTTCAATGTATCAATTATTTATATTTCATTGTTTGATTTTCGTGTGTATTTTGGGTTTGAGATTCATTAATTGAAACAACGTGCCATAATCTCGTCATACTACTATTTAGTCGATTTATATTTAAATATGGAGTTTGGGTTGAATGTTTAACGTTGTCACTTTAACATTTTTCAATGTATCAATTATTTATATTTCATTGTTTGTTTTTCGTGTGCATTTTGGGTTTGAGATTCATTAATTGAAACAACGTGCCATAATCTCGTCATACTACTATTTAGTCGATTTATATTTAAATATGGGGTTTGGGTTGAATGTTTAACGTTGTCACTTTAACATTTTTCAATGTATCAATTATTTATATTTCATTGTTTGTTTTTCGTGTGCATTTTGGGTTTGAGATTCATTAATTGAAACAACGTGCCATAATCTCGTCCTACTACTGTTTCGTCGATTTATATTTAAATATGGGGTTTGCGTTGAATGTTTAACGTTGCCACTTTAACATTTGTCAATGTATCAATTATTTATATTTCATTGTTTGTTTTTCGTGTGTATTTTGGGTTTGAGATTCATTAATTGAAACAACGTTCCATAATCTCGTCATACTACTATTTAATCGATTTATATTTAAATATGGGGTTTGGGTTGAATGTTTAACGTTGTCACTTTAACATTTTTCAATGTATGAATTATTTATATTTCATTGCTTGTTTTTCGTGTGTATTTTGGGTTTGAGATTCATTAATTGAAACAACGTGCCATAATCTCGTCATACTACTATTTAATCGATTTATATTTAAATATGGGGTTTGGGTTGAATGTTTAACGTTGTCACTTTAACATTTTTCAATGTATCAATTATTTATATTTCATTGTTTGTTTTTCGTGTGCATTTTGGGTATGAGATTCATTAATTGAAACAACGTGCCGTAATCTCGTCATACTACTATTTAGTCGATTTATATTTAAATATGGGGTTTGGGTTGAATGTTTAAAGTCGTCACTTTAACATTTTTCAATGTATCAATTATTTATATTTCATTGTTTGTTTTTCGTGTGCATTTTGGGTTTGAGATTCATTAATTGAAACAACGTGCTATAATCTCGTCATACTACTATTTAGTCGATTTATATTTAAATATGGGGTTTGGGTTGATTGTTTAACGTTGTCACTTTAACATTTTTCAATGTATCAATTGTTTATATTTCATTGTTTGCTTTTCGTGTGCATTTTGGGTTTGAGATTCATTAATTGAAACAACGTGCCATAATCTCGTCATACTACTATTTAGTCGATTTATATTTAAATATTGGGTTTGGGTTGAATGTTTAACGTCGTCACTTTAACATTTTTCAATGTATCAATTATTTATATTTCATTGTTTGTTTTTCGTGTGCATTTTGGGTTTGAGATTCATTAATTGAAACAACGTGCCATAATCTCGTCATACTACTATTTAGTCGATTTATATTTAAATATGGGGTTTGGGTTGAATGTTTAACGTTGTCACTTTAACATTTTTCAATGTATCAATTGTTTATGTTCCATTGTTTTTTTTTTAATCGTGCAGTATCGAAAAATATTTTCATGAGATTTTATCCAGCAGGTTTCATCACAACCTTCCGTAACCAATCAAGCTTCGGGTTTACCCAGCTGGTATCAATATATAACCGGCTAATCAACTCTTGTGGTGCAAGCAAACTTTCGTAGAGAATCGAAATTCGATCGGAATAGAATATTGTATCAGATCGCAGACCTCTTGTGCTTAAAGCTTTTTTTAGATTAATTAAAAAATGTACGGTGAATTTGCAGCCGTCTGATTGGCGAGATTTTTTTCTGGCTGACCGACAATAAATTGGACGACCTCGTATACGAGTATTTCGGGCACTCGGTTCGAACCATCTGTTTAAATATAATGACGAGCAACAGCGCTTTTCTCTCTACTTTCACAACACTCACTTATTACTCGCCGGGCAATCTGTTATGTTGTGTTTTACATGGGAATTTTATGTAAAATATAGGAATAGAATATTGTATCATATCGCAGAACTCTTGTGATTAAAGCGTTTTTTTTTCAGATTTATGCGCGATCGAATATCTCTAAATAATTAAAAAATTAAGTTTCTCGATGACAATCAAAAGAGTAATTTAACTTTCACGAGCTCTATTCGTTATACTGAGCTATAAATGCCTCCTGAATCATGAATGTCACGTTTGAGGAGGACTCGAAGTTAGTTTGGTTGGCTATATTTCAAAAGGTTTTTCTCAGTTTACCAGTCCCGGCGCTGGGCCGTAATCTGGCTGGTGTACAGTTTTAATTCTGGACATAGTAAAAAAACCTGGAACCCGGTTTGCAGAACTCGTTTTGAAATTAACAAAAAATCTTTCATTCCCTTTATCATGTTATCGAATTTTATTATATATGCAAGAATCTTGTTATAATAAAAGCTAGAACCCGATTTGCAGAATTCGATTTGAAGTTGACAAAAAATCCATTATAGCCTTTCTCACTTTACCGAATTTTATTATATATGTAAGGAAATAATGAAGTTATAATGCAAAACGTGTGGCTTCTAATTCAGTACGTTTTGACGGTTCGACGTATCGGCTAAGAATGTCTCAGTGGACGAATACGACAGACCTGATGCTTTGTATCTCTGCACGGAAAAAAAAGATTAGTTGCCATAACCAAGAAATGAGTTGACACAACCAATCGATTATTCTATTTTCCTTACAACTCAAATGATAATACCAACGATTCGAATGGTAATACCGACGATTCGAATGATAATACCGACGATTCGAATGGTAGTCCCAACGATTGGATTAGTTAACCTAACTAATCTCGCGAGAATTAATCGGGAATAGTTGAGGTTACTATTCGATATGGTTGAGGCAACTAATTTGTTAGACATTGTGTACCGCAAATCGAAAACGTAGTTGTCACAACCAAACATCTCTTTCCGTGTGTCTTCTAGGGTTCTCAAGTGGTTGGTTCGATGCGCTGGGTCTGCAAAGCTCCTCTTATGCCTTTATCATACAGAGAAATGCGGTGGCGAAGGGTTTCCATACCCCGAGCTGACGTTCAAGGGAAAAGTACACGGAGAAAAACGCTTGGTTGGTCTTACCAAGATTTTGGTTAAAAATTTTACCAAGAAAAATTTGGTAGGCGTAACCAAGTTATTGATTAGGCGTACTAAATACTTGGTGGTCTTACCAAATCCTTAGTTATATTAGCTAATAACTTGGTTATATTAGTCAATAACTTGGGTGTGCCCACCAAGTTTTCTTGATAACATTTTTAACCAATTTTTTGGTAATTCTAACGAAGCTTTTTTCTAAGTGTAGCTTTCATGTATGTAAGTCGGCTGTAAAAAAGAAACCAAACTTTGACAAACATCACCGCTCTTCAATTGACCCATAAAATTTAAGCACCAACCAAATATAAAATAGTAGTCTATCCGCAAATAATTGGCCAGCCAGGCGATCGAATATCCCTAAATAATTGAAGAATTACGTTCCACGATGACAATCAACAGGGTGACTTAACTTTCACACTGTGTCTGCAAGGCTATACTCATACCTTTAACATACAGAGAGATGCGGTGGCGAGAGTTGCTATCATATATGTGAGTCGGCTAGAAAAAAGAAACCAACCTTTGACAAACATCACCGCTCTTCAGTTGACTCACTAAATTTAAGCACGAACCAAATATAAAACAGTAGTCTATGCGCGAATAATTGGCCAGCCAAGCGATCGAATATCCCTAAATGATTTACGAATTAAGTTCCACGATGACAATCAAAAGGGTGACTTAACTTTCCCGAGCTCTATTCGTTACACTGAGCTATAAATGTCCCCTGAATCATTAATATCACGTTTGAGGAGAACGAAAAGTTAGTTTGGTTGGCTATATTTCAAAAGGTTTCTTTTAGTTTACCAGTCCCAGCTCTGGGCCGTAATTGGCTGGTATACAGTCTCAATTTTGGATAGCGTAAAAACGCTGTAACCCGATTTGCAGAATTCGTTTTTAAATTGACAAAAAATCATGTATTCCCTTTTTCATTTTACTAAATTTTATTATATATCTAAGAAACTTATTCGAGATGATGGTGTATATTAGGGCTGTTCAAAAAAACATAATTTCTTTATAATCGGTTGCTCCTGAAATGCTGTATTGATTATCACCAAAAAAAAATGGTTTCGCGAAAACTGGGAGTTGTGCGATGATATTAAGTACTGCTGCACCAAGACCAAAATTCATTAAAAACGGCGATTTTTAGAAATTTTTTTTTTTACTTGGTGAAGCGCTCATGAAGGTTGTGGTTGCTTTCGATAGACTATGAAATTGTGTAAAGGCAGAAATATGTTCGATAATGTTTAGTACTGGCGCATCGATATTGAAGTTAACAAAATAAAAAATGAAATCCTTTAAAACATTGAAATATTCATCTGCTCATCGACTATTTCGCGGCAATACGTCAGTTCTACAGAACCCATCTCTACACAGACCCATCTGTACACGAGCAATTTTGCGTTGAGCCGGCAAAATAGGCTCAACGCAAAATTGCCAGTCAGTAAATATATTATCCGATTTAAATCGGAAGATTAGCGTCGGTGTCGAGATGGGTCTGTGTAGAGACGGGTCTGTGTAGAGATGGGTCTGTGTAGAGACGGGTCTGTGTAGAGATGGGTCTGTGTAGAACATCGTCGTGTACAACTTGTGTCGTGTCGAAGGTTCGTCGTGGCAAACTTTACCGGGCCGTACTCGCGTTGTGTAGAGATTTGTCGTTACAAAATGGTGCCGTGTCGAGATTTACCATTTCGATCTTGTGCTACGAAGAAATTTGTTGTGTCGAACTAGTGCTGTGAGCAGATTGATGGTGCCCAGAGTATGCTGTGCAAAGTTTTGTCATAACGATTACTGACGTGATCAATTTTTCCGTGTCGAACTAAATTTCCGCAAGGTTTCGTCGTGACAAGGTTATCCGTTTTAAATTCCGCTTTGTCAAGTTCGTGTTGTGTACAATTTCGGTGTGCTTAATTAAACGCGTGTAAAAAAAATGGTGTACAGATGCTCGTGTACAGATGGGTCTGTGTAGAGATGGGTTCTGTAGAACTGACGTATTGCCTATTTCGCGCGGTTTCAAATGACAAAATGGCTCATGAAACGGGAGTCCTGTATGATCAAATGTAATACTGCCACATCGATATCGCAGTTTCTCAAAATTCGAAAATCGCTTATCATCATCATGATTATGATCATACATGAGTCCCGTTTCAAGAACCATTTTTTCATTTGAAATCGCACGAAATAGTCGATGAGTAGACGAATATTTCAATGTTTTAAAGGATTAAATTTTTTGATTTTGGTAACTTTAATGTCGATGCGGCAGTATTAAACATTATCGAACATGTTTCTGCCTTTACACAATTTCATAGTCTATCAAAAGTAACCACAATCTCCATGAGCGCTTCACCACGTAAAACAAAAAATTATAAAAATCGATGCTTTTCATGAATTTTGGCCTTGATGCGGCAGTACTTAATATCATCGCACAACTGCCAGCTTTCGCGAAAACATTTTTTTGTGATAATCAATACATCATTTCAGGAGCAACCGATTATAAGAAAATTATGTATTTTTGAACAGCCCTAGTGTATATTTATTAATGATACGAACAGTTGACAAAATATTGAAGTTGTAATACAAAATATGTGGCTTCTAATTCAGTACGTCTTGACGGCTAAGAATGTCTCAATAGACGAATAAGACAGCCCTGGTATTTTGTATCCCTATCTTCTAGGGTTTTCAAGTGGTTGGTCCAATGCGCTGGGTCTACAAATCTCCATTTATACCTTTAGTATACAGAGAGATGTCGTGGCGAGGGTTCCTATACCCCGAGCTGACGTTCAAGGGAAAAGTTGCTTTCATATATGTGAGTCGGCTGAAAAAAAGAAACCAACCGTTGACAAGCATCACCGCTCTTCAGTTGACCCACCGAATTTCAGCACCAACTAAATATAAAACAGTAGTGTATACGCGAATAATTGGCCAGCCAAGCGATCGAATATCCCTAAATAATTGAAGAATTACGTTCCACGACGACAATCAAAAGGGTGACTTATCAGTCACGAGGTCTACTCGTTATACTGAGCTATATAGTCCTCCTGAATCGTGAATGTCACATTTGAAGACTATATAGCTCAGTATCACAACGAGCAAAGCACGAGCTATCTTCATATACCTATTTGCAAACTGTGTTACGTCCTCGGCTCGAGTTTGCGGGTATATTTGGTCTTATGGTTGTGTGGGTATACATTTATACATACACCACAAGTCCGAGCAAGAGACTTCCCACACGGGGAGAACGTAAATTCGCCACCGAGTTAGGGCGACCGCGTCGCGAGGCGATTGCCGAGACGAGAGCAAAGGGAGTCCCAGGGTGTGAGTGGGTGATAACGAGAGAACATTCGGGGGAGAGAGAGAGAGAGAAGTAGAGTCAGAAACGGACATCTACCGAATGACCAGTTCCAATCAGCCACTATTGCCGGCGGATCGATTTTCGTAATGAATTGTAGCCCGGTAACTCTCACCAGTCGAGCCAATATTGCTTCTTCGAGCTTACAAGTTTGCCTTACGCGACGTCGACGGTCACTCTTGAAACCGGAATTTCGGTCAAATGGAATGTACAACTACTGTATGGATACATATACATTTATGTATCTGTATATGTAGGGGGTGATTCCGTGGGGGAAGTTTGAAGGGTAAGGATACACTGACGCAGAGATTCCAACACTGTCAGGACAACAAATAATTAATCGGAATTGAAAGAGTACTTTGGTACTTTGGAGTTCAGACTTTGGAGAATCCAATGTCTTGCACGAAACTATCTGGAAATTGAGGTCTCGGCCTAGGATTCATCGATTGCGAAACGCTTCTGGAATTTTTGGCTTGCTCTTGGTGATCCCACTTAAAACTGCGTCGAATCACCCTTTACAGTTTACCAATATATGGAACATCAGCTCGAACTAGAAATTTGTAGTTTTTTTCGGATGTCCCGTCATATACGCTGAAAAATTTAGACAAAATACATTTTTATTATATCTGATTTTATTCACCAAATTCTGGAAAGCTATTCAACTTATAAATAGACGATTTATCTTGTTTTTTAATTCGTAAGGAGATGATTTTGATGCCTTGTTGAACATACATGGAGAAAACAAGTTAGTTGAGAAAACCAACCACTAAATGCTTGGAGCATTAGATGTAGTTTGGTTGACGTTACCAATCGGTTGATTGGCATTACCAATCGGTTCGTTGACATTATCAATCGGTTGATTGGCATTACCAGTCGGTTGATTGGCATTACCAATCGGTTCGTTGACATTATCAATCGGTTGGTCGGTGTTACTAACGGTTGGTTGGGGACCAATCGGTTGTTCAGTATTACCAATTGGTTGGTTCTGACACAATAACTTGCTAATGCCATATTCTACCATGCCTGTTGGTTGGCACTATCAATTCCGTGGTTCCTACAACTACACACTTTTCTCCGTGTAACAAAGAATCTCGCCAAAGTAACTATGTCGATGGCGAAAAATACTATACTTTTTGCGCATTTTAGTAAATTTCGTTAGAAATTGGCTATATTAACAGAATATTTAACTAGAATTTTACTTTATTTATAGGAAATTTAATTTTAATGTTATCGTATATAAAATATCACTAGAATTTTATCGTATTTATAAAAAAAATTTAAGAGAAATATCCGGAAATTTGGAGTGAAATTTATTTGAATACGAGGGTTTTTCTCCGCAACATAGAGACTTTAATCAGACTCTTAATTTCGTATACGCAGTCATTTTGACAGACAAAATGTTTGTTAAGTATAGAAAAAAAATTTGGTTGCCTCAAACATACTTTGGTCAACCGATGCAAATAATTATTTAACGAACGATTTTTTTTAGTTGCAACGACAGCTACATTTTTTTTTCTCAGGGTATTTACTGAAAATCTGCTGTTTTGTCGAGGAGATAATTTTAAAGGCTTCAATACAATTTCATGACAGATAATTTGCACTTTGTATATAACATTAGATAATTAAATATGACAAAGTATCACAAGGCAGTCTAACATTCGTTATAAAAATATCCAACTTTCTACATCAATTATATGTCTGGAACATTCCAAAACGGTTTCTGATATTTCACATCAAAAATAGCAAAGGGAGCATTTAAACTTTTTATAGCCAGACTATATTCAGAACGCTGACAAAACGACATGAAAACGTATTTTTCGTTCACGAATCAGGAAAGTTTTGGTGAGAAATCATTAAGAGAATTTTTTCGAAAATTTCTAGTAAAATTTATTAAAACGTGGGGATTTTTTTTCGCGACATAGACAAATCTCGTATCAAACTCTTTACTTTATATACGATGTCATTTTGAACATTTGCGGCGGGAAATACACTGAGAAAAAAAAAGTTTGGTGGACTAAATTAGCGTTTGCTGACGTACGACAAAATTTTGGTTGAACACAAAAAAATGTTGGCTGCCTCAAACAAACTTTGGTCAACCGATGCGAAAAATTATTGAACAAATGATTTTTTTTTAGTTGCAACAACAGGTAAATTTTATTCCCAGTATATTTATTGAAAATCTTCTGTTTTGTAGAGGAGATAATTTTAAAGGCTTCAATACAATTTCATGATAGATAATTTGCACTTTCTATATAACATTAGATAATTAAATATGATAAAGTATCACAAAGCAGTCTAACATTCGTTATAAAAATATCCAACTTTCTACAGTCTGTTATATTTCTGGAACATTCCAAAACAGTTTCTGATATTTCACATCAAAAATAGGAAAGGGAGCATTTAAACTTTGTATAGACAGAATGTATTCGGAGCGCTGACAGAGCGACACGAAAACTTATTTTTCGTTCACGAATTAGGAAAGTTTTGGCGAAAAACCACTGATTAACTGACGTGAATAGCATGAGAAAACGTTGGTAATTCGGTGGGGTGCAATGAGGCTGTGTGCAACATATGATGAGACGTGAGAAGGAGGAGTGATGCTCGAGTAACTCACTGAAATCATATCGGGCTAGTCTGGCATGCCGCGCGAAAGTTTTGAGCTCGGCCGCACATGGGAACGAATAATTCGTCTGGGGTATACGAGGCATGAGGCTCGTGAGAGTATACGGATTCGCCTCGAGCAAGAGCCAACGGCGAAACCGTTGGGAACTGACCACTACATTAGTTTTGTGCGAGGCAATTTGAATATAGATTAGTTTGTCGCAAATTGGAATGACCGTGTGTGCCTCAACGTGGCTTTGCGATAACGTCGTCTCACGGTGTCGTCACGTATACGCACCTTGTTATCCTTGATACGATACGTATCACGCATACTCTACGTGCTATAGACGCCGAAACACTTCATTTTCGTCGAATTCAGTTCACTGATAGCAATTCTCGATTTATCTCTCTTGAATCTAAAGCAACATTGACACAAATTGAGATCATCCTATTCATCAGTCGACGAATAATTACCCGAGAAATGTCATTTTTACGGCAAACAAATTGAGTTCATGATGGGTTAATAATTACCT